>OY979687.1:8093559-8504789 GCA_963855955.1 Luperina nickerlii | reverse complement strand
AGTGAGTTTGTCTTTGCTAGGAATTGACATTATTGACAGCTCACTCCACGCTCACTTCACCTATGTTTTCACGGTGAGATTGTTACAGAATCGACAGGCAGGTGGGGTAATTGCGTAACACACGAACAGTAGGAATAGCTTTCATTTTGACAGTTCAACAACATTCATTGCGGTATTTACCTACGTTGTTGAGCAGACAGAAATTTTTCGAACATATGAAGAAATGGATTAGCGATATCCTTCAAATGATTCAAATTGTGATTAAGGGGGAAGCGCTAAGGTAGCCCGCAAAATTCAAATTTTCTTACGTTTTTTGCAATTTGCTGGTCAGTATTAAGTTGTACGTGGATCAAAATATGATTCGCGGCCGTAACAAATATGTATTTACAGAATTATAATCATTAAAGTCATCAACACAACTCTCTAAGACCAAGTAACTCCAAAGAATGATGATTTCATGAAACAGTTATTCTTTGGACTTACGTGGCCTTAGAGAGTTGTGTTGATGACTTTAATGATTATAATTCTGTAAATACATATTTGTTACGGCCGCGAATCATATATTAATCAACGTACAACTTATTACTGACTAGCAAATTGCAAAAAACCTAAAAATAATTGAATTTCGCGGGCTACCCTGGCGCATTCGCCTTAATAAACAGTGTGTTACGCAATTAGAGGGCAGATGTATGAACGTAAACGAGGCAAAAGGAGTATGTTAGGATCGTAGCAGGAGGTGGCGTTCTGTGGTCTCTGCCCATCCCCATGGGAAGACAGTGTGTGTTTATGTATTTATGTAACAACGAAAAGCACTGGGCAGTACCTAATTTGGTAGGTAGATAAAAAGTTCAGTTTAAGAGACAATCTCATTCAACACAAACAGCTACCGTAATAAATCTAAGAATATTTTCAAAACGAAACATTTCCAATTTCCAGCCTGTTTCAACATAAAATAAATCAACACGCGTTTTATTTTACCTTAACAGTTATAAAAAGTTAAACACAAACTTTCAATACCACATCACCATAAAAGATAACACATCCATACGAGAACCTGTTCCACGGAACTAGTATTTATCGTAACAGGTATTTCCTTCAACTAAGTCCAACTAGTCTCGTAGTCGCGCTTGGAACAACTGTGACAAGTAAATAAAGAACGGGTTCCGATCAGCCAATCACACGTCATAATTCAAGGCTTCCCTGTATGTATAAGTAAATAACAACGATATTCTTCTGTGTTAGATACAAATGTGAAATTCAGTGAGAGACAGGAATTAACGAGTAACGAGCCTCATCCAGTGAAAACAGAAACATAGAATTGCGAAGATATGTGACCTTCCGGCTATTGTGTGTAGTGTGGCAGTGACCGCCGCAAATTGTCCGCAATTTACCGGGAATGACGTCACTGAAACGTTATTTATGAGAGTAAGATGGCGTGTTTCTCTAGAGATCGTTTTTTGATACCGTAAAGTCATACCACGTCAAACCCTGCTGCACTAATTTTCATGTCAGCTGTCACACCTAAAGTTCGTTTTTTAAACCCAGATACTTACTAATTTGACAGGTGCAATGTCAAACTTCTGTACTTACTAAAAAAACGCAAACAAAAGACTTAAATGTCAGATTAGTATCTGGGATTAAAAAACCAAGGCATATACTTATATATTATTATTGATTTTAAGTAAAAATTTTATGAACCTCGGGGGCTAAAGTTTGCGACGCCGCGCCGCCGATAGCCGTTATCTACAGTTTTTACGTATCAATTTTGCTGTTATAGTCTGTATTTTATATCATGTTCTGGCTAAACTTTCTAGCCTCTTGGCTAGTTTTCATTGAATATACTTGGAAACTTTCGCCTAATTTAATTTAAACTTGCCCTGTAAGTTTGTGAAGAGTTCGCCAATGAATAATATTGTGTTCAAAAAAGTCGAACATGATTTTATGGAAACTGGTAGCAGTGGTGGCCCAGTGGTATCAGCCCCGACTTACGAGGTGTAGGTCGTGGGTTCATACCCAGGAAGACGCTTTACTTTTCGTAAATCATTTCATCACCACTAGGTACTCTCAAAACAGTGACGGAAAACATCAACGCGGCCGAAGGCCGCTTTCTGCGGCCAAAACTCCAAAATTAAAGTTTTTAGTTAGGGTTTTTTTGTCATCAAGTTGGCTTAAGGAGTCCCCTAAGAGACGAAAAATGTTCGGAGTGAGGTCCCTTGCCTCGAATCCCTTCCATAATCTTAGTCTGAATGTGGCCGTTACGGCACGTGTAGCCACGCGTAGGGAAAATCGATTAATAAACGCTTGCATTGAACACGTGTGAAAGTTTTTACAGCCAAGAAAACCTTAAACAAAAAAATTGATTCTAAATCTGAAGGTAAGTGCAATACTTAAAAAAAATTTCTGCTTATAAAATACTAAATAGTATATTGTTAAAAAGAGATATGCCCAGGCTGTGTTTTATTAATATTATTTTTTTTGTTATCTATATAGTCGAGTGAAAACTTTTTTATCTTGATAGATCCTGCTCTTTAAGTTATTGAAAGTTGTTAATAATATTATTATGTACCAGAAAAAAGAAAAATTAGCTGCCCGTAGCTGCCCGTTGAGTTTTTGAAGTGAAAACTTCTTTAGCATCGTTGTGATTCGAAATTTTATGAAACGAAAAAGCAACAGTAAAAAGAGACATACAAGATGTAACGTGGGAGAAAATGAGATAGGAAGCATTAAGGCTCATACAAACAGGCGCGACGCGCGACGCGAATCGCTTGCGACACAAAGGCACCGCTCGTTGCGCGACTTGCGGTGCCTTTGTGTCGCGTGTCGCGTCGCGCCTGTGTGCACGAGCCTTTATACAGTGTTTTTGTTTTTTATTAGTACAAATGACATCACATTTAATGGATGTGTGGGCGTGGGCGTGGGTGTGGGTGTGGGTGTGGATGGATGGATGGATGGACGGATGGATGGATGGATGGATGGATGGATGGATGGATGGATGGATGGATGGATGGATGGATGGATGGATGGATGGATGGATGGATGTTCTTTAGCATCGTTGTGATTTGAAAGTTTATGAAACGAAAAAGCGACAGTAAAAAGAGACATGTAAATTCATAAGATTTAACGTGGGAGAAAATGAGATAGGAAGCATTATACAGTGTTTTTGAAGGTTTCATTTCTACCACGTGTGAATTGCACACATGCTGTTTTTTGTACATTTATTTACAAGAATGAGCAAGCGAGACGGCCATTTGGAATTCACTATTTCTGATAACAGATTCATGATAAACGACCCTAAAAACCCATATATACCAATTTATAGATCATAATAAGTTATAGATCATCATCAAATTCGTAATCAGCGACTACGAAAACCTATAAATTGTCATTCAGCTAGATTATGTTGAATAATATACGCCATTTCACGCGAGGGGGTAGTCAATAGAGGAGGAAGGGGGTGGCTTTTAAAATTTTTAATATCAAATTCGTAATCAGCGACTACGAAAACATATGAATTGACATGCATCTTGATTATGTTGAATAATATACGCTATTTCACGCGAGGGGGTAGTCAATAGGGGAGGAAGGGGGTGGCTTTTAAAATTTTTTATATCAAATTCGTAATCAGCGACTACGAAAACATATGAATTGACATGCATCTTGATTATGTTGAATAATATACGCTATTTCACGCGAGGGGGTAGTCAATAGGGGAGGAAGGGGGTGGCTTTTAAAATTTTTAATATCAAATTCGTAATCAGCGACTACGAAAACATATGAATTGACATGCATCTTGCTTATGTTGAATAATATACGCTATTTCACGCGAGGGGGTAGTCAATAGGGGAGGAAGGGGGTGGCTTTTAAAATTTTTAATATCAAATTCGTAATCAGCGACTACGAAAACATATGAATTGACATGCATCTTGATTATGTTGAATAATATACGCTATTTCACGCGAGGGGGTAGTCAATAGGGGAGGAAGGGGGTGGCTTTTAAAATTTTTAATATCAAATTCGTAATCAGCGACTACGAAAACATATGAATTGACATGCATCTTGATTATGTTGAATAATATACGCTATTTCACGCGAGGGGGTAGTCAATAGGGGAGGAAGGGGGTGGCTTTTAAAAATTTTAATATCAAATTCGTAATCAGCGACCCCGAAAACCCCCGAGTAAGAAATTTTAAATCAATTACTTGATTTTTCGAGTTTTGGCCAGCTTTTTGGGAATCGGCCGCTCTGTGCATCGTGAGGAAACCGGTGTCCTAGAACCAAAAATTCGAAGACATGTGACACTGTCACATGTCGTCGAATTTATAAATTTACGCTCTTCGTAAATCATTACATCGCCACTGCTCCCAAAACAGTGAAGGAAAACATCGTGAGGGAACCGGCATGTCATAGAACCAAAAATTCGAAGACATGTGACACTGTCACATGTCGTCGAATTTTTAAATTTACGCTTTGATTAAGAGACGAGTTCGAATCCAGGTACGGACTTTACTTTGTATATTTAATTTTATCACCACTGCCCTCAAAACGGCGAAGGAAAACATCGTGAGGAAACCGGCATGTCCAAGAATAAAAAATTCAAAGACAAGTGATATCCACCAACCCGCTCTGAGCCCGCGTGGTGGATTACAGCCCACTCCCTCTCGAAGAGAGTAGACCTGTGTCCCAGCCAGCAGATGTCCAATATAGGCTGATTATGCTTATGGAAATAGCACCCTAATTGCGTAACACATTTCCAATCGAAATTGAACCATTTTGAAGCAAATTGCTAATCCAATGCTCAATAAGTTCGAAAAGTTTGCGGGCACAGCTAGTGTCTAAATAATTTAAGTTTAAATAATATTAAATTAAGTCTCTGTCTTGTTTAATCTATAATTGAAAGCCAGTTTCGCTGAATTAAGTCGTTGCCCAATCGCTGTGCCAGCCAGTTATCCTTGAGGTGACATTCTCATTTCAACCATTTCATCATCATGCCCTTATCCCAATTTATTTAGGATCGGCGCAATAGTCTTTTTATAGAATGTGATTGAAAAAAAATTGAGATCGCTCCGATAAATCCTGCATCGTAGTTTATCTTATTTCTTCAGCTTTTCTGTATAAGTCTACACAGTAACTCCTATTACTGTATGAATTAGTCTAAAATGGCTGCGGGATGGGGGGATATAACGTTAAGTGCCTAGGGGCCCTGGGTACCTAAGTCCGGGCCTGTTTCGATTCCAGTCAAGCAATGAACCACTACTTTCAATACGGTTTTAGGTCATGCTGGGTTTCCCCCAGCATGATCCAAACCAAGAATTCAACGACATGTGAAATCCACCAACCCGCACTGGGCGTGTGGTGGATTGCAGCCCACTCTCCCAGAGAGGAGGACTGTGTCCCAGCAGTTGGACCGTTATAAGCTAATTATACTTATGCAAACCCGGAGCTGAGGGAGCAAAGGAGTGATAATATTTTATATTAAGTTTTTTTATGAATCAATTCATATACTCTCACAGTACACTAAACTAACCCCTTCTTCCCCAGCATGTGGTCCCTGTGGCGCGCGTGGAGCGTGTTGGCCTGCGCGTGCGCAGTGGCGGCGCAACGTCTGGACCAGGACGCCATCTTGTCGCCGCGGCCGGCCCGAGTGCGGGACCGCGAGCTCGCCAAGGCGGACGAGCCGACCTGCGATCAGCTGAAAGCGATGTGGAGGTAAGCGACACTCTCACTCAAACTAGACTTTAGAGGGTTTTTCTGAAGGGGACTTTCCATAAGGTCTACTATGCCCGGCCAAAGTTCTGTAGCGGCCAAAGTACTGAAATATTGCCAGCTGTAGAGCTAGCAATATTTCTCTATTAAGCTCAGTTAGAATATAGGGGAGGCATTTGCAGTGCAGTGGGACAATATAAACTAATGGAAAATAGAAAAGCTCAGTAAATAATGGAGGTTCAAGGGCTTTTAATTAATATAAAACTTTTAACTAAACTAGAACAAGAAAATGTTTCATTAAATATTTGGCGGATACAAGTTGAATAGAACGCAATGTGGTTCGGACTTTATATTCTAAAGGCTCCTACAACAGGCGCGACACGCGATATAATTGCGCGCGACACAAAGGCACCGCTCGTTGCGCGACTTGCGGTGCCTTTGTGTCGCGTGTCGTGTCGCGCCTGTTTGAAGGAGCCTTTACGGTGCAAAATCAATAGCACCCGTTACTTGCGTAACAGTCTTTCAACCACGATCTGAATGATTTTGAAGGGTATTGCTATATTGCTAATCCTTTACTTCATATGTTCGAACACTTTGTCTGCTCAACAACGTAAATATCGCAATGAATGTTGTTGAACTGTCAAAATGCAATTTCTACTGTTAGTGTGTAACGCATTAACAGCTTCAATTTAAACAATAACCCAAGAGACCACGCTGGACTCGCCTAATTTGAGTGGGTTTTAAAACTAAATCTATACTAATATTATAAAGCTGAAGAGTTTGTTTGTTTGGTTGTACGCGCTAATCTCTGGAACTACCAGTCGAATTTGAAAAATTCTTTTTGCATTTGATAGCCCAATTCTTGAGGAACGCTATAGGCTATTTAACATCACCCTATGACCTTTAGGAGCCGAGCAAAAAGAAAAAAAGTCAGAAAGAACGCTAAGCAAAAACGAAGTAATAGCGCGGACAGGCGATGCGATGCGACGTGGGTCGGGGAATAAGAAATTTCACGCGGACGAAGTCGCGGGCAGAAGCTAGTTACTCTTATAATAAGTTAATAACTCATGCCACTAAATTATCTCTTGTATATTGTAGCCTGATTACTAGAGCTTAGGACCACAAAACTCCCAAACAGTTAAATACGAAACAGCTGCTAAGAATTCGTCAACTTTAAAGCCTAAGTAATGTGCAGCAAAACACAAAACTTCAGTTAAACTTTCGTATCACAAAAATATTGTTTACAAACATTTTTCTACCAACCCCAAACTCACACACAAGAACAAACAAACAAAACAGCAAATATTAGTCGACACAAATCCTACTCGATATCAAAAGTTACTTGTGAATTTTTCACCAAGTTCCACAAAAGGCCCAAAGTTTCAAGTCTCAACAATAGCCTACCGGTATGCCGATAAAATATCATCTGCGTTCCCATTTACATAATTGCCATTTCTACCCCCGGCCGGAATTTAAATGGCCGCTCCTCCCTCAAGTTAGATCTACAGATAAATTGATGCTTTGGTACTAATTGTTTCGTATAGACCTGCGAACTTGTATTTGGCAAGTTATTGTGCGATATTATAATGTCACCTTGAAGGAATATTATTCGTATAACAGAATGTGTAAACCTCCCAGGATTTTCATTTGGGGTATTCCACGAAACGCACCAAAAGAAACTTCTATCGACATCATTTATTACGAATCCTAGCTCTTGTATATGTTTCATCGTTGATGCATTACGAGGAATAAAATTATAATATCTTTATTTTGATTACCTAATATTTAATATTTGTTTTTTTTTTTTTGAGGAATACTTTTGGTGCCTTTCGAGGAATTTTCTGGATTTTTTGAGTTGAATTTTCAATTGTTTGATAGTAATTTACTTCTTGTAATTTTGATGAGTAACTTTTTCTAAAGGAATGTCTTTAGTCTATGACAAGCAGTGGTGGTCCAGTGGTAATGGCCCCGACTTTCGAGTTGTAGGTCGTAGGTTCCAACCCAGATAGGTGCTTTACTTTGTGTTAATAATTTCATCACCACTGCTCATAAAACGGTGAAGGAAAACATCCAGCCCACTCCCTCTCAATAAGAGCTCTGTTTCCCAGCAGTGGGAACACTATAAGCTTATTATGCTATGACAAAGCCCTCCTCCTTTTTTTTGAAGTGAAAACTTCTTTAGCGGCGCTGTGTACTTTTTTTGGAATGGGTAAAAACTTCTAAATTCGCGTCAGGTCACGTGACCCTGATCGAAAATTCGTAAGACGTAAAACGTCAGACGTAAAACGTAAGACGCGCGTTGTTGAGGACACCGCCATCTATGCACATCGGGAAGAACTACGAGGGCCTCGCGTACTAACGTCAGACGTAAAACTTAAGACGCGCGTTGTTGAGGACAGCGCCATCTATGCACATCGGGAAGAACTACGAGGGCCTCGCGTACTAACTACGTAGTTCATCCAACAACGACGAGATGGCGTTGTAAATCTGAATAAATTCCTTTCACGAGAAGAATAAACCAGTCACTTTGGTCATCATATCTGATTTGCAAAAAACCCTATAAAATAAGGAACACACCTTAACACGCGTGTTTTGTTTATAAGACGATTCACAAAATACACTCGTAATTGTTCAAGTTTTCACTTCTGTCGGCACTACCGGAGTGCCAGTGTTTTTATGCCTGCATTAGTCCAAAAATTTGAAAACAGTTTTTCGCCGATCCCAAAAAAAATCAGAAGAATTACTTCGGCGCAAAATTATTTTCTTTTCAATTCTCCCTTGCCAGCCTTATAAATTCACTCCTACTTTCTTTATCTCATCTCTCACACAATTCGCTTGCCTTATCTGTACTTTCGAAAGTCAAAGTTAATATCTCGGTTAAAAGTTTTGTGATTACTGAAAAGCTTAACTAAACAAAGTTCGCATTTTCTTTTTGACGGTCGTTTTTGCGTGGATGCGACGCATATTTTCCCCCAGCTTGATAATATATGTATTTGTATTCTTTCGCTGCGTCATGTAATCATATTTACCGCAAATAGGTAAACGTATTTTCTTTGTCTTCTTTCATTGTAAGCTATCGGGCTAATATTTAGGATCAGCTTATTACTGCATCTATTGTTTTTTTTTTTTGTTTTTTAGGTATTTAATAGTGTCACTTCATTTCTTTAAGTGCGTTTTAATTTTTTGTATGTTAGCACCTTGTAACCACTGGGTGTCATTTTAATCAACGTTATCCTCTTTTTATTCTCTCAGGATGGGAAATCTTCAAATAGGGGTCACCCGCTCTGGGTGCAGCGTAAGGGAGTGTCAGACTCTTACTAATTAAAACCCAGCCGAGTTCCTTGCTTAGCCCTTTATGTTCCGGGCTAGCGGTAACCCTTTCAGACAATCCCGCTGACCCGACAGGCTTCGGCCTTAACGGGCCCCTACTCTGATGCTGACATCTCTTTGAGGCGCGCGTGGAAGACGTACGCGCCGTCCGGTACGGGCCTGGTCCTGGTCGGACTGTGAACTACCCATTACTCTCCGTCCGCAGGCCAGCGCCTACGGTGACTGGGAGTCGTCACGCGGCTCCCGACGCCCGGAGCGTCTCCCGCAGCGGCTGGGACGGGAGGCTCTCTGCCTCAGCCATCCCGCTACCTCCTTCGCTAGCATGACTGCTTCGCAGAAGGAGGCGGTTGCCTCCCACTCCCTCTCGCTCCGGACCATGGCTTGAACCAGGGCCGGACGCGAGAGGTCGCCGTTATCCTGTTAAGGGGTCATTGAACTCATCATTATGAACAACTTTTACTATGGAGCCAAACCTGAAATCCAAAAAAAAAATCAGCTGATCCCTACATTTTGACAAGTTATGCGAACATAAATGTAGGGAACAGCCGATTTATTTTTTCTTAAATTTGTTAGATATCGTCTAATTGTGCTTTAGTGAATTTTGCTGTCTTTGTGTTTCTTGAACGATTAATTTAGTAACTTCAACATTTTCTCATTTCTGTGCAAATATTTTGACTCTTTTTTTGACTTTTTTGACATTTTAAATTTTTTTTTTGACTGTAAACTTTAAAACTACACACATTTGTATGTCTTACCATAGACAAAACATAGCGCACTGTATTTAGCTATAAGATCTGTATTTTTTGTTACCTATGTTTTACAAATAATAAATGATTTGATTTGATTTGTGTGCAATAAATAAATGGTACATATATCTATCTATCTTTTCAAATAATACCGTGCAAGTAGTACATTTCATTGTTCAATTTCTCGATTTTCGATAGCCCAGACTTGGAATAGTGCCCAAAAAATGGCACTTAGTCATCGAAGCACATTATTCTGTCAGTAAACGGTCGGGGAGTGTATGAAAGTGCACTTCTGCTCACAACATGGTGTCATATTCGATTTTGTGTTCAATAATGATTATGTAACACAATTTACACTCTTTGATAATTATCTAAGACTCGTACTATTACGTAAATATTTCTTTTAGATATATTGGTGGAAGATGGCATATTGACTGTGGGTTTTTTAAAGTCTCTTAAGAGTATTCTCGTAATTTTAAGAAGGAAATAAAGAAAAATAGGTTTATTTGTCACAGAAACACGTGCACATAAAAATAATTAATTCTAATAATAAGGGAAAATAAAAACAAAATATGTCTAATATAATCACGAGCACAAAGCAGAAATAGTCGACGGCTGCACGTCATGACTGTGACAAGACGGCTTCCACTAAGCATGATGCTGTGATATGAGGATTGAGGATCCACAACACCGCTGATTTTCAGTAGTTAGGTTAGGTTAAAGTTCTTCATTTGTTCGGGACAAATGAAGAACTTTCGCAGTCTGATCAAAGTCCCAATATGTCAAAAATATCTCTAATTTCCCTACATTTTTGACAAGTTTTTGACATTGATCGTCGCTGAGATGAGATTGCGACTAAATTTGAACGTTTTAATTACGGGTATTGACCTTCTGATGTCAGCTATAAATAAAAATTAAATGCTGTTCGTTAGTAAGCGCTGCATCATTTTGGGAATGGCTGGACCGATTTGGCTATTTTTTGTTTTAAAATGTTCGTAAAAGTCCGGTTTTTAGGATAAAGAATTTAAGGTCGGAAAATTCGGGAAAAACTGAAAGTGCCTTTTTTATATGGGAATTGAGGACAGGGCGACGTCTGTCGGCTCAGGTAAACTAAAACGCAACAACAAAGAAACAAATAGACTTTTCACAACTTAGGTACAGACGCCAGCGCATCAAGTTACTACAATCTGTCAAATTTCTTTAATAGATTTTCAACTTTATCGCTAAAGCATAAGGTTTAAAGTTGATTGGGAAAATTTGTCAGTTTCGGGTAGCTTGATGTGCTGGCGTCTGTACATTAATTTTTTTATCAGAAACCTGCACCCTAACTGCGTAACACACTTTCAATGAGACTCTGAATTATTTTGAAGGATGTTCTTAATCCATTGCTTCATATGTTCGAAAAATTTGTCTTCTTAACAACGTAAGTAACACAATGAATGTTGTTGAACTGTCAAAATTAAAGTCATTACTACTGTAAGTGTTAGTTACGTGATTACCCCGCAGGAGTGTGTCGAACTGTACAAAAACGAACGTACAGTGCGTGCCACGTAAGAAGAGACTTGACACACCACGTGGTCTGACATGCGCAGAACACGATTTTAGGTATCTTTAGCGGTATGAGGTCTGAGTGCGGGACGGGACCGGACGTCATAGGGGCGGCGGAAAGAGCGGGGGAGGCGGGGTCAAGTCTCTTCTTACGTGGCACGCACTGTACAAAATAAATTGAAAAATGTTTATTTGCAATCAGCCGGTCGATTCTGTAAAAATCTCACCGTGAAAACTTAGGTGATGTGAGTTTGTTTTTGCTAGGAATTGACACTATTGACAGCTCACTCCACGCTCACTTCACCTAAGTTTTCACGCTGAGATGGTTACAGAATCGCACTGCTGAATCGAAAGTGAGAAATATTGACACAAAGTGCAATAAATCTTGTTTTCATTTCTGAAATAAACAATATATTTTACCTTGTATTTTCAGGAGCGGTTACATTGTTCAGAAATTCACTGAAAAGGCTAGTCTTCAATGCAAATAAATAAAATTGAAGTGTCTGTTTAAGTATAAGTAGAAAGTAAGTGCGTTTAGTAAAAAAGCTGCTATTTTGACATAGCAAACAGATAAAAAAAGTAATGCGCCTTTCTGGTTACGAACCTACCTAGGCCACCAAATGCTCTCCATCTGGTCCATGTCCATTTTTCCATAAACAATATTATGGCAACCTTTGCCAAAATGCCAACTGACTGTCATGGCCGCCATCTGTCAGATCCACGTTGGTCGTCCCACACTTCACCCGTGTCGCCGTGACACGCATCTTGAATTGTAATATTAATCAAATTAATGGAGATAGAAGGGTACCGTTGGCTTAAACCCGTCTCTTTTGGATTAATTAAATTAATGATTGCGGTTTATTATTAAGTGGTTTTCTTTTTTTGATAAAATGCATGAATACAATCCATTCACAGTTTTTTTTTTGTTCTAATTCTAATAAGGTTGATGTCGTGTTGCTGATAAGTCTGTCAATATCATTGTGATCTTTATTCTTGTCACAGCTTGCTGTACGGTTTCTGCAGTCAGAGGTAATACAGGCAGACTGTAGTTATAAGACTACGTACAGACGCCAGCACATCAAGCTACAATCTGTCAAATTTCTTCATTAGATTTTCAACTTTATCGGTAAAGCATAAGGTTCAAAGAGATGAGTGGGAAAATTTGACAGTTTCGGGAAGCTTGATGTGCTGGCGTCTGTACTTTTAAGGTGTCTACACACCAATCAGAACGTTGCAAGTCTGACAACTTTTGTTATAATGAGCCAAAAATTAAGGTGATCAAAATGGACTGTATGTATTAGTGGTTGGTGGAATGAAATAAAACTAAAGCTAATAGGATTTTAGTGGGAAAACGACGCAGTTTTCTTTTTTTAATACTCATTTCCTCTTCGTAATATTTTAATTGTTCAATGCCAAGAAATACTTAGAATGGTTCTAAAAAAATTGCCATTTAACAGAATTTCATCTACCCAATGAAACTGTGCGTTCTATCTCGATCTCAATCATTACTCACTGTTAAATGTTTCTAAGAAATAGAGAGTCAATATTGACAACAGCACCCTAACTGCGTAAAGGCTCCTTCAAACAGGCGCGACACGCGATAAAATCGCTCGCGACACAAAGGCACCGCAAGTCGCGCAACGTGCGGTGCCTTTGTGTCGCGCGCAATTATATGGTGTGTCGCGCCTGTTTGTAGGAGCCTTAACACACTATCACAATCTGAATCATTTTAAAGGCTTAATCCATTGCTTCATATGTTCGAAAAATGTGTATGCTCAACAACGCAAATAACGCAATGAATGTTGTTGAACTGTCAAAATGGGAGGTTAAAGGAGGGGTGGAGGGGGGGCGGAGGGGAGGTATAGGTTATTTACAAACAGAGTTACTTTGGAATTTAGAACATTCTAAATTCCAAAGTAACTCTGTCTGTAAATTACCTTTTCACGCCTAAACCACTGAACGCATTTCGATAAAATTTGACGAGGAGATAGATGGAATCCGGGGAAAAGTCATAGGCTACTTTTTGTTCTGGTAGCACGTTCCCGTGGGATAATTCCCGACATACACTCGGGCGATGGATGGACAGTGTGAATGATGATATGGTTAGAAAGAGGGTGACCAGTTTACTACAGATATAGATAAAACTAGATAACGCAAATATCACGATATGTATGAAAACCAAGCGTGCCATTTTTTGACTACCTACTATGACGTCACAAGCACTATTTAGTGATGGGAAAATGAAATCGATTCAAATACGCCGTCGCGTGCGGCTCCCGTCTCGTCCCACTCCCGGGGCCTAGCGCCAGCGCCCACGCTCACCCAGCCAGCCAGTACAAAGGACTGAGCGCAAAATTGGCGGCTCACGATTTTTGTACAGACGCCAGCACATCAAGTTACCCGAAACTGTCTTCCCAACCAACTTTGAAACTTACGATTTAGCAATAAAGTTGAAAATCTATTAAAGAAATTTGACAGTTTGTAGTAGCTTGACGTGTAGGTACGTAAGCAGCCGGTCGATTCTGTAAAAATCTCACCGTGAAAACATAGGTGAAGTGAGTTTGTTTTTGCTAGGGATTGACACTATTGACAGCTCACTCCACCCTCACTTCACCTAAGTTTTCACGGTGAGATTTTTACAGAATCGACCGGCTGGTGCGATTTTTGGATCGCGAAGTAGTTGCTCTTGCGTTATCTACCTATATCTGTGGGGGTGACTGTCGTTATGACGACTAATAGAGAAGTATGAAAGAAAAAGAAAAGTTGCGCCGACCGCAAATAAATTGTGCTAAGGTCAGAATGATGAATGATGATCCGCGGGGGCAGAAGCTATTTGTTCTATAAATAACCTTACCAATTTAGATGTCACCCCGTCCCTTTCAACGCCCTATACAGGGTGGTCAAAAAGTCGTGGATCAAACAAAATAGGGAGATAAAGGAGGTCATTTCCAAAGCTTTTAAAGTGAGAAATAATTGTTGGTATCGCTACAAAATTTAAAAAATAAATCATTGCTCGTGAAATTTGGTGCCCAGAGCCGCAATAGAACTTTTGTAGCTGATACATTATCTAGTAATAATGCAACACTGTTTGTTTTATTGTTTTATAACACATTTTTTTAATTTAGTCTAATTGTAAAAGAACTCGGCATACAAAAATATTCATAACTTTTTGGAAAGATTTTTTGTTGGAAATTACCTCCTTTATCTCCCTATTTCGTTTGATCCACGATTTTTTGACCACCCTGTATATTAGATTTCCAACATAATTGTCGTTATAAAATTTAGAACGACTTTGGCTACCAACTGACCCTGACCAGGCTATTTTTGGCTATAATTAATTTTAATTACATAAAAGGTAAGGCCGTGTATTACGTGTTTGCTATGATTATTAGTTTTTTTTTTGTTTTTGGCAACTGAGCCGATGTCGACTATTCGGCCAGCGTCTGTTTAGTAGACCGTGCGTTTACAAAGTTGGCGTCGTGGCAAAATTCCGCTGTTTTTAATACTTAACTATCTTTTGAACTTAAAGGACTTTAAAACTGAAATTGAGTAATTACGATGTTATAACTGTTACTGTTAGCCTGCATCATCCCACTGGTGGGCAAATGCCTCTCCTTATAACTTCTAGCTCTTTAGATCCAGGGCTAAAGTGGACCACTGGTCGTTTGTTTGCTCGTCTCGCCATGATGATGATAGGATATGATTTGAAATTGTGGCTAACCAACCTAATTATCTATGGTTCCCACTGTTAAATGTAGTCACAACACTACTGTGATCTAGAGCGGTATGTCTATGGTACACAGGAATTAACTAGTAGGACTAATGATTTGTATCCTTCCGCTGTCGCTTGTTTACTGGCGGTCGATTCTGTAAAAATCTCACCGTAAAAACTTAGTTGAAGTGAGTTTGTTTTTGCTAAGAATTGATACTATTGACAGCTCACTCCACGCTCGCTTCACCTAAGCTTTCACTTAATTAAATTGTCTACCAAGGACAATTCCTTCCTATCTCCCATTTGACTTAATTATTTTGATACTAATATATAGATACTTAATTGCCCACAGATTCTCGAAGCGACAAGCGCGGGCACCCGAGATAATGAATGAAGTGAGCACCTACCGCGACCCCCTGATGTACAACGAGTGGCCTGTCTATACCGCGATACCGCGAGCCGCCCCAAGGTAAGATAACATGTGCACCCTATAAAATAAATGTTGACTTTGAAAATGGAAAATTATGACCGTACATTTTGCGTACATTGCTTGTTTATGTGTATCTGGGATGTTTTTTTTCCCGTTGGTTTTGTTTACGAAAATCTATGAGTTTTGACTTTTCGAAGTAGAATAAAGTTACAGGATTTACTCGAGAATAAACCCAGCCTACCTGGTGGTGGTTGGTATATCTACCAACTTCTCGTAAGCAAGAAAAAAGCCAAG
The DNA here is from genome assembly GCA_963855955.1 of Luperina nickerlii. Lineage (NCBI taxonomy): Eukaryota > Metazoa > Arthropoda > Insecta > Lepidoptera > Noctuidae > Luperina > Luperina nickerlii. The sequence goes on along the minus strand of OY979687.1, from coordinate 8,489,026 downwards.
CATAACAAGCAAGGCATAGAGGCAAAGATTAGCCTTTACCAGAAGTGGTCATCGTATCAGTGGTTCAGCAGCTTCAATATCATCAGGACTGTGCCGGAATATACTTAGCAGTTCGTCGTGGACGTGGTCCGATAGGAGTCCGATAATGGTTCCCCTGACATCATCTGTCATCGAAAGATAACCGCCACGCAACCATCGACGCGACACTAATAATGGTCATACATAGCACACGAATCAAACCAGAAAGGGATCGGCACCGTATCAACTCGAGCCGTTCAGTATTCTTTGTATGAAACTCCCTACTGCAACGCACACTAATCGGAATCTCGTCGTCCCCGCGCTTACGTCTCTCCGTACCCGAGCTTACATCTCTTCGTCCACCCTTGCCCCTCTTACCTTCCGGCCTGCCTGCTGCACCATCAACTAGAGGTCGGCGAGCCGTAAGCGCGGCGTCGTCTAGCCGCAGCCGAGTCGTCGTATCGGAGCTTCTGATCCGCTTTGGGTACGTGTTTACGTTAGGTTGACGAGGCGAAAGGCGATATGGTGCAGATCCCTTTCCGATTTGATACGTGTAACCTCTAAGCGACTTTCACCAGCCAGTGTCATTCTTATCCGACCTCTTTGGTGGTTCCTAGTAACTTCGTAACAAAACTAGATGTCGCCACTTGCTGCACCGTCAAGCATAATAATCTATATAAAGCTGAAGAGAAAACAAGAGTTTATTTATTTGATTCTCTGTTTGAACGCGCTAATTTTTCAAATCGGAACTACAACTCCGATTTGAAAAATATTTGCATTTGGTAGCCCAATTCTTGAGGAAGGCTATAATAGGCTACCTAACATCACGCTAGGACCTAAGGAACCGAGCAAAAAGACAGAAAGTACGCTAAGTCAAAACGCAGTAGGTAATAGCGCGGGCAGGCTATGCGATGCGACGGGTTGGATCGGGGGAACAATGAATTTCACGCGGACAAAGTCGCGGGCAGAAGCTAGTACAAAATATAATCTACTCTCATTCTTACGTCAGTGAATTAGAGGATGAACGTAAACAAACAAGTAAAAACAAAAAATCAATAAAAAAAATCCCTTTGAAAAGAGTTAGTCTTTGGGTGTTAATCACTCGAAGCACAATGCCAATAATTTTTAAGTAAATAGAAGGTATTTCAATCACAGTGTAAATCTCTAAAAAAAAACCGGCCAAGAGCGTGTCGGGCCACGCTCAGTGTAGGGTTCCGTTATTTCCCGTCCGTCACAATAAGTGTTCCCACTTATAAGTTTAAAAGTGGGTATCCATTATGTTCGCGCTCCAGCAGCGCTCCGCGCTCCTGCAACTGCTCGGCTCCCGGTAGTGGAGTACGTGCGCGAACACGGAGCGTGCATCATTGCACGCTCCGCGGCAGGCGCTCCGACTCGTGACGGTTTTTAGCGCAAACACAAGGGTTCAGGATAATAAAATATGTAAACGAAGTTAAAAAAATGCTTGCATATACGATTATACTACAAACTTAGTCCAGAAATTATTTTGTACAACTTTTTGTCTTTTTTGTACAAAAATGTTGTTTCTATAAAGTTCAAAATAATTTTCCTAGAAAGTCCTTATAAAGTTCTACGTTGCAGATTTTTTTCATATTTTTTAAACTTATGGTTCAAAAGTTAGAGGGGGGGGGGACACATTGTTTTTTACTTTTGGAGCGATTATTTCCGAAATTATTGACATTATCAAAAAATGGTTTTAGTAAACCCCTATTCATTTTTAAATACCTTTCCAACAATATATCACACGTTAGGGTGGAAATTAAAAAAAAAATCACTTCCCACTTTACATATAGGGGGGCTACCCTAATAAAACATTTTTTTCCAATTTTTATTTTACCACTTTGTCGGCGTGATTGATATACATATTGATACCAAATTTCAGCTTTATAGTGCTAACGGTCACAGAGATTAAGCGAGGACGGACAGACGGACAGACAGACATGGCGAAACTATAAGGGTTCCTAGTTGACTACGGAACCCTAAAAAGGCTTCTCTATTATTAAAATATTTTAGAGAAGCCAATAAATATTTCGTAGAAAACGAACCCTGAAAATGATGGGATTACCACATGTTACTTATGAAGGGTAGGTCATAAATAAATTCTTTATTGGCATAAACTGGGTTATAGAAAAAAAAACCCTGACTACAAAATTAGCTAAGCACCGTAATGGGGGTTTTCGTGAAAATTTACGACACCAGTTGGCACCGCTTTGACAAGAAGCCTTCCATTTCGACAATGAATATAAAATATATGATGACGTTCATCATTCGATTCATTCATTCATTCATCATTCAGTCATGACTAAAGAAAATATAGGCTCTTTGACAGATGCCTGGACCTGACGTGTTAGTGCTGCCACCTGGCGAACGACATTTCAGAAAACCCTCATTGCGTAACACACTATAAATCTCAATATAAACACACTATAAATAAAAATGTGTCTGTTTAACAACGTACATAATGCAATGAATGTTGGTTGAACTGTCAAAATGAAACCCATTACTAGTGAAAGTGTGTTAAACAATTACCGCGCTGAAGTCATTGTTCCACCCACTAGCTCCCGAAATACAGCCTACAATGCGTGCCACGAAAGATGAGACTTGACACACCACGTGGTTTGACATGCGCAGTACACGATTTTAGGTATCTTTAGCGGTATGAGGTCTGAGTGCGGGACGGGACCGGACGTCATAGGGGCGGCGGAAAGAGCGGGGGAGGCGGGGTCAAGTCTCATCTTTCGTGGCACGCATTGTACACACGACGACACATCAAGCTATAGGTAGGTACTATTCCAGTTTTATATTATCTGACCTCGCATTGTAAGTATAGACTTTTCGTACAATGAGAAGTCAGCTTATACTGAAAATATATAGCTTGATATTTCGTGCGTACTCTAACCTAGGTAAAGTCTGTATTTCAGGAGCCCGTGACTTCTTCTAGTGAGGTTACTGGTAACATGTTCTTTTAAAGCATTACCCTTTTTTTCCAGGGTAGGAAATCATCAATGACCCCTCCCGCTCTGGGTGGAGCGAAAGGGAGTGTCAGACTCTTACTGACTAAAAACCACCCGTGTTCCTTCCTTAGCCCTTTATGTTCCGGGCCAGCGGTAACCCTTTCGGACAATCCCGCTGACCAAAGCATTACTCTTGATACCTGTTTCAGTTTTTCATTAACAATGAATACAATAAGAATGTTTTCTTTCTTCCACCAGGTTCAGATACCAATACCCAGCTATCACTCGCGAGGCGTATGGCAGAGTGGTGACAAAGGCACCCCCCAACGTGGTCCGCACTCCTGACTATGATGAGGTAAGTTCACCTTATCACAATCAGCACCAAAGACTATATGATGACCACTTGACTGCGCATACAGTGCCCCGACGCTCGAAAACTATTAGGCGATTGGCACACTGCACCGCATCACGCAGCGGGACGCAGATAACTGGTCCCCGCGCGTGATTTTTTACATACAAATTCAATAAAAACGCGCTTGCGTGCGGGGAATATGGCTCCGTTTCACGCACCCCGCTGCGTAATGCGGTGCAGTGTGCCAATCGCCTTAGTGCTTGAACACGTTGACTCGCGGGCGCGGTGGCGGGCGCGGTCACAAAATATCAAACACACAGCATAGTATGCAAGTGTTCACGTACAAAACGCAGGTGCGGCGAACCAAGCCCACCGCGCGTTCCTACGTGAACAAGCACTTAGTATTTTGTGGTGATATTGTCTATGATCAGCACACACCACAAACCACCACTGGGCCACCACATGAGACCAGTGGTGGCTTCAGTGGCCGCGGCTTTGACGACGCGAGCATCAGTGTTGCCAGTTCCAAAAATTTTCAAATCGCCATCGTCAGGCCTAAAATCAACTTTTTTTTTTGGTATAAAAACCGTTAAAATATTTTTTTTTATCTAAGAGCGCCTATTATCTTCAGATGAGTTTTTAACAATTCTTTGTCTAGGCTAAAAATTAGTGTTTAAAGGAGCTAGAACCACGTAACACGTATACTAGTACTATCAGTAGCAATGCCTTTAATTTTGACAGTACAACAATATTCATTGAGTTTTTTACGTTGTGATCAGACCAATTTTTCGAACATTATTATAAAAGAAAGAAAATATGTTTATTAGCGGCGAACATGACGCAGAAAGACAAACATAATAAAGAACAAGTACAGACGCCAACACATCAAGCTACTACAATCTGTCAAATTTCTTTAATAGATTTTCAACTTTGTCGCTAAAGTATAAGGTTCAAAGTTGATTGGGAAAATTTGACAGTTTCGGGTAGCTTGATGTGCTGGCGTCTGTACAAGAAGCAACAAGTTTATGAAGCAATGGATTAACAGTATCCTTCAAAATTATTCAGATTGTGATTTATTGTGTGTTACGTAATTAGGATGCTGATTAGTTTATTTTCGAGCCAGTTCAAATGGAATTTAACGTTAGCTTCGGCGTCCAAATTCCTATTAAGGCTCCTTCATACAGGCGCGACTGCACCCCTGGCTGGAGGCTTTGAGTTCTCTCAAGGCAGCCGCAGGATTGTCCGGTTAAGTAGTCACGACCTCTCAAGGTCAACTACGAGATGCCCTAGTCAAAAAAAAAAAGCGCGACTGCAGGCAGATGCTGGATGCGTCAAGCTGAAGACAGGGCGCTATGGCGCTCATTAGGGGAGGCCTATGTCCAGCAGTGGACTGCTATAGGCTGATGATGATGATGATGATACAGGCGCGACACAAAGGCACCGCAAGTCGCGCAACGAGCGTTGCCTTTGTGTCGCGTGCGAATATATCGCGTGTCGCGCCTGTTTGTAGGAGCCTTTAGAATATTGGTGGCTAGCGAGTTTTCCAAGACTTAACTAAGTTTGTCCTAAGTTTTCGCACGAACTGACTTACCCGACAATGTTAATATCTATCAAGAAATTCAATAAATCTAACAAAATTGTACATCTGTACTTATAATAAATCTGTAGAAGTGAAAATTCTGTACATTGAAAATATCAAAAAAATAAATGGCAGGGGGTGTTACTATACCGACACCGAACCCAAAAATGTGATTTAAAAAATTTTTGTCTGTCTGTCTGTCTGTCTGTCTGTTTGTTCAGGCATCACGCAAAAACTACCGGTTAGATTACGATGAAACTTGGTATAATTATTCTTTAATATCCTGGGTACCACACTGGGTACTTTTTATCCCGGAAAAGTATATACAAAAAAAAAACAAACTTAATTTTGCGGTTCGATCCCCAGACCCGATTACTGTACCAACCGCAAATAATAAGTTTGTCGTAGGTTACGTCACCCGCAGTGGAGTTCACTAAGGGGCGCTGCACACGGCTAAGATACTATAATATTTTATCTTAAGGCGAAAGCGCCAGGGTAGCCCGCAAAATTCAATTTTTTTTAGGTTTTTTGGAATTTCCTGGTCTTAAGTCAGTATTAAGTTGTAGGTTGATTAATATATGAATCGCGGCCGTAAGAAATATGTATTTACAGAATTCTAATCATTAAAGTCATCAACACAACTCTCTAAGACCACGTAAGTCCAAAGAATAACTGTTTCATGAAATCATCATTCTTTGGACTTACGTGGTCTTAGAGAGTTGTGTTGATGACTTTAATGATTATAATTCTGTAAATACATATTTGTTACGGCCGCGAATCATATTTTGATCGACGTACAACTTAATACTGACCAGCAAATTGCAAAAAACGTAAGAAAATTTGAATTTCGCGGGCTACCTTAGCGCTTCCCCCTTAAGATACAATATCGCTCGCCATACAATTCAATGGACTATCACACACGACGAAGATAATAAATAATATTTCATATTTTCGTATCTTAAGATGAATTTGAATGGAATTTTTTTTTTTTTAATTTCTCATTTTCTAATAGGGTGAATGAGGGGAGGGTGAAATTTCACGCGGACGAAGTCGCGGGCAGAAGCTAGTACATACATATAAGCTTACGTCTTCTTCCCATGGGGGTATGCAGAAACCTCAGAACGCCACGTCATCCTTACATACTCGTTTTGCCTCGCCACGACAGTTGCGAGTAAAAAAAAAAAAAACATCAGCTTCCTTCTCCTCCATCAGTCCGCCTTTGTACCTTTTTGTGCGAGAAGTTTAAATAAATAAATAAATAAATCAGCAATAAGGTCACTGTCTGCCTTGTAAACACTATTTGTTAGTCAGTAAACTTGATGGAAACAGGTAAATTCGTTTCGTTTATAACGTTACCAAAATTAACTAGAATGAAGACGCCCTTCAAATTTCAACACACAGCGAATATGAAATTCGCTGTAACGAAAAACTTTATTTTCCTATTTCTTAATTTCATAAACTTTTCGATAATTTGGGTCATACCGTTTCCCCTCCCTTCAAGTCGGAAGTTTCGAGGCTTCAGTAACACTTCCAATCGTAACAGCTACTCAAATTTTTAAAAACTTAGGCAAGGAGTAAATAACAAAATTTTAGAACAATCAAGTTTTCTCTGAACGAAAAATCAGGGCCGTCTTAAGGCTCCTACAAACAGGTGCGACCCGTGATATAATCGCGCGCGACACAAAGGCAACGCTTGTTGCGCGACTTGCGGTGCCTTCGCGACTTAATCGCGTGTCGCGCCAGTTTGAAGGAGACTTTAACCACATTGGGCGCCGGGGAGCGAGAATCAACCTGCGCCCCCCTGACAACAAAAAAAATCGGTCCGGTGCCCAAGTTGTCACCTATTTAGTTCACTAACTCCGAACTGACTAACAACTGCCAAAAGTTGTTTTAGTAGCAAAGGTTCTACTTTAAAAGCTCTTTTTCTTGTAGTATTATGAGGCTTGCACATCGCAAGTCGCGCAAAGCGAATATGCCTAATGCTGCATGAGGCGTATATAAACAGTATTGGTGCCTACATTTTTAAAGGTAATGAATATTTATTCAGTAAATTTTTAAACTGATTATGATTAGGCATGATATGTGTAGGTATAAGGCGATTGGCTTGCGCCCGGGTGCCACGCACCCCTTGCACCCCCGGTTAAAGACGGCCCTGCGTAAAATACACGTGACTTTTATTAATTAAATTTGTTTCTTAAATAGTTAAGAGGACTTAATTTTGAGGGTCACGTCATCAGTTACTTAGATAGATATGTAAGAAAATTAAGTTTAAATAGTATAAAAAATGATTTGCCGCGGTTGGTCCGCGGATGGATGACCATCTTTACATACCAAGACCCCGTGCGTGTCTCTAAAAGCACATAAGCCGTTGGTCCCGGCTGTCATTCGCGGATTTTTGACTGTCGTTATGGGTTGTCAGAAGCCCGAAAGTCTAACAGCCGGTCTTAACCAAGGGCTATCGTACTACCCAGTAACTGGGTTGTGGAGGTCAGATAGGTAGTCACTTCATGTAAAATAGGTACTGGTTTTCTGCTGCATCCGGTTAGACTGGAAGCCGACCCCAACATTGTTGGGAAAAGGTTAGGCAGATGTTGAGTTACTAAGGGTTACAACTCGTTACCCTTAATATTTTTAATAACCAACCTGAATGACTACCTAACTGGCCTATTGTCTTTGATTAGATATGCAGGGTCAAATTAATTTACTTAGCGAAACTTCGAAAACGTGATGGGTATCTTTATTTAATAAACACGAATTTTTTTTTAAAAAAGTTAGATTTTATGTTTCTTTTAATGGGATCAACAACCGCTGTTTGTGTAGATAGTCTAAAGTAAGAGTTGAGAAAATACGTTTTTTGAAGTGAAAACTTCTTTAGCGGCGTTGTACACTTTTTTTGTAATGGGTAAAAAATGTTAAACTCCCGTCAGGACACGTGACCTTATCGAAAATTCGTAAGACGGATGGCCGTACCGGCTACGGCCATCCGTCCGGTACCGGTACCGCGCGTGTTTTGTTTATAAGACGATTCACAAAATACACACGTAATTGTTCAAGTTTTCACTTCTGTCGGCACTCCCGGAGTGCCACTGTTTTTTTTTTATCGTGTTTAGTTATCGATAGCCACTACGTATGCTGTGGTTGTGTGCTGCTGAGGAGTTTGTTGCGCCACTTCTTCTCCCCAGCGAAAGCACTAGGAAGTGGTGAAGGGCGGGCGTTTTGGGGGACTGTCTTTTGTAATTTTGATGTTCGAATAGTGCTGACTTTTAGCCTAATTTGAATAAATGACTTTTGATTTTGTATGGGACGTAATTCGCATCGAAAACAACAATTCGAAATTCGTATAAATGTATCAATTTTACTGTGTAGGTATACATAAATAATAAAATAAATACACAACTTTTACAAATATAATTTTCATGTAAGTAAGAACAGCACCCACACTATTATTCTCAATTTGAATCATTTTGATACATTTTGCTAATCCATTGCTCCATGTTCGAAAAATGTCTCTGATCACCATGGCAACTGCAACGTACGTAAATAACGCAATGAATGTTGTTGAACTGTCAAAATGAAACTCATTGCTACTGATTACAATGCGTGCCACGTAAGAAGAGACTTGACCCCGCCTCCCCCGCTCTTTCCGCCGCCCCTATGACGTCCGGTCCCGTCCCGCACTCAGACCTCATACCGCTAAAGATACCTAAAATCGTGTACTGCGCATGTCAAACCACGTGGTGTGTCAAGTCTCTTCTTTCGTGGCACGCATTGTACGTGTTACGCAATATACAAAATACCCTGCAGGTGTGTTGTGCTCCTAGTAATCCGTTCATCAAGTGCAGATGAAAATAATGAGTTTCTCATTTCCTCGGAAGATTTACGCTGGACAGGCGGCCCTTTTTGCTACACTATAACAAGAAAAGGGTGCTCCTTCCGAAGCGTAGGTGGCATAGAATTAATTACGGCCCCATTATATTATCTAAGAAATCTATTAAGAGCTAATCACTCGAGTTCACATTTCGCGGCCTACGCAGCTTCCGATTATAGATTTCTTAGGTCCTTGAGTAACAAGATAATATGAACAGATAATCATGAAGGGATTATCTTGGAAAGGTCAGGTGGGTCGCGACTGTCGTGCGTGTATTTTTCCATAAAGACTCCTACAAACAGGCGGACCACGCGATATAATCGCGCGCGACACAAAGGCACCGCTCGTTGCGCGACTTGCGGTGCCTTTGTGTCGCGAGTCGTGTCGCGTCTGTTAGAAGGAGCCTTAAACCAAGTATGATAATCTTGATAGTTTTCAAATTATGAGATGTTGGTTATTTTATCGTCCCAAGGATATATGTCGCAGCCAACTGGTTTAATTAGCCGTTTAGTTAACCGCCTAGCCTTTTTAACTAAACGGCGGTCGTTCAACTAACGGCATGAATGATATTCAATTATAGTTTAGGTTGGAACTGTAACCAATCACGCGCGAGCCGAATTTGGTCGCAGTAACTAAGCCAGGGCACCCCGACCAAATGGGTTAGATTAGGTTAGAACTGTAATCAACCGCGTGCGAGCCGAGAGAGCGAAGCGAGGTGAGCACTACTTCCAAAGGCTGCGTTAATCTCTGGAACTCCAGTCGGACTTGTTTTTTTTTTGCATTTAATAGCCCAATTCTTGAGGAAGGCTATAGTTTATATAACATCACGCTAGGACCTTTAGGATCCGAGCAAAAAAAGTCGGAAAGTGATAGCGCAGGCAGGCGATGCAATGCGTCGGGGTGAGTCGGGGGAACAAGAGATTTCACGCGGAGGTATGTGTAGATGTCATTCTGAGATTTAGGTTCCTCTAAATATTTGACCACTAAGTTATGTATTTGAAACTTAAGTAGATAGGTAAGGGCAGGGCTTAACTAATTCCTACGATGGGTTAATTCTCTTTGTCAGTCTTTGATTAATTGCGCCGATAGCTCGAGAACCACGACAGTGTTAGTTTTTTTTTGGAAAATTATTACGTAAAATTATTGTAACTACCTCCCAAATGTTCAGATTCAATTTTAGTTCAAAATCGATTCACGCTAATGGCGAGCGCTAACGCAAGTTTTAATAAAATGAAGTCATTTCATGAAAAATTTTGTCTATGAAGGCTCCTAAGATAATCCAAAAACGAAACACATCTACGGATTCCTTCGAATCAGCTAAACTTTGAAGTTGTCCCTTGACATAACTATGTAAGTACCTACCATTGATAACATCTAAAAATACACTTCGAAAACGCAAGAACCGAACTTTGACTTTTATCCATTCAACAAAAACGATAAACTTGAAAGAAAGCAACAACTTTTGTGTTAAAAATAAAGAAAATACTTTGAAAGAACCTTGATTACTTTTAGAAATACCTTTTTTATCGAACAAGACACCTTGTAATACAGTCAATAAAAACGTTAATTTGAAAAAAGAATGTAAACTGGCCAGTATAACTTGAAATTTTGGGGTGGCGCTGCTTGTCAAGGAAAGCGTTACTGATCTCTCAAATTCAATACGAAATTTGTATTTAGTTCCCGATTTGGCCGTATGTCAATATATGCTGGTTATTTTTGACACAATGCCGCATAGGGGCGCCGAATTCATTCAAAAGCATACAATGGGGAAAGCTTGAAACAAAGGAATGTTTCAAAGAGCTTTAGTCATTGAATAACGTTTCTTTTTCATTCAGTTTGTTCACCAATTAGTCGTCTTCGAACTTTCGTAGGTACCATTTAATAAAGATTTGTAGCAGATGTTCAGGATAAAGTTTATTTTTAAATGGCACTTTGTCTTTTGTCAATTTTATTTTATTTCTGCATAGTGAAATTTAGTTTGGTTGGTAGATACTAGATTACACTGTTACCTAACTACTGACAGTATCATTGATAATCTTGATTTTTATACAAATATAGTGTAACCTGGTTACACTATATTTAACTACCGATAATTACAATGAGGTCCCGACACTTTTTCATTGAAATACCTGTTACTGGGAATATTTAAACTTTTATAAAAAAAAATTATAACTGAGAATCATAATCATTATCAGCTTATAATGTTCCCACAGCTGGGAGAGGAGGAGAGATGGACCCAGAAAAAATTTATTGTTTGGACTAATAAATTAAAACACTAGTGCTTTAATATGTTGCTTGTAGAATAATCTGACAAAAAATCAGAATCAGGGTAGGTCCTGGTAGTCCTTAAAAGACGTCTGTAAACGTGCTACTGTCATTTTAAATCTGAGATATAATTATTTGGGGAAACTGGGTAAATGAAAACCCTCTTTAAGTTATAAATATCCTAGGTCCCTTGAGATCCCACTTATCCAGATTACATTGTTCATTTTACTAAGGGCTGATTTATCAATCGACAGATATTGTTTATATGTATGATAAAATTGACGTCTGACGACAGTTTTTGTATGGTAGAACAGATAGAACTGTCAAAAATTCAAAATTATTCCACTGATAAAATTATCTGGCATTTGAAAAATCTGGTTCATGTGATTTGTAGTCCGTTCATCGCACGGCCTTGACGTTGGAAACATAATTCAAACCAAACCACGTGCGTTCCATGTATAAAAAAAAAACAAAAATGTTCCTCCATCTGGTGACGTCATCGCGATACGGAGCAATAGGAAGTTATTAGTATTTTCAACTGTTTTCTTAACCGGCCTTGTGGCGCAACGGATAACGCGTCTGACTACGGATCAGAAGATTCCAGGTTCGAATCCTGGCAAGGTCGCGAAATACCTTTTTTGTTTTTTTCTGTCTTATTTAAAATAGGTGTTACGTAAAAGTAAATCTAAATAATCAAATTAATGATAAAAGCTTCTCAAGAAATCTTATTTCTCTTTGATGTAATGTGAAAAGTAATTGATTAATTTAAAGGCTGCCGTCTACGAGTCAATTTATAATAATTAGTTAAGTAAATCAATTTTCTTACGATCTTGGCGTAATTTTTAATTTTTCCTAAAAAAAGCTTATTTATTTATTAGATCAGTATTATTTTTTTTAAACTTTAGGCCTATCCTTTACACAAAGCATTGTCATTTAATTGTTTTTTTTTTCTTTATAGGTACATAAAGACTTAAAATATTCTTACAAAAACTAATAAATTTATTAAAAATTATTACGTCCCCTTCTTAATCAGTTAGTTTGGTATAGTCAACAATAGAGATAAGTATGCAGGATCGTCGGATATAGTTGAAGTTTAGTAAGAAACCGATGGATGTTGTCGACTAAAATTTAATTTGATATTATGAGCCGTTTGCATTCTATTAATAAAATTAAATTTTATTTGAGAATATCCATCGGTTTCTAACTAAACTTCAAATATATATCCAACGGTCCTGCATACTTATCTCTTTTGTTGACTGTACTCATAAAGTGAAGTAACCGCTGATAAAAGCTGCTAGCTAACACCTAAAAATATAACACTCAATTCCAAGTCCATTCAAAGCAAATTACATAAAAAGATAAACTAGGCAGAAAACAATCTTCCTTTGCCTCAACGAACAGCTATTGTGCACAGGAGGTACCTACCTAACCCTATTTCCACATAATGACTTTGGTGCCTCATTGGGAATCGTCCTTGTGACCTTAGCGAAATGGCCGGTCATTATGAACAGTGGCTGCAGGCATTTATCTTAGACACTGCTTTATTTTGTTATGCTGTAATAAAAATGCGGATTTTTAGTTTTGGTAACAGCGCCATCTATTGGCGAGTAGTGGGAACTCTATTTTTGTTTTAATAAATAGTAAACATTTTGTAATGATGATTTGAAATAAATAAACAAAAAATAAAACTACACTAGTGGAAGTGTTGTAAATAAATGGTTTATTAGAATAAAATAAACAATACCTACCCAAGTACCTACATTAACATCATTATCTGCCCATCTGCCTAGCCTTTTCCCAACTACGTTGGGGTCGGCTTCCAGTCTAACCGGGTGCAGCTGAATACCAGTATTTTACATTGAGTGATTGCCTTTTTGAGATCCACAACCCAGTTACTGGGTAATACGATACCCCTTGGTAAGACTGGTTGTCTGCCAAAGATCCACGAATGACACCCGGGACCAACCGCTAACATGCATAGTAAAATAACCCTGGTTTTAATTAAAAATGTAGTAAGTACATATTTCATCTATAATCAGGAAAATATATCAGGGCCCTATTTAATATACATACTTAGGTAGGTGATAAATGATAATGTGTTATAAGTAGGTAGGTAGGTGTAGGTACCTACTTATTTGTCAAAATATTTCACACATTTTCACATCCAACAAAGCAAAAAATGTTTGAAAGAAACTTGTAAAGTTGTCGGATTCTGGCCCTTTGTAAATAGGCCCCTACACAAACTTAAAGCAAAAGAAAATCTGAATGCTTTCAAGATTCCGGAAATAACGAAGTAGCAAACATACTTACATGTAACCTTAACCTATAACAAAGAGTCAATTTTTCCAAACTCAATGCTACATGTAAATACACACACACTGTGTGTGTGTTTATGTGTTGTGTATTGTGTGTGTATTCAGTGGCGGCGTAAGGGTAGGGCGCGGTTGGACGGTCGCCCAGGGCGCCACTTTTGAAAGGGCGCAGAGACGAGATTTAAGCAGTGGTTTTTTCATAAAACTCGATTTTCCAAAGCACTTTTCAATTTTTTTACGCGCCTGTCAGTTTGGATCGGTGGTTCTGTGCGTGTAGACTAGCGCCTAACTGCTCATCACTGACACTAGCTCTATCGGACACCTGGCTTCCCAGGTGAAACAGCGTGCTTTTTGGCCATGACCACCAGTGAGTTCGAGCTCGCGACTAGTTTACTCTTAATAACACTTAATTTGTCGTAGATGTTCGGCATGCTGAACGTGCCACACACATCGGGCAAGATCCTGCGGTACCCTGGACCGTCACGACCACGAGGTGGCCCCACTTTCATGGTGCCTCCACAGCGAGACAGGTGAGCTAGCTTCTAAAGATAGAACGGTATAGGCTGCACATCAGTGGCAACAAAACTACTAGAAAAAACAAAATAAGGGCCACCATGATTTTTCTGTATTCTAATAAATGTATTGGGTTTGAGGGTAGATAAATAATTAAATGGAATTAGCTAGCTAATTTTTAAAGCAAAAACCTAAAAATTAAATTTATTGATATAAAAGAACATCTGGTTAGGTTTTTTGTAAAAAAAAATGCAATTTCAGCAAAAACAACCGGTCAAGAGCGAGTCGGACTCGCACACTGAGGGTTCCGTACCATTATATTTTTAATTTTTCATCGGCGAGGCCTATATTCGTCAGAGAATTATAAAACTGCACCGCGGTGTAGAATATTGCAGTTTTATATCAGCGCCATCTCTTGACCGATAGTGGTACTAATGTAACTTTACTGATTTCTGAAAAAGTACCTACTACATTTAGAGACTTCGTTTTATTTTTCCTGTAATCTGCAAACTGCGCTCTTTTACGCACGTTAATGAGCTGTCGTTCATTATGTACGCGTTGATTTGTGTCCCGAACACTAACTTTTTAACAAATCCCACATGTGTTCGATGGGGTTAGGGTCCGGACTGTTGGCAGGTCACGGCAAGACACGTATACCAGCGTCTTCTAGGGCTTCCCTAGTGGGTCTAGCTGTATGAGCGCGGGAATTATCGTGCAGTAATGTGAATCTTGCATCAATTCTTTGTGCAAATGGCACCACAGGAGGTCTTACGATCTCCTCAATGTATCGCACAGCCGTTACCGTGCCTCCGCTGAGTATTGCGAGTTCGGTTCGACCTGATAGAGAGATTCCTCCTCATACCATGACATTGGGATCCCCACATCTGTCACTTTCATGGATACAAGCATCCGAAAATCGCTCACCTTCTCGTCTCCATACTATAATGCGACCATCATCACTAAAAAATTTCACTTTACACTCATCAGGAACAATACTGTGCTCCATTCACTTATGTGCCAGTCCAGATGCAGCCTTGCGAATGACAATCGGTTTGCACGGTGTACCTACACTAGTCAATGGAAATCACTAGTCAATCCGCAGTACGCGTCTCTTAGAAAACTGCTGGTCTTTATGTAGGTAACTAATTTCTAATCGTTTGGTCACTCAAGCGGGTACCAGTCGCAAGTGGTATCCTCACTTTATGTTTGTTTTTAACACCCTTGCTCGTAAAGCTGATGTAATTCCACCGGTTTTAAATATGTAAAGAGGGTCATAAAAAACGCGTGTGTTATCAAAGCAAATAGTTAAGTTATAGTCCATACAAATTCCATAACAGTATTATTTGCCATTTCAAATTTGGAACTGATCGCCGCCGCACGACTCCAGCTAGTGAGCAGCGCGCTGTTGCTATTCAAATTTCGAACTAATCGCGGCGCCAGTCAGTCAGTAGGCAGCGCTAGCGTGCTGTTAAAATGGCGGGAAAGCAACAGTGTGCATTCACAGATTGAGTTTGTTTCAAATTGAAAAAAAAAAAACAGTTTATTCGGTAATTTAAAAATTCCATCCAAAACAAAGCAAATATAAGTGCCAAAATAACTCAGACAATAAATTTGGAGCCACAAACGAAGAAGTTTTGCCCTGAGCCGCGCCCCTCTACTTGTACTGATGATACTTTTTTATTTACAACTAATGACGAATTACAATGCTCTTCTGCTGCCTTTCAAGAAGTTTCGTCGTCTCCAACATTTACCCTAACACAAAACAATGACATTATGAATAGTAATAATAATAATAAAAACATAATTAAAAAACCAACTACAACTACGTATCATTTTAACAATTGTAATTTCACTAACTGTTTCAATAATTAAAAATTAACAAAATATAAAATGTTTTTTTTTTTCTGTTTCCTCGCAAATGTGTTAAAAAACGTCGTACGATATACGTGCGTATTGGTTATAACATCTTTACGCACTAATATCGTAATGTACTATAACAATTCAGGAAGTAGGTACCACACAAAAGATATGTCGTTTAAGAACGCTTTAAAATAATTAAATCAGTCCGGATGTTAAAATTCACAAGTAGGGCCCCTTATTCTGTTTTGACTAGTATAATATAAGCTGACCACTTAGTCTATTGAAACTTCCAACTAAGCTGGGCCGTGTGCAGTGGTGGCCGTGGTAATGGCCCCGTCTTACGAGCTGTAGGTCGTGGATCGTACCCAGGCAGACACTTTACTTTGTGTAACTTATTTCATCACCACTGCTCCCAAAAACGGTGAAGGAAAACACCGTGAGGAAACGGCATGTGCTAGGAACAGAAATTCGAAGACATGTGACATCTACCAACTCGCATTGGGCCCGAGTGGTGGATTACAGCCCTGCGCTGGGCTGCAGTTCAAAGACCATCTTACTCAACAAATTAGAGTCATCACCATCTGCCTAGCCTTTTCCCAACTATGCTGGGGTCAGCTTCCAGTCTTACCGGATGCAGCTGAATACCAGTATTTTACATGAAGCGACTGCCTATCCGACCTCCACAACCCAGTAACTGGGTAATACGATACCCGTTGGTAAGACTGGTTGTCAGACTTTCGTGCTTCTGACTACCCGTAACGACTGTCAAAGACTGGAAGCCGACCCCAGCATAGTTGGGAAAAGGCTAAGCAAATTGATTGATATCTCATAATAAACTCTTGATCATCCTTATTTGACTACCTACTCTAGTTCGATCAGCTCAGAATTATTTACAGAAGCCACAGTGGTCTGTGCCCAATCTTTAGTTTTGCCACTGACCAAAAGCCCATGCAGATTTGGTGGTCAAATAAAATGAAATCTCGACTATAAAACCCAGCCAGTCTCCCAGTACTTACCTCCCTTCCTACCTATTGTAATGTGGGCTTCTTACCTATACCTTACCTACATGGACACCACGCTAAAAATATCGTCACTAATTAAGGTAAAAGTAAGAAAATTAAGGCATAATGCCTAAACTTAATTTACCTTTCTAATGAAATATGGGAGGCTGTCCCTTATTAATTAAATCGAGTAATATCAAGCTGACTGGGACTTTTCTAAGTAATCTCGTTAAAAAATATTTCATGCCTACTTGGTACGAAGTTTTTATGAAAGTTTGTTATATTTTCCAGTATTCTTCAAAATGTACAGACAATAAACAATAATGTAGAGATGTGTGTGTGTGTGCTAGGTAACTGGCAACATTTTTAAAAAGCTGATAAAAAAAGCACGTTCTATTTTCAAGCAAGCGCAAAAATCTATTATGCTATTCCTAGTTCGGGCAGGACGCGACGTTTTGACATTATTTCATTTTTAGATATTTAATCCTTTTAAAATCTTTCGCGACGTCGCGTCCTGTAAAATATTTTCTGTTAAAATAAATTTTGTTTATCAGGTTCGAAGCTCTGAAGAAATTGATCCGTCAGGAACACGTGCGTGAACTGCAGAGGAAATACGAAGCTGAGCAAAAGCAAGAGCTCAAGGACTTGACCTCTGGACGCGGGTATGCTTCAATATTAATATGCTCTTGATTCTATTAAATAACCCTTAAACTTCTACCTCTTGTTAAAGGAAACTGTAAAAGAATTTATTACAATTTCATCAAAATATTATTGGGCCTAGCTAGCTTGTGAATTATTAAAACTCGGCAACCTTATAAATTAATCAAACTCAAGAAATCCAAAACATTTCATCACCAAGTTTATATTGTTTGTTTTTCCTAGTTACAAGAACTTCGAAAAACAAAAAAAACTTTTCAAATAAATATAATCTGCTAACCGATTATACAATTCAGTGTTGCCACCTACTTCAAAAAATTACCCACACTTGAAACGCGTTTTCTAAATTTCTCGCCGCGGTCGCGTAACCGAAGCCTTACATTTTTACATAACAAAACACGAATCACAAACTGTTGAGCGAAAGGAAATTTTTGAAACGTCTGGGCGTGTTCATGTTAATCCGATCCTAGCGAGGAATTATTATTCCGGGATTTTTTGTCAAAATTAAAAGTGCTCGCAAAGGGAAATATAATCCTGAAATGTTGGGATTTCCTCTCGTCTTCACTTCATGTTCCGTTGATTATTAAATCTGACAAGGCATTCGTATTCGAACGGTGTGTCATTATTTCGGCGAGATTGCTTGTTTGAATTCTTTGTTTTCCTTTTTAATTTATAATGTCTATTGAAGTTGAAATATCCGTTTTATTGGATGCTATTGGGGGAACGGATGCTATTCAAACGATTGATTTAAATCTTACCGTAATGTAAATGAAAACGGGTGACCTAGTTTGATATTTATTGGAATTACTTAGGAGTAGACGACGTATATAATTTATCCAGACGTTATTTTTAAAAACAGTTTGTAGGTACCTACATAGTCTATTCAATGTTTAAAAAGCGTAAAAGCGTTTGTGTTTGGGCTTTAAAAACAAACGCGATTTTTCCTTTAGTGGCACAATTCCCTACTCACGTGATATTACATAACTGAGGGACCGTCGCGTCGCCTGTTATACTAATTAGCATAATATCCGTACTTTTGGAAGTAACTTTACGAAATTGATGATGTTTCTGCAGTGGTGACGACTATGTATACGGCTCATATGGCGAACAGGAGCCCCGGGGACTGCAGCCACTGCAGATGGAGTACCCTGCTGATGACCCCACTACCAGGCATTCCAAGTGAGTTACAAACCGTTTTCTTTAAAATTTCGGGTAATATTTTATGCTGTTGTATAGCAAACAAGCCCACTGAGGCTTGTTTGTAATTCCGTGACACATTATCAGTAGCAATGACTTTTATTTTGACAGTCCAACAACAGTCAATGTATGTTCTGTGTGCGTTACTTACTTTGTGGAGCAGACAATTGTTTGTAACATATGAAGCAATGGATATGCAATATTTATTAAAATGATTCAGATTGAGATTGAGATTGATAGTGTGTTTCGCAATTAGGGTGCTAGCCCACCTGATGGCAAGAATTCATCACTGCTTATAGACTTTTGCAATACCAGAGGCATTGTAGCTGCGTTTTCATCCAGAGACAAAGCTGAAATGTGACATTTAACAAATGACGATAAGAACAAGTATTTAAGAAGACATGTTTGATATCAATGCTATTGAGTATGCAGGCTGTAGCTCTAGTCAATAAAATGAGTTGGTTGGTCTCACCAAAAGTCACTTTATTAACCGTTTCTCAAATTTGTCCTTCCTATATCCTTGTTTGACACACCAAATGCTTTCTTTGTTTTCCCTTATATATCAGATAAATGAGAACAGAGTGTAGTAAAGTTACTCTTACTTTTAAATAAAGTAGATCATATTGAGTACTTAGGACTTGACATTTAAATTGTAGGCTTGTGTAAAACAAAAGATTCGGTTTTTTTACTACATTCTGTATCAAAGCGAATAAAGAATGTTCTAATTATGAAAATGCTGTAGTAGCTCAACTGTCACTAATGAGACACAGTTACTTTTTCTATTGTTACCGATCTCTAGGAGATTTTTTGACAGTTTTAAGGGTTTTGTGAAGGTCAAGTATTTAGTCTTTAGAAAGTTTTGCTCATTTTTATTACCTTTGTTCTAGGAAACCACCAGCGGGAAGTCGCCAGATCTCGCAGTTCTCGCGTTACTCCGATGTGATGCTCCCCCCCTCCCGTCGCGCCATGTACCACCCCTACTTCGAGTACGCAGCCCCCGAATTCGTCCCTTTCTACTGAACCCTAACCGGGCACTCGGACCCACAGGACGAACCCACGTTCTAGAAACTCTACTGCGGGGACTATCTCCCTTACTGTACAAAACACTTTATGTGCTTTAATTCCAAAATCAATATTAAAATGTCATATCGAAAGCATATCTTTAACGCTTTCGCTTAGACGACACTCGTCACTTAAATGCGAGCTTTCTCTGCATTAACTTTCAATATTTTTATATTTATAAAACCGAGATTTTTTCGATGTAGATATGCGATCTCTGAATTTTAATATACCCCCTTTTGAATAATCGCATTGTATTTTTCGATAGGTTTAAGGATTTAGGAGGATTTCTTCTTGAAATGTTCGAGTCCCTAGGTCGAACGGACATAATTAATGTTATACGGTACTTCCGATTATGACAATAATAATACATTATATATACGATTTGAGCAATTATCTTAAATTGCCGTCAATTCCAACTAAGTTAATCGAGACAATAAAATTTAAAAAAAATGTAATCTGACAATAAACTGTATGGATGTTTACAATTTGATGTTTAGTAGAATTATAAGCGTGAGGAGGAAATATCCATTTATAAATTAGGAGTTTAATAAAGGAGTATTTGAATATAATGTCGGTGGCTAAGTTGGAAGTTATTATCTGCTTTTCGCTTCGATTCTACTCGTTTACTGAGATTTTGTGCGCAGTATTATGAAATAATAAAAGTATTCGCCATATTCCTTTCTTAATCAAGAAACTTTTTATTAACATTATGAGGTACAGTCCGAGCCCGACGACCTCTAAAGAATCGAAGCGAAAAATATTTCATCTACCTTCGCCCTTCAAAGAAATAGTTTTAGTACCCTTCACTTGCTCATACTCTGGAGATATCGAAAACGATATATTTACATGTAATCAGTGTTTGTATTTTTATTTCAGTGGTTTTATCTTTAAGAAAATAATATCAATGTTGTTTTCCATATCATAATTTAAGTAGTCGACTGCCATATAATGGACATTTTCTGCTATATGACAATATTGCGTTCCAATGTATGTAATTTAACAGTATTAATGCGTAGTAACATAAAAAATAATTTAGCGTTGACTATATTAAAACCTGTCTTGTGTATTCAGTTATCTCCTGAAATAGTTGATAATTGTTGTGATTAGTCGCTAAGTATATCGTTACCATGTATTATAAATCAAAAGCCTTCAGGACGGCTAGGTGGGCTTCGGCTGCGGTGGACGGTACTCCGTCAAACTTCGAGTGATACGAATGCGCAACCGAGTCCCGACAGAAAAATGCTTTAACTACATTTAAATGTTTCATGTTTATTGTAATACATAGTTAATTGTAAATTAGTAATGCGCCGCTCGCGGCTTATTTAATATTCGTGTACTAATGGATTCTAATGTAGGAATGACGCAGCCTCGGAGCGACGAGTACCGGTCTGTTAAGGAGTAACACCAACAGGCTTTGATGTTCTTCTTTATTTAATGATCTCATTTTTATCTTATTTAAAGAACAACTTGACTTCTTTACTTCGTTAGCTACTAACGTGATCTCAACCGGCATTTGCAGATGTGCTAAACTGTATAAATTAATCGGAATCGCACTGAAAGTGAAGGCTGTAATTCTAAGGAAGTTGTTACCTATTTGTGTACTATATATATATATATTATTATATCTAATCAACTATCGACATATAAGTATCGACGATGAGTCGACATAAACTCACAGACTATAAAATTTGGCTTTAAAATTATATTACACGTCATATATTGTGGCTTTAAGAAGTCAATGAATTCATTAATCTTCTATTTATTAACGCGGACTGTCTTACGACGTCCCGTATCCTACATGTTACGATTTAGCGAGATATCTATACATATTTTTATTTATATATAATTTTCTAACAATATTCTGTAGAATTTTACAAATTATTTTATTGTCTTTTAAAGTCATTAATAGTTAGTTAGTCGATAATACATAAAAGTAGTGTTTATTGGATGCGTATTAATTAAAATAGATGTTTAACTAATGAAAAATATATGGAAACATTTCAAAACCTAATTGTAGTTCTTCACAGTTCCATATCCTTGCGATTGCATCGCAGACGTAACTAATACATATGAACTAACTTAGCCATATCAGTTAATAAAAATAATTCTAGTGAATTATCGAATGCATACAGCCAACACTTGAGTCAAGATTGAATACCCGAAAATCGGGGAAAACTTTTTCATTGTTGCAACACCGTCGCGCGCTGTTTTCGGATACTCGCACTAGAGTAAAAAAAATGTCAATGAGCTATATTCTTCAATTATCTTGTCAATTTTACAGATTATAGATATGCATTCGATATTTCAGAAAATAAGACAATATTTTAACATAGTAGGTAATCACTTATAGTTCGCAGCGCGGTCTTGTACAGACAATAAATATGTAATTTGGACAATAAATTCGCGTTGCATGCGTGACTATAAAGTTAATATATTAATATAATTATAAGACCGCGCCTGTCCGTAAGTAGGTATACAATTTAACCTATCCATTGATAAATTAATGTTTTAAAATGTATATTAATTGGTGGTTTTTTTGAGAAATAAAGATAGTTACATACTCCTGAGCATAATTGTCTGATTATTTTCATTCAATTGCAAACCCTTTAAACTCTGCTATGTTAGGGTTAACTATTAGCCCACTCCCTCTCGAAGAGAGGCGGTCTATGTCCCAGCAGTGGGAACATTTTAAGCTGATTATGCTAATAATTGTTTATCGATATCGCAAAATAGGCCCGAATCCACCTAACTCCTAACTAACCTAACTTCTTCCCCTAACTTCTTCTTCTAACTTTTCCTAAAAAAATAGCCCTAAGGCTATTTTTTTAAAAGTTAAAAGTTAGAAGAAGAAGTTAGAAGTTAGATTTATAAAAAAATACTGTTATTCTTTCAAACCGATGCAAATTTGATCACAGCACGTACTCTAAAGCTAAACAAATAACTCGCGTTTTAGTGCAAGATTAAAACGCAAGTTATTTGTTAAGCTTTAGAGTTCCTGTTTATTGTAGGTGTTGTAGTAGGAGGGGGCCAGACACGTCTCACGAATGCACCCAGAGACATGGGCAAAGATCGTCACTCACTAGTCACTGGTCGCCTGAAGGAGGATATCGCCGTCGAAGTATACCACGGCGAAGGTGGTGTGACGATCTGATAACGTTTTCAGGGCCAACATGGACAGATATCGCACAACACGGGAGGTTTGGAAGGAAAAAGAGGAACCCTTTGCCCAGCCGTGGGCCACGATATAGGCTAACAAAAAAACACACTAAAATTGCATTGACACGTGACAAAATAGCTACAACTTCACAGCCAATCAAAGTCAAACTTACGCGAGCATGGTGAGACAGTCGGATCATTTCCCTTGAGAAACATTTACGATGTGGACCCTTCCTAAAAATAGAACAAGGTCAAGTCCCGCGGCTGCTCAGGGAAGCGAGTGACATGGTACGTAAGTAGATGGACCGCAACTTCCTACATTTGTATCCTAAGTCATTTTAAGATTTTTTTTTGAAGTGAAACCTTCTTTAGCGGCTTTGTACACTTTTTTTGTAATGGGTAAAAAATGTTAAACTCGCGTCAGGACACGTGACCTGATCGAAAATTCGTAAGACGGATGGCCGTAGCCGGTACCGCGCGTGTTTTGTTTATAAGACGATTCACAAAATACACACGTAATTGTTCAAGTTTTCACTTCTGTCGGCACTCCCGGAGTGCCACTGTTTTCCTGTCTTCACTCCCTGTCTTGTGCGATCCCTGGCCATGTTGGCCCTGCAAATGATATTAGATCGTCACACCACCTTCGCCTTGGTCTTCCTCGACGGCGATGTCCTGCCTCAGGCGTCCACTGAGTGACGATCTTTGCCCATCTCTCCGGGTGCATTCGTGAGACGTGTCCGGCCCACTCCCACTTCAGCCTGGCTGTTTTTTCTCCAACATCCACTACAGTACCCGGCGATAAATATTGCACATCGACCTTTGGAAAGAGACAATCGGCTAATGGCAATGCGATGGAGTGGGTCGGGGGACCATAAATTTCTTGTAGATGAAGTTGCGTGCAGAAGCTAGTACTAAGTATAAAAGGAAAAGCTTCTTTCCAGGCATGGAGGGGTCTTCTTTCCAAAGGTCGATGTGCAATATTTATCGCCGGCTACTGTACTTGAGTTATGGAGCGCAGTGTGGTTTCTCTAACTAGATCAGTACCCTTACCATGAGTTGGCATAACTTTACGTAACCGTACTCGCTAGCGAGGGCGTAAACAAGTTTCTATGGAGAATTGTACAGCGCCTCTGGCGGTCACTTATAAAACTGTAGAAACTAGTATGAGTCGAACGGTAAATCACCTATCGAAATCTATACGCTAGCGACTAACGTTTTCGATAGCAACTCATGGTAGAGGCACTGTACGCTTAACACCTAATATATGCTGCGCTCCATTGCCCGTTGGCAAATCTTGAGTTCATTTTAAGATGAGCAACCATAATTTCGAACGGATATTGATCGGGCTCTTTTCATATCTTACGTGTGAAATCGCCAACCCGTCGAGCGGTGGGACAATTCACGGAACAGCCGGTCGATTCTGTAAAAATCTCACCGTGAAAACTTAGGTGAAGTGAGTTTGTTTTTGCTAGGAATTGTCAGTATTGACAGCTCACTCCACGCTCACTTCACCTAAGTTATCACGGTGAGATGGTTACAGAATCGCACTGCAGATAATAAATCTGTTCCGTGGAACAATTACACAGAGTGAAATTGAAAACAAGCGACAAATTGAATTGGGAGATTGTACTCATCATTAAGAACAACTTTTACTATGGGACCAAAGCTGCAATCGCGAAAATAAATCTGCTGTCTCCTACATTTTGACGAGATAAGCGAACATAAATGTAGGAAACAGCTGATTTTGTTTTCGCGATTTCAGGTGGCGTAAGGGGCCCGTGGCTAAATAATAACAGCCGCACAGGTCGCTCGATCAGGTTAAGCTGCGCTTGCCGCGGTTGGTCTGTGGATGGGTGACCATCTTTACATACCGAGACCCCTCCGTGCCTCGGAAAGCACGTTAAGCTGTTGGTCCCGGCTGTCATTCATGGATCATTGATAGTCGTTACGGGTAGTCAGAAGCCCGAAAGTCTGACAACCAGTTTTACCAAGGGATATCGTATTACCCAGTCACTGGTTTGTGGAGGTCAGATAGGCAGTCGCTCCATGTAAAATACTGATATTCAGCTGCACCGGTTAAACTGGAAGGCGACCCCAACATAGTTGGGAAAGGGCTAGGCAGATTGGTCCACATTGTTTTTATCAATAACAAAGCCGTAATTTTTCTGACGATGATAATAATGTGTACAATCTCCCATTGTCGCATGTTTTCAATTTCAACCTTTATTGTTATGGTTACTGTGAGCCTGCAGCATACCACTGCTAATAAAAGGCCTCTTCTGCCCCATGACTTCATGGTCTTTCGATCCAGGGCTAAAGTGGACCACTGGTCGTTTATTTTCTCCAGCTCATCCCGCCATCTTCTGCGGAGTCTGCCACGGCGCCTTCTAGCTGTGTCAGGGCTCCACGGTTATTTTCAGCTCATTAAACAATTACATGCTGGTTTTATTATTGTTATCATAATTTACATGTCATGAATTCATATTCATTAGAACTGTGCTGTGTCAATAAAATTGTTGCTCTGCACGGCGAACATTTACTTATTAATTTATTTATTTAATGCAATAGTCGCCACGCTTGTAGCATACCTACCAATTATTAGTGATTTTAAAATTTATGGGTTAGCACAATTAATTCTAATACCTATTCCAAACACATTTTTTTAAATAAAATAAACTAAAAGATTATACAATAAAAATAATAAAAACGACACAATGAATTCGACTATTTTTATAAATTTAATCTTTTTCCGAATATGTTCTTGTGTGCGACAAATAATCGCCGGTAAAACTTGTGACAACGGCAGAATGCGGTTCAGTCGAAGCATCAGTTATAAATTGGATACTTAGATACTCGCATCCTATACTCCATTTACAATAAGATTAGACATTTAAACAAAACTTTTTACAGTCCGTTCAACCGATTTTTACTTCTATTCCGTAGGCATAAGGACGGCATTAAAAGCAAAAACGTGATTATAATACCAACTGTTTATTGCAGCTGCCATTTGTCATGCCACCAACGCAATAGAAGTCAAAATCGGTTGAACGGACTGTAAAAAAGATTTATTTCAATGTCTAATCTTATTGCGAATGGCGTATAGTGTAGGTACTTACTAAACTGCTTATGTAAAATAACTAGCAGCGCCCTGCGGTTTTATCCGCTTAAGTGTCGATCCCGTGAAAATATCGGGATAAAAACTATCCTATGTCCTTTCCCGGGACTCAAACTATCTCTATACCGAATTTCATCTAAATCGGTTCAGCGGTTTAAGCGTGAAGAAGTAACAAACAGACACACAGACACACTTTCGCATTTATAATATTAGTGTGGATAATATGGATGTGCAATATGAGTTTTTTTAATTTTATAATCGTTCGAATTTACGTAAAGTTTACCTACTCCGCGCGTTCATGCTGGACCCACAGATTAATTAATGAACGTCACGCCAATACTTTGGCTAGGTGAAAGTTTACCAACGCAATCGCTCATTTTCCCCGATTCCCCGAACTCCGGTTCCCCTCAAGTTTGATTAGTTGGCCGGGCCCATTGTAGCTGATTGATGCCTTAATAACGTCAGATCGATTGCCCAGATAACGCTAGAGAGTTAAAAGTTTTAATACGTGCTTAAGATTGTATCGTGTTGAATGAAACGGAGGTCTGCGTTTTTGGTGACTTGAAACACAAAAATGTTGATGTTGTCATCATGTGCCCAGTCTTCTCTCAGTTTTGTTGGGGTCAGCTTCCAGTCTAACCGGATGCGGTTGACGGTTTAACATGGAGCGAATGTCTATCTGACCTCTACAGTCCAGTAACTGAGTATCACCAAAGCCCTTGGTAAGACTGGTTGTCTGGTCAGACTCGGGCTTATGACCATACCGACCGTCATAGATCTACGTTTTACAGCCGAGACCAAGCGCGGCAAGCGTAGCTTAACCTTTGATCAACCCGTGCAGCTGTTCGAAGGAAGTATACATAGTAGGTGTGTAAGTATCGCTATAAAATAAAATATGTATCTATGGAGGTACCGACCTCGTCATCGTTACACAAGATTTCCGTCGTGTTAGGTTTCTCGCGCCTGCAGAACGTTCCTGGGTTTTACTCAGGGGCGGATCTACTTAAAGGCTTTTTGGGCTGCAGCCCAGGGCCCCGTGGATACAGAGGGCCCCCAACCGAACTGAAAACAATAGACGATATTGTCAATAATAAAAATTATCTAGAATTAAAAAAAAATCCGATCATAATAAAATGGCAATTGGTTGAGTAATTAGGTAGGGCCCCTAAGCAGTATTAGCCCAGGGCCCCACAAATTCAATATCCGCCCCTGGTTTTACTGTCAGGTCTGCTGGAGTTATTGGGTATTTCGGGACTGCTGAGAGTAAGATTCTAGACCTAGGTTCGATGCAGGTTGGACAGAGTTGTTTATTCGGGGCACCTGGACGGAGTGATCCTATATTAGAACCTCGTGTTAGGCAAAGAGTTACCTATTGGGTTTATCCGATTAGGAATTTCTCAGTAGCGACCCAGGGTCCAGATTTGTGCCTGTTTGTCGGTAACAGCTTATTACATGAGAGAGAACACTACTTACTATACAGTAGGTACAGACGCCAGCACATCAAGCTACTACAATCTGTCAAATTTCTTTAATGGATTTTCAACTTTATCGCTAAAGCATAAGGCTCAAAGTTGATTGGGAAAATTTGACAGTTTCGGGTAGCTTGATGTGCTGGCGTCTGTACATATGTACATACATACCTCATGTTATGTAACTAATAGGAACACGTTTAATTCTAATCTACGTTCGCGGTTAACTTGCCAAACATGTAAATAAATAATAATATGTATAAGTTATCGGAAAAATAACCTTAATTCCTACACAATAAAGTTCAGTTTACTCTACAACTTCAAACATTTTTAAGATTTTTTAAATAATGCTAGTCACTGTGAAATCAACTTAATAACTACTGAAATAAAGTTGATGTTTGTTTAACTTGAAATAACTTAAATTGGAAACGTAATCCTATAATAGACCTTACATTAATGCATAATCAGTCTATGTTTCCACTGCTGGGACACAGGCCTTGTTTTAGTGAGAAGGAACGGGCCGTAATCCACCACGCGGGCCCATTGCGGGTTGGTAGATATCGCATTCAAATGTTTGGTTTTAGGAAATGCCGGTTTTCCTCACGATGTTTCGGTGTTTTGTCCTTCACCGTTTTGAGAACAGTGGTGATGAAATAATGGAAGAAACTGTTTGAACCTACGACCTACATCTACACACACACTATACAATAATGATGTAACTTACATTTTGTAACAATACAATTTAAAAGTGTCCAGTACCCAAGAAGTTTCTTGCCCATTCTTCTTCATAGGAACCTATTACGATTTGGATTGGACAACAAGCTTGATCTTTCTGAGTGACCGACTCCTTTAGCAATTTAAAAGTGGTTAATGGTCTAGTTGGAATAAATGCTATGAGTTTGAGTTTCAATCCATGTAGCCCTTTGCCACCTCACATACCTAACAAGTCACACAGCCCCACTTCCTTTAGACAGCTTTAATTCCTCAGACAAGTTGTGCGCGTGCAGGTGTTCAAACTTGGTGCAATTTATATAACTTTAAACGTCTATCCAAGCGCGATTTATATCGCGCACTGGATTTTCAGCCCACCGCATTGCACCGAGAGTTTAAAATCCAACATGTGCATTTTCGACGCGCTGGGATGCGGATTCTCAATGCTTGGTTAACACCGAAAGTTGGAAATTCAGTGCGCGATATAAAATCGCCGTGCTACGACGTAAGTAAATATAATGCAAATCACGAGCCCGTCAATTGACTCTTATGTATAATAGTAATAAAGTACAAAATGGAATTATCGACACGCGTGAGTGAAATGCACCATCAATCTGTACTTAGACAAGTTACAAAGGGGCTTACCTAATTGGAAAACTTACTAGAAGTTAATTTTCCAGGCTGAATGCGTTACTCACGCTTAGTTGGACACATTGTATCCGAGTAGACAGTGAAATGAAACGCAAATATTTATTCTGTAAATAGGACATCTGAATCACTTGTACAGGTCAGATAAAAAAAATTAAGCTAGATGGATTCGTCGAGTAGGTATACAAATCATGACCCCCACCCCCGCGGCGGTGATTAACGGGGGGCAACTAGAGCTAGCAACTATAATCGAGTTCTCGAGCAACGAGCAGCGAGTGCGCGACGGATACGAGCGCTTGCTCGCTGGCATGCGCTATACAGCGTGGCGGTACAATGGTGACATTAATTTAACACACATACCTATACTTTTTCACATTTTCATTTCATGAAGAAATTATGTTTCCATTAAACGTTATTATTTGCGGATTTATTTAAAGTTTTCTAAAATAGCATTTTGGAGCAACCTGTACTTAAAGAACTGTCGCGCAGCGGTCATTTGCCGAGGTCACGGATCATAACATCGCATCAATGAAATTAAAATAAATAAACAATACTTTAAAGTAACGTGATATCCCTTTGTCGGCGAGCGGGCGGCGCAGGCGACGCGTGCCCTCCCCCCACCCCGTCGCGTCGCAGCGAAATCTAATTCTTTTTTTTGCATATCTAGTGCTAGCCTAACTCGTGCCCTTGACACACTTCTTCACAGTAGTGCACATAATTACGTCGACTAATTTTGTGAATGTTTCCGCGAAAAAGACGCTTGCCTATTGTTTTATTTATTTATTTTTGTGT
Organism: Luperina nickerlii; assembly: GCA_963855955.1. NCBI lineage: Eukaryota > Metazoa > Arthropoda > Insecta > Lepidoptera > Noctuidae > Luperina > Luperina nickerlii. Next base: position 8,459,479 of record OY979687.1, on the reverse strand, counting down.
AATGAACTAATGAGTAATTAGATTATGGTACTGCGATAAAGACGCTATGTTTTGTTTTCGTTTTCTAATTTAGTAGGTACGTTGACATCTCTTGCGATACGGGCGCTTTTATTTGTGTTATTAGTGCTTGTGTAAACTTGTGATCGTGATGGCAAATACACATCCGAACTACACAGCAGCTGAATATGCGGACATGATCCTAATTTACGGAGAATGTCGTCAAAATGCCGCTCTTGCCATAAGGACATATCGCGAGAGATATGGCGGTTCAAGACAATGCCCTACTAATCCTCGCACTATTATAGGAGCTCTTCAGCGCATCCGCGAAAACCGGCCAGTGGATCCTAGGTCTCAACGCCCTGATCGACCACCTACACGACAAAACCCAATCCAGTTAACTGAAAATGTGCTACAATATTTCCAAAACCAACCCAAAACTAGCCTCCGCCAGAGCGCTAGGCATTTTCAAGTTCATCACAGTACCGTCCATACGATATTAAAGCGCGAAAAGTGGCAGCGCGTGAAGCGACGCGTTGCCGCTCCGAGTTAACGTAAGCCAGCGTAACGTAGGTAAGTAATTTCATGAATGATTTTTTGCAAGGGTGATCCCAATTTTCGTTACATTTTTATCATTAGTTTGTTTGAAAAAATTTTTTTTTCAATTTACGAGTTATTTTAACCTACTAAAATTAATATGATTAAAGGGCACTAGCCCTACACGTGTGTTAAATTAATGTCACCATTGTAGCGCCACGCTGTATACAGCGTGAGTCTTTTAGCGAGCGTCGTTGAGCGAGTAGGTACTCTCTGATAGCTCTTGTCGCGGCGACGAACGAGTACTCGCCGGCGCTGAAGCTACTAGCAATCAACGATTTTCTCACTCAAGAAACGTACAGACGCCAGCACATCAACCTACCACAATCTGTCAGATTTTCCCAATCAACTTTGAACCTTATACTTTAGTGATAAAGTTGAAAATCTATTAAAGAAATCTGACAGATTGTGGTAGGTTGATGTACTGGCGTCCGTACAAAAGATTATAGGTCCCGGTAATAGTCGGTCACTGACTATTCACCACCACGCGCCGGCGAGTACTCGTTTGCCACAGCGACAAGAGCTATAAAATAGAGTACTCGCTTGGCAGGCAGAAGACTCGATGAGAAACTCCCGCTTGGTGCAGACGCCAGCACTTCAAGCTACCCGAAACTGTCAAATTTTCCAAATCAACTTTGAACCTTAGGCTTAGGCGATAAAGTTGAAAATCTATTAAAGAATTTTCACTGATTGTATTAGATTGATGTGCTGGCGTTTGTACAATATAAAAAAGATTCCTGAAAAACCAGACCTTCTCAAACTCTGTAGTCAACTCTAATTGAAATTAACTGTGAACTCTAAATCAGATATAGATGATTGTATGTTGTGCGATGAACTCATAAGTCTAAAATCTTTTTTCCTTATGTGTAAGCAATAAAGTTGAAAATCTATTAAAGATATTTTACAGACTGTAGTAGCTTGATGTGCTGGCGTCTGTACATACGCATACCAGCTAGTACTAGCTCGTCGCCGTCGCGCACTCGCTGCACGTTGCTCGCCAACTATTTTTTAGTTGCTAACTCAACTCGCTTCTCGTTAGTCGTCAGCGGTGGGATGGGGCCTTTGGTAAAACTATTTTTAAATTTTAGTAATCATGGTAACAAGTTCTGCTAAAATTGTAGAAGAATTTTTGTAATGTAACTTTCAATTATCTCCCAGGCTACTACTGAGAAATTTCTGATGGAAACACTACCCGATCTGTAAATCAAACCCAGGACCTCATGCTCAGCAGTAGGTAGCGCTTGCGACCAACGAAGCAGTCCAAATACAACGGTTGTCTGGGTGGTTGAATGGTTTTGTAAAAATGGTTGAGTAAGTAACCGAAAGGATTAAAAATCTTGTAAAAGCAATAAATAAAACAGAAATATAGATAATTTCTTATATATTTTTACAATTGAAATAATACAGGCGGTTACATAAAAAATAAATAAGTCTTCGTAAGATTTACATTAGTGTGATGTTTTAAACAAAAGTGTACAAAATTAAACAATTTTCGATTAAAAAAAACTGTACATGATAGTTTTCGATAAAACTAAAAACTCGGTACAGTCAACTCGAAAAATAAAGACAAAGTATATAAAATTACTGCACGCTAATACTTAATTATTTTCATAATTTTAAATTTGCTTGTAAACAGTCCATTTTTGCGGCTGACTGTACATAAAAATGCAATCCAGCGCTTCGCATAATTTGTGTAAAATGGTACTCAAAGTTTACAATAAAAACATATTTTGTGCTTTCTAGTAACTATTAGTGCTGTATCAATGAGTACGACCAGTATACATTGTTTTCATTATTAAGATATCTTCCCACTATACCGTACCATATGACCGTATCCGACTTGCAAGAATGCTGCAATGACAAATCAGTCTAGTGAGCATTGTCTCATAAGCCCCATTCATACGATGCAAGTTTACAATGACATTGAAGCAACAAATGACTTGCATCGTCTAGATAGAAACACTGTTCAGACAGTGCAATTTTTATTGATGCTTCATGTTATTGTATGCACCAAAATCGCATCGTGTAAATCAGGCTTTATTCCTTGCAAAAAATATACAGGGTGGTAGGGACATAGATGCACAACCTGCTGCTACCACGGATTTAGTAAAACTCTGAACCGGCGTTAAAATGTTTCGTCTAGAATAATTTGCTGAATTTACCGTTACAGTTTGCGCGTCGATGTACGGTCACCAAAGGAGATAATCAACCAGGGTCGTCGGATAAAGTTGAAGTTTAGCAAGAAACCGATGGATGTTATTGAATAAATTTAATATAATTAATAGAAAACAGTTCATTTTATATCAAATTAAATTTCATTCGAAAATATCCATCAGTTTCTTACTAAACTTCAACTACAATTAGTACCTATATAAGTAATTACCAGAGATCGGAATTGGGTGTGTGAAAATACCTAAAGTTTGCAGCGAGACATAACATAGAGCTGTTACAACCACTTAAGTTCACCGGTTTTGAATTTTACCGGTTTTTTATTCGTTTTTTTATTTTACATGTTCTTTACCTTTGAAAAATCGAACTATAATCATTAGCAAGCTGCTAATACAGTTATAAATTAATTTTTGTTTTGAACATTTCCGGTTCAAATTCGGTTTTTTAGTTCTACTTGTTCTGTACGTCTGAAACACCGAATTTTACACATCTGCAAGCTGTAATACAGTTTTAGTTTTTTTTTTAAACCGGTTTTTCTTTGCATGACCAATCAACATCGCGCTTTCGTAGTTATACTGTGTGCGCGTTACTGTTTACATTAAAACATCACACACACAGAGATAGACGCAGATCTAGCGTGCAGGCCAAAATGGCCATTCTGGTGGCAGTCCACTTATGACCGTTGATTGTACACGATCGTCGATGCCACCCTGTATTATCGGATATCGTTCCAGTCAGGTCATGGTCACAGAATAGTAGGAAAATGTGTCATCAGTTCATCATGCACTTTCTATACAAAAATTAAACGGTACAATCACTTTGCTTACAAACTAAATACAAAATTAAGAACTATTTGTGTTAGTACAGTGTATCATAGATTTCTTGTCGATGTCCTGAAAACTATCCTTCTTCATCACAATAATCCAAGAAACAGAAATATAGATAATTGTAATCTTTCGTCGGTTTACGTATAATAACCACGAATTTTGAATGTATCAACTAATGTTGCAAACATTAAAAAAACAATGTTTGCTGCAAAAATATTAATTTACTGGGGACAATACACATGGAAAACGAATAAAAAAACAAAACCATGGAATGCGTCAATTGGACAGGGAAGTATTAAAAATTGGCACAATACAGTTCTTAAGAAGGCGGTATTACGGATAATTTTTTTTTTATCATCATTATTAAAAACCTTGCAACATTTTTACATCTTAAAAGCTACAGCAACACTTCTTTCGGGCGTACGTACAACATGGAACATTTAGTTTTTACTCTAGCATTCTTGTTTAATTATATAAATAAGGGATTTATCAACTATTAGTTGACTTAACGACTCTCGAGCTTGTTTCAAGCTAATTCTTCAAGCTACAGAACGAAAAGTTCTTACAAGATTTCAACCATCTGACATAGGGCTTCATCGATAAAACCTTGCTTAAGTTAAGCAATGATTAACTTCCGCTTAACCATACATTTTAAGACGTTACTTAACTTTACGCAACGTTTATAAATAAACCCTTAAATGGTTATAAAGTCAACTAATACTTGGTATATCGATATAAAGTGTATTAGGGCTTAGTCTAGACAATATGAGTGACAAAAATTTACATACTACTCTCACACAGTACACATAGTCGTAATGAAGTTAGGCCCAGACCTCACGGTCCCACACCAACATAAGACATCAATATAAACGTTTATGTTGGTGAGAGTATGATTCAGGGCCGTTTAAACCTAGCTTGTTTAGACTCTACTAAAAAAAAGCAAATTTTCAAAACTTGCACAAACCAGGCACGTTAGAAAATATCGTAAATGACATTCCATGATTGCATGACAATACCCTGCAACAATTTGTAGTAAGTGTTAAATGTTTAATGTTGAAAACAAACATTACATAATGTGCAAGTGTATGACTGAGTTTAATTTTTTAAATAAAGTGTTGCGCCTAAAAGATTATGAAATTGAGCCGAAGATTAAATCTAAACGATATTATGTCAAATGTTTACGTGAGTTTAGTTGTTTGACAGGATATAGTAAAAATATTATGATCAAAGTCTATACGGATTGGGCTGCAGATTATTTATACAGGTTCAAACTAAATTAGCACACTCTGCAGAGGTGAGGGGTATCAATATCTAAACACGATGATTAATCAAAATAAAAAAGATTTGATGTTTTTTTTTGGATCAACGACCGCTGATAGTGTTGTTGCTAACTCTCACCTACACTCTCATTAACACTCTCACATACACTCACACATACACTCACGCATACACTCTCACATACACTCTCACATACACTCTCACATACACTCTCACATACACTCTCGCAGACAAACACAATACGCACAGATGTTCACACTCGAAGCATACTCTCACTAACATCCATAATTTTATTTTAACATTAATTTTTTTTTTTGTTTTTATTCAATATTATTTTTAAGTACCTATACGGTTTTTGTTAACTAAAATAAGAAAAAATGCTGTACTATGGAAGAGCGGAGTCTCCTAACACAGGCATTGTTTGCTTAAAAGGAGGCTCCAAACACTATATCCCTTTTTGTAAACTGAAGCATTAATTATTATTATATTATATATAACTACAATCATCAAATTTATTTATTTTTTGTTTTATCATATTTAGATCCATCGCGTCTGCGGAGTTTCACTAGCTAATTTAATATGAACCTATATTGTAAAATCAAACTGGCAAAAGCACAAAGGTATCACACATGTCAATGTGTAATCGATTTTATTTCAGCGTTATTTATTTAATACTTCAGCACATAAATGTACAGAGGCGGACTTAATGCCATAGGCATTTACTATTCAGACTATTTAAGAATAACGCACCATCGACACGAAGAAGATTCAGACTATATTTTTATCTTTTCAGACAATTATGATTATAATCTGTTAAACCAGTCTATAAAACTTTTTTAAATGATATTTATTTTTTACTATACCCCGACCACAGCCTACGCCTCACACATATAAATATAACAGTTAATTACAGAGTAGGATAACCTTAATCTAGTTATTCTAAGTAGCTGCGACACTCAGTTGCCTACGTTCACCTACCATCATTAAATACTATACATACGCGCATCTTTGGTTAACCGATAGGCGGGGATGTTTGCGCGAAAAACATATTCTCCAATCTGTTTTTTTTTTTCATGCAAAATAAATGCGCTGCACTTTCAAACTGTGCTGTGAAAATGTAATAATAATAACCGCAAATAATTAAATTGTTCATGATTAGCACAAAATGCATAGGGATCGGTACAATATGACCAGACAGATCTATTCAGTAAAAATCACACACTAAAATCGTAGGTGAAGAGAGCATGAAGTGAGTTGTCAAGTGTCAATCCCTAGCTTCAGGCAGAATGACAGCTCACTTCACCCAAATTTTTACGTGAGATTCTTAAAGGATAAACCGGCAGAAATATAAAGTTAAGAAATATGTCACACTTGCCCTAAAAGGCTAAAATGAAGGGAAAATGTATCTCATAAAATCCAGCATACCTACCTAAGTCTATAGGGCAATATAATTGAAACTATCTATGCGTATATTTATCTAAGCCTAAAATGGCACGCACGGGACCTTAGCGCACAAACAAAACCCGCCATATTCACATTCTAAATACATTTACTTTTCTCTAACTTTCTTTTCGTTGCCTTGTGGAGTGATCGAAAATATAAATAAAAAAAAATATTTTTAGTTTTTTGAGCTACGACAATAGCGACTATGACTATGGGAGAATTAAATTATATTATTTCTATGGATAAGTGTTGAACACTTAATAGGGAAATGTACAATTTTTACTTTGTTCTATCTCGATCACTTCACAACTTTTCAAGACGGTTACGAACCTAACGCCAACACACAACATAATAATATTTATGTTGGACCGTGTGTAGGGACACTAAGGACCTCGCAGACATCAGACCGCCACTTCTGTTCGCAAAAACATGCGACCAAGACCTTGGGTCCCAGAAATTTGCGACCAGAACCTTTGGTCGCAGAAACTTGCGACCACGGTCCTAGAGATCCTCAAAACTTGATAATACCACCACAGAACCCAAACGGAACCGATTTCATCTTAATTGACGAACCACTAATAAGCAGTCTTCACAATTATATCGATAATAACTAGATTACAATTATTATAATAAAAAATACTGGACCATAACTTGATTTAATAGGAATTACACGTGTCGGAGGGACGAGTGGGCATAGTATTTCTAATATGTACTTTATTTTCATTACGATAACTGTTATTTTACTTTGATTAGCCACACAATAATTTATTAATAAATTCAATTTTATGATTGAACATAGTATTTGGAAACCATCTACAGACATTCAAAGTTTGAGCAAAATTTTAAAATATATTTTTGCTAAGTTAACATTCATCTTACAACCGAATTGTACTACTTTACTCATGCAAGAGTACAGTCACCTAAAAAAATATATGCCGATATCACTCGTCGTCCCGACGAATACAACTATACACAATACATTCCTATATAATTTAATTAGAAAATAAAACACAGACGTCAAAATATCTCCATAGACGATTAATACTTTACTAGAGAAAAAATATTTAAAAATATATTTATTTTAAATGCGTAACACATCTATTGCACTGCGTCTAAATTTTATAAATAAATTGTCATTGAGAAACTTTTTCGGGGTCATTTTGAATGCTAAGGTCTGAAATTAAGAATATTTTTGTGACACTGATTTTCATAATAAAATCAGTTTATTTTACACGGGTTGATTTTCTCCGCACAATTAGGCCGCACGGCAAAATTCAGCCATGTAAATAGCAAATCGACTGGGGAATAGGTGACTAAAATCGCAAACGCCAATTACTTTGAGTAGACATCGACTTCTGCCGACAGCTTACGACGTGCAAAGTTTAATCATCTGACTTAGTGCCAGTTTTTCGAGACATCGCCAAGCGGTTGGTCGGCTCTCCACGTGACCAGAAGACAAGCCCATTTTTTGGCCAAAGAATCAGCATTGACATACAACGCGGCAATGCTGAGATCCTTCTGGCACTTGTCCTGTTGACAGCCATGCGGACGAATTTTTTGATGCTCTATGAATCTCCTCTCCCTTTTTTATATACTTGTACTTACATATTATTATTACTATATGAGCTGATTTTTCCATCGCCAATTTTATTCGTCGAATAAAAGTTATCTAACTTTTATTCGACGAATAAAATTGACGTTTGACAGTTTTTGTATGAAAAAAACTGTCAACGTTTCAAAATTATTCCTCGAATAAAGTTATCAGATGATTGAAAAATCAGTCCTAAGTCTGTTGGCTTTTAAATTATGTAAATATTATCTTGGACATAGAATAAATCTTTTCTCTGATTCAATTACGTGTTTTCTCTTGAATTTTAATAGAATATTTTTTTAATGGACTCTGTATCTGTATCGGTGTCTCTGTATCGGTAAGGGAAGGCCAATTGCTAAATAATCAGCCTACCCCACTTGGAAGCGAACTGATAAGCGTACTGTGTGTGGCTAAAATCGATCGTGTAAATTCCTAGACGAAACTTCGAAAGCGATCGCTCGACATTTTGGTCCGCTTGCACCATAAATAATTAAATAAGTTTTACGCTAAAGGAATTTAAAACATCGTTCAGTGTCGTGTCAATCCTTTGAAAATGACAGAGAAAAAATTGTGTTTTAAATATGTTTCGCACTCAACAAATTTACTGATTTGTGGAGAAGCGGACTCAAAATTTTCGAAAAAATGACCAAGGAAGCTTGCGATTTCAGTCAACTGTCTCAATGGACTGGCTATGCGGCTAGCACAACGGAAATCTACCCGTCTAAATGCCCTATTGGTTATGAAACATGTGTCTTGGTCAAATGACAATTAACTTTACGACGATTTTAGTAATCTTTCGTCATCGCTACAATACATCTAAAAGTGGCAGAGACAACTTGAGACTTATGTGCGACTTAAAGTTAAGTTGCCTTTGAGAATTCGGCCATTAGTGAACATTTCTGGACCTTAAGGGGCCGGCGGAGCATGAAAAAGATTCAAAAATAATTTTGGTAATTTTAACGTAATACCAAAACAATTTCTAAATCAAACATATTCTTAATGTAGTGTGTATTTATTCCGATTGAATATCTAGGTTCCCAAATATATATTTGGGAACCTCGATATTCTGTAATCCAATCGCAATAAATACACACTACCTTAAGAATATGTTTGATTTACAAATTATTTTGGTATTAAGTTTGTATGAACTGCAGCGCATGCTCCGCCGGCCGCTTAACTTTTTTGCGACTAACAAAGAGTAGTGTGTACTACTATTGAAACGAATTTTGGACTACAATAATATTTTACCGAATCAAAACTTTTATGTTACAGGGTACTTTTTTAACCGTCTGCAAAGAAGGGTTATGTTTTTTGCCTGTATATTTGACAATGTGATATATATTTTTACGATAACATTAACGTTTCAACTCAATAACAAACTGACTAAAGCAAGGCATGAGAAACATGGCCGGCATAGAAAGAAAAATGCTAGAAAAAGCAATTGAATCCTTCGTTTATATCTCAATACACAACCACATCTTATTTCATAAGAAAATGCATACATTTGTAATAATTTCCTTCGACATTCGCTACATTATTGTTGTTATTTGAGCATACAATCCGAAACAACCCACTATGAACTAAACTATTGTATACTGTGACTAAGTAAACAGAAAATCAATTCTATATAAAACCAACTATAATGTAAGCATAGGAATTTCGACGCACCAATGTTGAGTACATATTAAAATACGATTATATGTTGTCTACTCTAGCTATTCTTAATTTCTGCTTAGTTTTAATTTAAGTGTATATTTTCAGTTTTTTGTATAGAATTGAATTATTGTTTTGGTGGTACTGTGTATAAAAAGGCGGGGGGGGGGGGGGCTAAGCAACGGCGGGCGGGTAGATGATACTTTTTAACTTTTCTTGTGTATATTAAAGACAAAAACATTGTATTATTTAACTGTGTTCTAAGAAAATATTAGTAAAACCTAATAATCTCTTATCATGATTATAAACAAGCCTATTAAACTTAATTTAAATAACAATGAAATATCACAACTACATTTATTCGAAAGGGGATTGAAGGAATTTATATGGTGCATATAAAAACAGCATGACCTGTCCGCCATTTTGATTTTTTTTTTTCAAAATGGCAGACAGGTAGGTACGCCACGGACCTTCAAAGCCGTTTAATTACAATACGGTCAAAGAACTATGACCGGTCTGAACATAGCCTCTACGAACTCTCGCGCATGTTCTCTCACTACACTCGCTTCATGTCGCCATTTTGTTCCTAAGTTCGGACCGGTCATTATTCATCGGCCGTATTCTACCATTGTATTACCTTAGCATGGCTTATTGATATTTTTTCTGAGTATACGTGTACATAATCTCAATCATGACATAACAGAACATGACGCCTATATACTTTGAAGGAGTAGGCAGAAGTGCCCAGTTCTAGTTATGTTATAAGTCCTATGTGTAATAGAATCTATTGTGTTGTGTGTTTTCGCGACATTAAATAGTATATGACCATGTAAAGCTATTCACAACTGTTCGATACGCTTCCGTGTCGAATCTAAAATCAATCGATGTTATCGAACAAGTCATAAAACGCTGTTCACAAAATCGAAACTTGGAAATTTCTTATCGTTTAAATCTAACAGATGACCACTGTCTTTCGACAACTATTTGCTATTGGATAATCAGCAGTTCCAAATGCTGGGACAAATGCTTCCTCTCTGTGAGAAGGAGAGGGCCATAATCCACCACGCGGGCCTAGTTTGGGTTGGTAGATAATTACAATAAAAATCCGGTAACCGAAAATGTGTTATTTTCGGACACGGCAGCCTTTCGAGTGGTCGTGAAATGCTATGCTGGTCAACACAATATCATCATCATTTGATGTAGTTAGAACAGTACCTATGTAACTACCCGCCGTACTTGAAACTCTGTTACTAAAACCATAGACCAATACAAGTCGCTTGTTTGTTCAGTACATGAAAACATGTGCACTATAAAGTTACATTAACAATTTAAGAGACATTCACAAGAAATACACTTATTATTGTTTGAGTAACATATATAAAAAACGTTCACATTGTTCTAGAAATATCTACTTAAACTTTGATCTGATTTACCACGCATCAAAAAAACTCATAAGATTTAAATCACTAGATTTGCCCTCACCGTACTTAGTCACGCAAAAGTGAGCTCAAACAATATTAATAGCGTTTCCATGCCAAGCAAGTCAAGTCACTGCGTCACTGTGTGTCAGAGGTGTCAAAACGAATCAGAAACGCAACAATCTTTTGACGCGGAAGGGCAAATCAAACGATTTAAATCTTTGGAAAAATTGACGTTTTGTTGACATAGGCCGATCCATTGATATAAAGATTTATCTAAAAAGGTCTGATAGACCCAAATTGTTTATTACTACAACATTTTATTGCAAGATATTCTGATTTAGAACGGCTTAAAAGACCATGCGACGTCCCAATCAAGCTCAAACCACCAAATTCCCTTTGAAAATTAATGTTTTGTTCGACATAAGATGGCCTTATTACTATTTTCCGCTCTTGAACATCCTTATCAATTCTAAAACATACGATTTTTCCATAGTAGACTGTATTACAATGACACAGCTCCAGGAAGGCTCATATAAACATGAGACTCTCAAACTATACACTGGCCTATCCTGAGATTTCTGTAGCTCTCAAACAGCCTTATCAATGCTAAACATAGATTTTTCAATATTACACTTTATTACAAGGAGAGAGTTTATTTGAGTCTAGAAAGACTCAAACAAACATGAGACTCTCAAACTATCCACAGGCCTATCCTGACATTTCGATAGTATTCAAACAGCCTTATCTATGAGATATTTGCTATATTCGGCAATTTTATCGCAATTGGCAGGTCCAGAAAAGCTCATATAGCTGTCGAACTGATCACTGGCCTATCCTGGTATACATTGGTCGTGCATGGAGCAACGTTCACGACGCATAGCGGTGGGGTAGGCACGGACGTACACACAACGCGCTGAGTATAACTTACATGTGATGTACTGTGGTGTATTACCGAGACTCTTGTTCAGGTGTGTCGGGGAACCTGTGAAAGTAAAAGCTGTTTTAGATTTTTTTTTCTTGGTGTGTATTGTTCAGTCATATTGAAAGAGTTAATCTGTGACTCGGAGAGTTGTAGATAGTGCGGTTTCGTTTGTTATTTTATTTGATTTTATGCAGTTTCGTTTTATGACTATTTCTGTACAATTGTTGTCTCGAGTCAGTTATTTAGTGTCAGTTGCTTCTGTTTTTATTCGCTTAGAATGTTGATGTTTTGTGCAGTATTTGTTAAAGCTACTTTCGTAGAATTTGAGGGGTTTTGTCTATATTAGTAATAGAAAACCTTTTCAAGTGACAAAATTAAGTTCGTGCCATCACTTTAAGCAATCAGGTTTGCTATGAACCTAGCTGGCTTGAAATTCTTTTTATCATGGCACAAGCTAAAAGCAGCTCTCTACGACGCGAGGCAAAAGTTTTAAACATACCTGTTATTACTACTAGTATTCGTAAGCAGATGTCCGTACGCCGCCAGCGCGCAGTAGGCAGCCAACAGCGCCGCATGGTGGTGCGCGCGCGCGTGGTTGGGCGCGGTGCGCGCGTGCGCGCCCAGCGCGGCCCAGCAGTACAGGCTGGCGCGCGCGTCGTGCGGCGCCAGGAAGGCCGCGCCCGGCGAGCGCGCGTCGCCCGCGCGCGCGCCGCCGCACGCCGCCGACATCGTGCAGAAGTTCATGGCTTTCCAGCCGCCGTATCTGAGGTTAGACCGATACGTCATTAGGTACTTTAAAAATGTCAGAGGCTTATACCCTACGAATAAGTAATACGTCAGGAAATGTAACTGCGCTAAAAGAATGTCCAAACAAAAGTCGTGTCCAAGTAGGCGGGGCTTAAAAGTCGTGTCCAACACGTCATCAGTCGGACATTTTTCTTGTAAGCGAGCACACGTCAAATCTTCGCGTACGTTTTGGTTTTTATCATTGTCACAGAATAAAGAAATACAGTATTGTTACTCGGCCGTAACCTTGATGTAAATGCCTACAGCCGCGCGGTACGTAAACATGCGATAGGGCTGCCCGCCTCCAGTATTTTAATTACATTTGCCTACTTTGTGTTTCCATTTAGTTTTGTTATTGTATTTTACTGTGTGTACATAAATAATTTTATATAAACAAATAAAATACTTTGTGAATTGAATAGGAAGTGTTTAATAAAAATGCGTGTTGTTTTGATCGCCGCCGCACGACTCCAGCTAGTGAGCAGCAGCGCGCTGTTGCTATTCAAATTTCGAACTAATCGCCGCGCGGCGCCAGTCAGTAGGCAGCGCTAGCGCGCTGTTAAAATGGCGGGAAAGCAAGTGTGCATTCACAGATTGATTTTATTTAAAATTAAAAAAACAGTTTATTCGGTAATTTAAAAACTTGGCTGCATGCTCTAGTGTCTTTGCCAACATTTTCACGCAGCCACGGCAGAAAATAATCCTCGCGCCATTTTTTTTCAAATTTTCTTTTCTTTGTACTTGTATTGTGAAATGTTTTTTTTTCTGTTTCCTCGCAAATGTGTTAAAAAAAGTCGTACGATATACGTGCGTATTGGTTATAACATCTTAACGCACTAATATCGTAATGTACTATTACAGAATTATAATCATTAAAGTCATCAACACAACTCTCTAAGACCATGTAAGTCCAAAGAATGATGATTTCATGAAACAGTTATTCTTATTACAGTAACAGTTATTCAATAAAAATAATTAATTTTATTCATAAAAGTATGCAATCATTTCATTAATGTTTTGTTATGATGTTGTCACGTTAAACTATCGTCCGTAAATCGACTTTACAGACAACCAATTTTTTTGTAGTATTATTCATACACACAGTACAATAAACAACTATTATTAATAATAAAAACCACGTCTTTACTTTGAATTATACAAACTAACAAAACACACATGCGCCGAGGTTTTAACACAAGCGTACCTACCGTTTAATGATTCATGAACCGCCTATAACTACCTACCTCACTCGTGTTTATCACTTTCCTTTACTCTATTCACTTCATTTATTAATCCAGACATCTTTTTTTCGGGAGATAAAATGAAATACTTATCCATTAAAAATACACACATTATGTACCTACCTACAAGTAAGTAAAATTATTTTATAGTCTTACCTTTCAGAGTTTCCAGGTAATCTAAAAAAAGTTATCTCTGGATGCGTTATTGACGAATTCATGCAACCAAAAACAGCACAATATAGCCTACTCGTCATATTAAATATGTACTTGAACTTATTTTTAGTGCAAAAATCGCGCGGTTATTGTTAAAAAAAACAACACACCGTCCGTTCGTCACTGCAGCACAGTCGCGACTGTCTGCATGCTGAGCTCATGCCGTGGTCGAGGCGCGTAGGTATAGCTCGCGTTTCGTCCGTTTGTATGAAGACCTCGTACTGTATGTCTTTATACTGTGTCATTGTGAACTACAGCTGTGAATTATCATGCCAGCGTGAGTTGTGAAGTGGTGCAGGAGCCATACAAGATTAAAATGTTCAGGGATCACTTTTTACTAGTAAATAGTAGCAAAATTATAATTATATTCAAAGATGTTCAAATACGTTATGGAACCGAGATAGTCAATACTATGCAAAATGAAGTCAGTCAATTTGTTACCTAATTTACAAGGTTTTTTCTTTCTTCTTGATGAAATATTGAAAAGTTAATCCATAAAATTTTGATATTTTTATGACAGTAATGTATTTTGCTTATTTTGTTTTCTTTAGTTTCCCTGCCGATACAATTCGGCATAATAATAATAAATTGATAATAGGGATAGCTGCAGTTAAGCTATAAAGACAAGAGCATGACTGGATGCCTGTGAAAACCAGCAATGTTCCATTCATTTTGCCGAAAAAGATTTTTATAAATCATTAAAAGGATATACCATGTTACACAACACTGCTGTACCAGTAATATTGTTTAATTATTAACTTGGTCCGGTGCACTTATTGCATAACATCGTCCACGTCGCTATGACTCAACTGTCATAGCAGACATTGCAGCACGCGCGCAAACCAATCCCGGCTTTTGTTCTGAATTTAAACCAACCATCAAACATGCTTCTTGTAACCTCGGAAGTAGGGAATGCAATACCGGGATACCGGGATCCCGAAATACCGGGATCCCGCACCATTTTTGCGGGACCAGTCCCGCGCCTAAATCGTGCGGGATCCCGCGGGATTTGCGGGACTGCGCAGCGACATACAGAACGTGTTGTTCGGCACGCGGAAGCGCGCGGACTGAGTAAGTGAGTAGGCTCGCGAAAGATTTCGCCGAGTGACGGGCGGGGAGTTGAACATCTTCAATTCGTCTACAATGCGTTGTTAACAGTTGTGCCCACCAGCGTGGAAGCGGAAAGGGCATTTTCTGCTGCTGGATACCTAGCATGCAAAGTAAGAAGCCGTTTAGCTGACAAAACTATTGACACGCTATGTTTTATGCGCAGCTACTTTCAAAATAATGAATAATTGTTTTTTGTTTGATTGTAATAGTAATTTTATTTCTAATTAGTAATAGTTTCACAAAACTTGTTGTTTTCTGTTTGTTTGTAATGGTTTTTGGTCTTTGTTTGTAATTGTTATTTCTGATTGATTAGTGATTTGATCACTTAATAAATAGTTTCATTCAATAATATTTTTTAGTTTCATTTTAAGTTCTATAGACTCGTTTATGATACAGGATTCCTCTCTTTTCTCAATGACTTTCAAAAAACTTGCGGGATCCCGCAAATACCTGGATCCCGCGGGATTGAACCTCTCAATCCCGCGGGATCCAGCAATTGAAATTTTGGTGCGGGATTGCATTCCCTACTCGGAAGTGATTCGTATTTTGAATCATACGTCGTTTTGGTTTGAAGTAGGGCCACTTTTAGTGTGGAATTTGTTCTGAATTAGATTTCCCGACTTATTACTTAAAGTTGAAAATCGGACAGCGTGCTTTTATTTACGCATTCATGTAGGTGTCGTCAAGTGTTAATGAAAACAGGCTGCGGTCAAACTATTTAGGTACATCGTAAAACAATAATATGGCACCATTTACTGTTTAAAACCATCATGCTTGTTACACTCACAGAGTACGCAGAGATCTACACACAATAAAAGTTTTTATTTCAAAATAAAACTGTTTTCTTCGGGACCAAAACAACCCGAAATATCATTGCAAAAAATGTCCAATAGAGATTAGACACCCAAATCAATTCAATTCCAATTCCTGCCAATTCAATTCCTAGACTCACAACTCAATTTTAAAATTAGGAATGATTGTGAACTAAAATAGTAATTTCTATCCTATTTTCTATCTACAATATATTAACGATTGCGTACTAATAAAGTCCAGACGCCAGCACATCAAGCTACCCGAAACTGTCAAATTTTCCCAATCAACATTGTATGTACCTTATGTCGTAGCGATAAAGTTGAAAATCTATTAAAGAAATTTGACAGATTGTTGTCTGTACATCAAAAATAAATTTACGAATACTCACTTATCAACAACAACGACCGGTCCATTCTTATACTCCATCTGGCAGCCAGCAACATACTCGACCAGCGCGAACGAGTCCTTATACGGCTCTATCAGCCTGTCTATCGCTGTCTCCCTCTCACTTTCACTCGCCGCTTGTCTCACACCCTTCACGTATTCATTATCATCAGGCCTTCCTTGAAGGTAATCAGTGGTATCACCATCCAACCACCGACTACACTTGATAAACTTTACACTAAGTTGGTAATCATCTTGTAGAGAATGAACGCTGACATTTGTGACTTCGATAACTCTGTCTAAAGGTACGTCATCAGGTATTTTATCTACTTTTTCAAAGAAGTAGCATGGACGTCGTAATTCCGCTTCTTCTTCGACTGTTAACGCCGGGGCGACGGGAGGGGGAGGCGGGGCAGTATCTGGAGGCGACCCAGCCGTCCTGTTCCCCCAATCAGGGAATTTAAACTTGGTTGGCGAACTTAATTTGAAGTTTTTCAAAGACATTTTTGAGGGAGATCGGGGCGATTTGGGGCCGTTTTTCTTTTCCGATAAGGAGGAGAATAGATCGCCGTTGGCTATCGATTTTCTTGCTGATAAGTCCCTGTTACCGGCGCTGAGTCGTTCTAATCTTAGTTCTGTTCTGTCGAAGCGGTATGCTGGTTCTGAATCCGTGATAGGGGAACTATTTTCTGGTATTAGTCGTTCGTCGTCTGCACAATCGCTGCTCTCCTGCCGTCTATACCCGTTTGTCTCTGGTTCGACCGGGGACTCTGCGGGCGTTTTTCTGTCGGCCTTCCGATGAGCTACGTACGTGTCTTTTGATACGAAACTCGCTCTGAAGTTGGCAACGAATAGCTCTTTCTCTTCTTCTGTTGGCCAGAAGATTTCACATTCCTGTAAAATAAATTATGAATAAAAATGTTAATATGAGTACGGGAATTAAAATATTTGGGATGCATTACATAACATAATATTAAACAAATCTGGCTGTATAAGGTAAAACTCCATTATTGGCTTAGTTTATGTGTGTGAATGCTTGGTTGGCGAAAGAAAACATAGTGATAGTGAGGAAACCGAGATGTCTTAGAACAAAAATTTTAAAGACAAAGAAAAAGACATCCGAAATGAAAACTTCCTCCTATTTCGAATTCGGTTAAAAATACAAGAATATTATTATGGCATCGGTTCCAATTCCAACATTATAAGACTTACTACCTTCTGCCCGCGACTTGGGTCGCGTAGTTTGTTGTTTCCCCGACCCACCGCGTCGCATCGCATCGCATTGCCCCCCGTGCTATTAGCGTTTTCCCTAAGCGTTCTTTCTGGCTTTCTTTCTTTTTTCTCGACTCCTAAAGGTCGCAGTTAAAAATCCAGTGCGCGAAAAAAATCGCCGCGGGAAAACTGCGAACGTGCCAAACTAGGCTAAACCCTGACGAATATTTTCAATCATATCTCTTACGGGATCATTAGTATCAGACAGCAACAACACCAGCTGAGCGGTATGGTCCCACAGCAGGCGCCACAGGTCGGCTGCAGAGTCGGCAGGGTGTTGAGCGACCGCGTACTCACGGACTCGTCGTCTGCCGCAAACCCATGACGCGTTCACGTATTCACTGCCTGGATACACATATATGTTTGAGTTATAAACGTAATATTGATTAACTAGCTCCTGCCCGCGTCTTTGTCCGCGTGATATTTAGGCCTCCGACCCACTGCGTCGCAACTCATCGCCCGCCTGCACTATTACTTAATTTTCGCTTAGCGTTCTTTTTATTTATCTTTTTGATCGTCTCCAAAGAGTCGTAGCATGATGTCACATAGCCCATAACCTTCCTCAACGCTTCAGCCATTATGGCCAGGGAAGTAAAGGAACACTCAATCCGAATACTCTCAGACAGTATGGCTGTTCTGCAAGCGCTGAACAGTTATGCAGTTGACTCTGGGTTAATATACGAGTGTCACCAGCGCCTCAACCAGGTGGGTAACCTCAATAATATAACCATTCAATGGATCAAAGGACACAGCGGTTCGTTAGGTAATGATGCAGCCGACGAACTTGCCAGAAGAGGGTCGAGTATGGCACCAGTGGGACCTGAGCCCATTGCGCCACTCCCCTTCGGGTATATACGCACTCTGGTAAGGAAACGCACTAGAGATCAACACTACAAACTATGGACGGACCAAGGCGACTGCAGGCAGGCTAAGGAAGCACTTCCTACACTGGATGGCCGCCTCACGAAACAGGTTCTCCGTCTAACTAAACAAAAGCTGCGTATAGTTACTGCAGCTTTAACTGGCCACGGGTCATTCAATAAACACCTCTTTGTCATAGGAGTAACAGACAGTCCGCTGTGCAGGGCCTGCATGGAGGACGACGAGACAGCGGCACATTTGCTTCTAAACTGCCCGGTGGTCGCCACGTACAGGGCAAAGTACTTCGGTAACCCAGGTACCCTACATGAGACGGTCAGTAACATCAAGGCGTTGCTGGCCTTCCTTGAGGAGCTGGGGTGGATCGAATGATCGATTTTCCCACCCGTACGCAAAATACGCGCATTGACGTGGAGTTGCGGACAACAGCCCGTTGTACCTATTACCTATTATTACCTAACCTTCCTCAAGAAATGGGCTATCAAATGCAAGATTTTTCTTTTTTAATTTTTCAATGGAAATATCTACAGTACGTATCCAATTACTAACCTTCAACACCAGGTTTCGGTACGAGCATGACTCTCGCGGAGTCTGAAGGTAGGATACCACCAGGCCTGTTCTTATCTGCGTTGTGAGGCGCGCGCGCACACACGCTCGCTTCCACGCACGACCGGGTTATTAGCTGTAACAAGAATACAATTTATGTTTCCATTTACGTTTAGGATATTAGTGCAGGAGCTAGAGGACGATTGGATTGAAGTTTATTTATTTATTTTATTTTTTAGAAAGCTTACAGATTAATAACACAATTCGAAGGCAGGAAAATTTGCTAATTACAAGCTTCCACATATAAAAGTAAGTACTTACATGTAAGTTGCAGAAAATAATTTTTACTATTCTAAATACACCATCATCGGCATCATTGGCGGGCACTATCAGAATACCAGCGCTGCAGTATTATTTTTTATATATCGCAGCATTATGCTGAGATACGAGCCTTTTTGTCCTCGCACAGGTCTTTTTTCTTTATTTTTTTTAATGTTAGTTTTAAATGCTCGTTTTTTTATAACCGTCCCAAATATAATATTTTTCTTTCTTTATCGGAGTGTTCAGGTGTGACAAAACCAGTGTAACCAGTGTTTACATCAAACTTTCGTATCCTTGTATTATATGAAATCAAATGCAACGTAATTTTGGAGCCATTCTTGCATTTTTTTTTTTGTTTTATTGTTGATTTTGTTAAAATTATTATTATGTTGCCGTTCCCTAACCGGGTGTCATGTTGTAACTTACTTTTATTGTAGCAACGAAATGTACACATGAATGCAATAAAGAGTTTGAGTTTGAGCCTTACTGTGATCGGAGTCCCTCAAATATCTATGTTTCCTAATACTCATAGTTTTAATTAATTATGCAGGTATGTTTTATTTGTACTCACCAGAAACTGTTTCTCTAGCAAGTTGACGGGTGGTGGACCTTGGTACGTGTGATGTCTGTTCGCCAGAGATCTCATGCGTTCTAACAACGCATAGTTTTCTGCCCGATTCGCTCTGGAAAACAAGCATATTGTTAATTAAACGCTTTTATACAGGTAAATTAAAAGGTTACGAGGTAAAAGAGCAGAAAAGATATCATTTTACAGATATATTTTCTACAGAATAATAAATATTAACTACTTGTATGTCACTGTGTTTTCCTTTTTGATGATACATTATTTTTATAAGCACTAGAACCCTCAAAAAATGCCGATTTAAACCACTGTCAACAGTGGCATATTGTACAAATTTGACAACTATTAATGAAAAAAGATAAACATAGGAACACAGATTATATCCTTCTTATTCAGTTTATGAAATATCTTTTAAACTGGTCCAATATTGGAGAATGAAATAGGCGAGAGCCAAACCTCGAATTAAGACTTTTTACTTAGGATTTTTCAAGAGTTTCTCCGACCGCATTTCTTCTTAAGACATTGTAGAGCGTCTCTTTCACTCAAGAACTGTCTCTTTCTAATAGCTCGATGCTACTGTGCAGTCGGGCAAAAAAGTCGAAAATTAAAAAGGACAGCAAAGACAGGGTTATGTTTTTCAGGCTTGTCTATGTCTCCTTTTTAAGCTACAGTATTTTATTATCATGTAAATTAACATTTGTTAAACCAGAACTCACCTCCTCATCTCCTCCTTCTCAATCTCACTCATGTTATTATACGCCTGCATCTTCTTGCTATACGTATCAGTAGACCGTGGCGCTAAATCGTACACTCCTTCACTCTCCTCACCATTCACCATTCCTTCCTTCGGCTCATCAGTTCCTTCCGAATCTTTGACAGACTTTGACTGCTCACTGTTCAAATCATCTGTCTTAATCGACATTTGACTACCATTTTCCAGAACTTCCTTTTCACTCGGATTTTGACTAGACTTGATACTTGATGTTTCACCGTTTTCTACGCCATTTGATAAGTCATTAGTACTCTTATTCTTAGACGGATTAAGGTCTAAAACTGCTAGTTCTTCATCGGAGATTGGTTCTAGTAGTTTGGCGAGGTATTGTCGGGCTTTGGGGAATTCTACTTCGGTGTCACCCGACCGTACGTGTTCGAGTAAGGCGTCGTGTACGAAGACGTACTGTTCTTCGGTTTGGACGAGGTGGTTGCGTTGAGTTCGGGCTCGGCAAAGGAAGCCGAGTGGGGATAGTGTGCCGGTTAGTTTGAGTTGGTTGAGTTGTGCGTCCAAGACTATGTATGTGCCTGTACGACCGACGCCGGCGCTGTAAAGAAAGAGTTTGTTGTTGATTGTTGTTTTGACAGTTGTTTAAAATAACTTTCAAGAGAAACATATAGAATACAATTTTTTTTTTACATGGGACTTGACTCATAATGGAATAAAAAATCAGCCACCTTACTTGGATATGATCGCTTCAGTTCAGACTTGCAACTCACTGGTGAGTCGCAAGTCTGAAAAATGATACATAAAATTCATCTAATTCTGGTCTTTTCTGAGAACAAATCTCTAAGGCCAGCCTACTAAACACACCGCTTATTCTACAATCACAGTTCTTGGCTGAGCTACAGTCAATCAATCTGCCTAACCTGTTCCCAACTACATTGGGGTCAGCTTACAGTCTAACCAGATGCAGCTGAATACCAGTATTTTACATAGAGCCACTGCCTATCTGACCTCCGCAACCCAGTTACTGGGTAATACGATACCGCTTGGCAAGACTGAAGTTGTCAGTCATTCGGGATTTTCTCACCACCCGTAACAACTGTCAAAACTGCACAGCTGAGCTACAGTAATCTAAATAATCTAAAGTAATCTAAATCCTAAAATGAGCTGTATGTTTTAAGATATATTTAGTACCTGCAATGCACTAGTACTGTAGAAGGATGTTTGCCAGCAGCCTTTACAAATGGCAGCACAGCAAGCGGGTGTCTTGGTGTGCCGTGGTCAGGCCACACTGTGTAATGGTACTGTACCACGCTGCGACCTTCACTGCCGGTGCCCGAACTGTCGCCGCTGCTTGGAGAACTTCCCTGGTGGAACAAAATGTAATAACGGGTGTCAAAAATCGATTAACGAAGCGGAGACTCACAGCTTCTTCCCGTCAACGTGATATTTTTTTTTGTACTGGGCCTTACCTGGTAACATTCTGGTTATGGAGAAATTCAAAGTCAAAGTTTCAATTTTTTCTGACGTATGATTAAGAAAACAAGATTTAAATTTTATAACTTTAAATATCTCCACGACCTCTGTAACCAGACTTGAGACTTATCCGTGCGACTAGAATTTATACAACATCCCGACATCAACAGTCAGGCAATAAAATAGCCTACCAGGGACAACTCCGGTGTGGTCGGACGGACGATCCTTCCTTTTCTATGGAGGATGGAGAACTTTCCACCCAGTTCCTCATACCTCTACTATACTACTATTGATCTTTTGGTAGTTAAATTAAGGCGTGAAAATGGAGGAGAAGTTTGCTACCTGTACCCCCATTTTCAGCAAATATTGTAGGCACACGGTGTAGTCGTCCTGTGGACTCACCTCGCTGGCGCCGGGCCGCAGGCTGCGCACGCGCATGTGGCGCACGGTGTAGGCGGCGCGCACGTCCTCGTGCAGCAGCGTGACGCGCACGCCGCCGAACTCGGCCGCGCTGCCGGCGCCGCCCGCCGGCCAGTACATGTCGCACTTGCGCTGTAACACAGGTCACTGTTGTAGCATCGGATCACCCATAAAAAAACACAAGGCAAAAAAGAACTAAGAATGTATTTACTTTTACCTGGTATAAAGCCCATAGAGATTACGCTGGTAACCTTAACTTTTGAATCTGTCATAAAAGTCCTGGAAAATTAGTTTCTTTTCTCTTACCTTCCCTGTTACCATACTACCACAAAGCTACCGTGTTAATCATTTTTCTAAGCTTATCTGTAAAACACAATATTTATGTACGTAGTTTTGTAAACACGTTTTGTTTCTAACAAAGAACAGGAACGCAGTACAGCGTGTTTTAAAAAAATGTCGTCTTAAATCCCGGGATGTTTCAAAATATAATTATATAGCTAAATACGTACCCGACCCCGCTCCACAAGGTTGGTGATCATAACGACGGTGTGCACTCGGTGTTGCCAGATCATGCGCCAGAACGCATCCAGTGTTGCTGGTGTGGGCCCCTGTGTCGCGATGTACCGTCGACGCCATACTAGCCACTCTAGTTTAACTCTGGTTGGGACGCCGTCTGTAGGAAATAAAGAGGTTTTTATATGTCCAAAACTTGAGTCGGACGCTGTCACAGTTCGAAATAATAAACTCTTCTCATTTGAAAGAATCATGGCAGGATTTGTACTAAAAAAATAAAGATGTTTAGAGAGAGTTGGAATTCTAATTCTTATATTCTTGGGTGCCTAAAGAGTATATTCAGGCATTTACAATATTTTTATAACCCCGCAATAAAAAGATAAAAGTAAATAGTTTAACGAGGCGTTCATTATTTCAGAACGAACGGGCGGCTGTCAGTGTAAACGACAGTGTCAAAGATTTAAATCGTTAGATTCGACCTACCGCGTTAAAACATAGTCGCATATGACGCAGTGACTACACAATAAAAGGGTACCAACTAGCATTTTCAATAGTGGATGGAGGTCTATTTTTAATAGTGGGTATCTTTTACATGATGATTACTCACCGATATCAACATACACGTCGTCCAGCTCTGAGTCAGAGTCACTCCTTTCGCTGTCAGAGTCAGAGTTCTGCTCGTCTGACTCCACGATACCAGAGAACTCAATGTTGAGGAATGCTGACTCTATGCCTTCGGCTAGGTTGGGAGGCGGCTTCGTTGGTTTTACTGATGATTGTCTGTGAAAAGATAAGAAATAGGTTAGGGAATAGGGGTTTTAGGAATAGGGTTATTATGTTTCATAACACCGAAGCTTAGGGTGATACAATTGTAATAGGCTTTCCGCTATTGAAGGAAAAACGCCACATTAATGGACTTAAATTTGCTAACCATACAGAAATTTTTGAGCAACGTGTTCCTGGTAACATTCACTAATAGGTAATACGGGCTGGTGTCCGCATCTCCACGCTAATACGCGTATTTTGCGTACGGAACATAAGTCTAAACATTCACTCTTATATGTCGTTTTAAATCGTGCAAATGTTTTCGACAGACACCGTTTTAATTTCATTTCTTTGTACATTCAATGTTATACAGTCCACTTTCATTTTGCTTTATCAAAACCTATCGTCGCGATCAGCGATACTATCACGTTTTTTTTGTAATTACTTCTATTATTTTTAGTCAATCAATTATGATAAAAAACCTTTCTTTCCGATTGTTATTCTCACAATGCTGATAGAGTAAGACTTCTTTATTTCACTTGGCGCTGTCCTAAACAGCCGTGTCGAATACTGCCTCTGTACACTACATACATACCTATGCAAAAGGCTATCACAGCACCATTATAATTCACATTATGGGTCACCTATGCGGTCTATTCCTCCTCTCCAGCTTCCTGCGTATCCTGGCGATGTGCTGCGGCTGCAGCTGCGGCAGCATGCCGTCGATGAAGTTGGCGTTGACGTAGTCGCAGGCGGAGCCGCGGCCCGCGCCCACGCAGCCCGCCGCGCCGCAGCGCGCGCCCGCCGACACGCACACGCGCGAGTGGTCGTCTGAGGCAACACAATAACTTCAATTATTCGAGACACTCCGATATTCTTCTTTTTCGCGTGTCGATGGCAGTCTAAACAGGGTGAGTGGGATTCAGTACATGATTTTGAACTGTAACTGTAAGTAACCGGCGAAAAATGTCAATGCCTTCGTAGGTTAGTTAAAAAAAATAAGGTGTACTCACAAAACATAAAATAAAAAGAGGTTAGTAAATTGTTAGTAAACAAAAGTTACACAATAATTACTAAAGCCTATTTATTCCTATTCCTGAGCAAGTGTACACCTGTCCAGTACACGATAAATGAACTATGATATGATTCTACGAGATTGATTTTATTAGATTGATTATATGACATCTTCTATTATGAGATCAAGAATATGTAAAGGTATCAATTACTTACATGCAGTAATATTCAGGTAGCGGTTTTTCAGTCTATTCTCAGGCCTGTGACTATGGTGACTGGTGTGACCCAACGCGGCAGATTTTGCTACCACAATCTCGTACTCTTTGCTAAAAAGGGGGGGAAACAATGAATATTATTATCAACATTCAGCAATAGGGTAGTTGACTAAGAAAATATATTTAGTCCATCAGTTAGATTACTAAAAAATATTGTATACGTATTTTTTCTTTTGTCTGGCAAACAAAAAATTACGAAGATACAGCGCTTGGAAATTTCGTATGACGTCACGCCGTGCTACAAATTTTAGCACGTTATTACGTCAAAGCCCCCCACTCCTGAACTTTGATGTGATATATCTTTGTAATTTTTTATCTAATTGATAAAACAAAAAATACGTGTTCAATATTTTTTAATAATCTTACTGAGGGACTAAATCGAATCGATTTATTTTTACCCAGGCAACATCCCTATTCTTGTAATAAATCTCCTATTTAACAGAGATTGAAAGAAAGAAAATACATTTATTAAGCAGACTAAAAGGCACTCAATATTAATATACATCAGATAAAAATAAATCGAAATCAAATAAAAAGTGTAAATTGCGAAGTAAGAAATTTGCAGGAAGTGTGCCTCACGACTACGCCAAAAATTTGCAGGAAGTGTGCCTCACGACTACGCCAAAAACTTGCAGGAGGTGTGCCTCACGACTACGCCAAAAAGACCCTGTTGACGGATTGTTCGAAATTTCATCATCTTCACGGATCGTGTTTATCATCATCGTCATCCACCGCCCGACTTCGTCATTGCTGAGCATAGGCCTCTCCTTTCATACGCCATTCCCCACGCTCCTGTGCCTATTACCTAAATCCAATATCCCCATCAGCATGCAGAGCCGCTACATGTGCTGGGAAGCTGGTCGCAGCCACGGCTGGCTGCGTGCGGCCCGCCATGCGGGGCGGGCGCGAGGGCCCGCATGCGTCGCCCGCACCGCCCGCGGCGCCGTCCGCGCCGTCTGCCGCGCCCGATGCGCAGGAGACGAGCGGGGAACAGTTCACCACTACGACACAGAAAAGATAATATTATAAAGCTTTGAAACGATCAAATAATTGCCACTACTATACTACACTGCTACTACTACACTACTATACTGTCACTTACAAATTATTTTCCCTAGTAACCATGACAGATATACATTTTATTTTATTAGGTACATTACAACAAATGATTTAATCATAATTATTCTTGTCAAGTTTTGCAACTGCGTTGTGTTGTAAGAAAACAATGCTATTAGCCAGGAAAATAAGATATTTTTAGCTAAAAAGTGTAAAAAATCCATTACGGCAGCTGAACACCTAGATTACTGCTATATTACTATTCCAACTCTACTATACCCATGTTTAAAAATCCATAATAAACATAACATTAATGACGTCAAGCTACTCACCCGGCTTTTTATAAGAATTGAGCGGTGCCCTCGCCGCCCTTTCGCCACCTTCCTCCAAGTAGTTGTACGCAGCACTGATGCATTTACTCAAACGAGCTCTGCACCTGTGAAAAAATATAAATATCATCATAACTGCCCTAGTCATCCCTTGGTTCACAGTGATTGTTTCTACTTAATAAAAATCTTAAATTCAATCATTCACAAACAGACAATGCATAACCTAAACCGCTGGGTAAGTATGAAATTTTTCATCTCATCTATTTGAAAAAAGCCGAAGGGTCCTCGATAAGTGAATTTGGAACACTATTTAATTAAAAAGTTTGAACGCAATTCACTCCGGTAATGTCCTAGCCGGTAATAAAAAAAAACTTTGTATCAATTTATATGACGTACTTTGAATCCCTCGATATGGAGATATTAGGATTCTACTCTAGAATCCAACAATCAAACAATCACTCTCAATACATTATTTTGGTCCCTTATGATTCTTATGGCACAATCTACTATTGCACAATCCTTGTATTGTTGTTGTAATGTAGGTGAGCACTAAAGAATGAATAGGGGATGAAAGTTTGCATGAACCTTCGTGATTTTTGCCGATGGAAATCCGATCGAACGCACATCATCGTTATCATCACCATCTACAGCCCGACTTCCCCTACTACTGGGCATAGGGCATAGGCCTCCCTTTTTTGTGAGCACAAAATGTCATAAAATAAGATAGCCATTTTCAAACGTGTGCATAACAACATTTATTGTGATGTTTAGTCGATTTTCTAAGCTGGTGACCATGAAAAAATTTTCCTCAATAATTTTTAAGCACATTTTTTTACGAATCTTGGCGTCTTAACTCCTAAGCGAGATAGGATTGCTTGCAAACGCCTGTGCTCTTCGGCATCGCAGACTAATGGAGATTGTCCAAAATTTCTAACCATTAGATTTTATTTTATTTTTTGAAAATATAGAGCATTTTGAGAAACTAATTTGAATATTTTGATGATTGGCTCAATAGTTATTTAAAAAAAATAATTTAAGTTTTTAAGGTAGGTGACGTCATCAGTGGCGTAAAAGATTAAGTGCCGTTGCCTTACTAGTACATAATTAAAAATTTTAATCTATCAACACAACGTCTATTTTTCATAATTAATTAGTCCGTAATGATCAGTAACGCTATTCCTCGAAATCGTTTTTCAAATACAACATTAAAAAAAATATGAACAATGCCCATTCCGTGGTCGCTTCTTTCTTTCTTCAGAAGCGAATGTTTATGAGCGTTAGAAAGGGCGAGGGCATTATAAATTCAGGCGGATATGTATGGCTTTGCCGTAGGACAGACGCAATGACAAACGAACCTCCAGTACAACACAGCGACTGCCACAGCGAAGATCAGCAGCGGACAGACGGCGAGCAGCGCGGCGTTACTGACGCCACGTGCCGCCACCGGTGCGTCGCCGGGAGACATCGCCTCCGAGTGGGCCACACACCATTCACTTGATACCTCCTGAAAAAGAAATATAGGCGTTTATTTCAGTGTCAGAACACAATACCGGTACAAATTCATTGCAAGACGTTACAAACAGCAACTTAATGTAAAATCCACGCTCCTATTCGTCATTGAAACACTCTCGAAACCATAAATACCGAGCATCGATCGATCTATGAGGTTTGTGTAGGTCTGATCGTCATGGCGTAACGGAACATAAGACTCGCCAATCGCTGTTCGTCAGCGTAAAGCACCGACTATCATCGATGCGCGAGTCTGTATGCACTTGTCACATGTTGCCTTTATATATTACTTAGGTATATCTAATCAAACATATAAAGGCCAACCAAATTCAAAACTTTACCATGTCGTATGACAATAGGAAATAAAGTTTTGAATTTGGTTTAAAATACTTACCATCGACATGAAAAAGAAGTAACACAATGATATGTAGCATGTAGCCTAAAAATGGAGTCGTGAACTAAAATAACCACAAATAAAGCGGAAAATAGATGAGGAAAACCATTTGTGCCGGCCCCAAGTAACATTAAAACAAAGACAGGCAGAAGACAAAATAATAATTATGTTGTTATATTAAACCATTTTGTAACCATATTATTTTCATTTAAAAGAGTATCGGTAGAGTTCCTTGTCTGTTCTTATCCATAGGCACCCATTACGCTTTGGAATGGGCAACTAGCTTAATCTTTCTGACTAACTGACCCTTTGACAATTCAAAAGTGCTTGTAATTAATATATTTGAAATAAATGGTTTGTTTTGAGATCGAGTTTCAAAAACAACGATAAATACTTGCCTCTGGTTTGGATTCTTCGCCGTTTATGAACGATTTTTCCCTGGCAACAGACTGAGTTACTGCGTACACTTTTACTTCATATCTCGTCATGTTCCACAGGTCCACTTCCTGAAATTAAAGATAGATTGTAACAATATCAATAACTTCATATAAATCATAAATTCATTCATTCACAGACAGACAACTGACAAATGCTCTGGGCATTAGCCGCTGGGTCTAAACGCAAGTGTGTAAAATAGTTCTTTATTTATCGAAGGTGAGCAATAAGGATGGATTTTTGAAAAATAGGTGATGAAATTTTGGATGGAAGTTCGTATTTCTGTAACTGCCCGTGATATCACAGCTGGCCCTATCAGAATACCAGCGCATGATGCACTGTGATCATGTAGGAACATGCACGCGCGGGTACTTCGATAATCTGCACTGAGAAAAAAATTTCCTTCTATCAACAAAACTTTTATTGAATCAAAAACAAAACTATAGAATAATCACAATGAAATAATAATCAATTCAATAAATTGTTTCATTTAATCGATAAATATTTCTTTCATATTGGAAATGACCTTCACTAAAAAATAACGAAAACATTGATTCAATTATTAGTATGAGAACGCGATACTCTTATCTTACATTGTTGTTATTGAGATATTCATAACCCTAAAAAAACATTTTATTGAAAATATTCGGAATTTCAATTCTATTGAATGAATCAAATATCTCTTATTTTCAGTAAATTTTTTTCTCAGTGAGTATAGTTACTACAAAAGTAGATCGACCAAATATTGTAATAGGCTAGTGACACCACCAACCGTTAATGCACTTTTTATAAACTGTCAAAACGCTATTTTGTTAAAAATTATTTAAATCTAATACAATTTGGAGAGAGAGAGGACTTGGACACGGAGAGGTCTTGTTATGTACTGATGGTCAACCATTCACGCACCAAGCGTAGCTTAACCTGATCGATCAACCCATGCGGCAGTTATGATTTACCCAGAAGCCCCTCTTTAAATGTAAACATAAATATAATTTACCTCAAATAAGTGCCTTGACCCACCGCACCGCGATTTATGAAATGACAACTGAATGTTATTGTAACATTTAAATAAGTACCTCTATTTCTATACATAATTCAAGTTTCCTTATATTGATATCTGACCTATATTTATTTTACTTTCCTTATTTGAACATAGTCGTTATTGCGTTTTATTTATGTATGTAATATATCTTAAACATTACATTTTCTGAGTTTCCTACAAACAAAAGTATTTTGAGTGCTTCAAATTTTTCAGAATAAAAAAAAATTAAAAAATTTTAAATGGAAATTTGAATTTTGAATTTCTTTTGAATTTTTGGATTGGAATTTTTTTTTTTCTAATTTGCGAGGTTAAATCCTGTAAAACTTGTCTGCTGATTTCAACGCACCTGCATTTAGTAGTCATCCACATCAATGGTAACCCTTGCCCTAAGAAATCGCTCTTACTGCTAGACATAAAGGTGCTGCCAGTCAATGTCAAGTTGTTATCACTGATCTTCGTTGCCGTAATATCTTATCGTCCCACATACCAAAGTGTCTCAAGACGCCATTGCGTGTTACCAGTGATAACCTATGGCACTGAAACGTGGTCGCTAACAATGAGCCTCATTAGGTTTGAAAATCACCCAAAGGGCGATGGAGAGGGATATGCTTGGAGTTTACCTACGTGATAGAAGAGATCTGCAAAAGAACAAAGGTAACCGACAAAGCCCGAAGAATTGTCAAACTTAAGTGGCAGTGGGCAGGGCACATTGCTCGCTGAACAGATGGCCGATGGAGCTGAAATGTTCTGGAGTGGCGACCGTGTACCGGAAGACGTAGTGTCAGAAGGCCTCCCATAAGGTGGACCGATGACCTGGTGAAGGCCGCAGGAATCCACTGGATGGGAGAAACACAGAACCGGTCGAAGTGGCGGTGCTTGGGGGAGACGTCTTTCGGTTGAAATGTTGATTATGATGTGCGGTTAATTTACGTGTACACTGGCTCGAATATTGTACTATGGTATTCCAAGCCTGCTACTGCGATCACGAGTCGGTACGAACAAGCACGGAAGAACTCCGTAATACAGAACAGAACGCATATTCAATTAGTTTTTCGCTCAATTAACACGATTGGTCGGTATTATTTTAGTCAACCAATCACTTATAGTTTTTTCCCCAACCATTTTGGGGTCGACTTTCAATCTTACTGGATCCAGCTGAATACCAGTATTTTACATGGAGCGACTGCCTATCTGACCTCCACAACCCAGTTACTGGATAATACGATACTGCCAATAACAACAGCTTATATGAACTGTGACAGACAGTTAATCAGAAACTTGATCAGGCTATCAGCACCCGAATCTGACTCAGTTCATCTATACAGGCTGGCAGGGACTGTTCGTTGGTAAGTGCATCACTTCAGAACGGCTGGACCGATATGGCAAATGTTTGTTTTAATAAAAATGTTCGGAATAGTCTGAATCAGGTTTTCACGGAATGAAAAAAATTTAAATTATGTTCCATGGGAATTTTTTAAGAATTATTCAAATTTGGACAGGACAACGTTTGTCGGCTCAGTTCAAAATAAACTTAAGATACTTACAATAGGTATGGTAGTTTCAATATCATTCTTATTGGTGGGTAGTGTGAGCCTCGTCCGCGGCTGCTGCTCAGGGATCTTCCTCAGGGTCACTACGTACTGGTCTAAAGAGTTGTTGTACTCCAGAGGTTGGCGCCATTGGAGGTATAGAGTACCTGCAAATAATACAACATTTATTTATTGGTTTTTACTGGGACTAAGCTTAGCATGATCAGCGTATAATATTCCCACTGCCGGGACACAGGCCTCCACTCAGTGTGAGAGAGTGGGCCGTACCATAATCCATCACGCGGGCCCACTGCGGGTTGGTAGATGTCAAATGTCTTCGAATTTTTTGGTTCTAGGACATGCCGGTTACCTCACGTTGTTTTCCTTTCCCGTTTTGAGAGCTAAGGACGTTTTGAGGACGTTTTGGGGATTAAGCTTATTATTACGGAACGGTTATGGATTCCCTTAGCACTAACGGAAAGGAAAATAATAAATATAGTCATCGTTAGTGTCGCCATCTACATATTTTATAATTAAGAATAATTATAATACATATTATTTATTATATTTGGTGCAGAAATCGAAACAGCGTCATGCGACCGAATTTGGTACTTAACAAGTATGGGAATTGTCAATTCAGAGAAAATCAGCTAAATAGAAATTAATAAATAAATATTTTTAAAATTCGATTTTGCGTTAACTTATCACAGCGTCAAAATATACACAGTTGGATTTTTAACTCTCGGCGCTGAGCAGTGCGTTGCAAATCCAATGAACGATGAAAAAATCTACCATGGGTACCCTCGTACCCAGTAAGTCGGTACTTTTTCTCAAATACAATATAAAATATTGAAATAATTTAAACATTTTAATCACTCACGTTTAGTCTGATCACAAGTCAAATTCAGTATAATCGGCGAGGACGGCGGGCTGACGTCGGTCAGCACGTACAGGGGATCGGACTTGGGCCCCAGTCGGTCCAACAAATCGGACGACTGTACGCCATCTAGTGAGAAATTGTAGAAGGCACGTACCCAGATCTTGTATGGCGTGAAGGGCTCTGAAAACGGG
Organism: Luperina nickerlii; assembly: GCA_963855955.1. Lineage (NCBI taxonomy): Eukaryota > Metazoa > Arthropoda > Insecta > Lepidoptera > Noctuidae > Luperina > Luperina nickerlii. The sequence goes on along the minus strand of OY979687.1, from coordinate 8,426,887 downwards.
AAAAAAGAAAATTAGGTAAAAAAAAATTGGTACGACTTCGTCTAAGACAACCATGGCTTAACTGGATCTAAATTGTTTGTACTATCTTCGCCTTAAAGATTTAAACCCATATTCCAATCACCCTGTATATTCATTCATTCTATCTATTGTCTTGAATAAAAAGTACGCACTTCCAAAGGTATTTCCCCAATAAATAATGTTTTCTACCATTTTTTTTAAATCCTACCATTTGTAACCGCGAAAAGAAGATACCAAAATGCGGTAACTAATCTAGACAATTAAGAAGGACTTAAGGTATTCTGTCTGCTAATTGGATGAGCGCCTGTGTTTCAAACATACTTCCTCAGTGGAAGGTCGAGGTCTTAATTGATTGAGCCAACTTGGTAATTAAAGAAACGTTACGACTTTTATATTAACACCTCCATGCTCATAAAAGAATACAGTACCAAAAATTAAGGGTTAAAAAAAAAGATATTTTGTGCTTAATCCACTGAAGTTCCGTTGAATAACTCGACGCTCTCCCGCAACCGACTTGCACCGTAGAAACACATAGCAAATCAAATTAAGCTGGTCAATTTATAGTTAGAATTTCACCGAGAAAACTTAGCTGAAGTGAGCTGTCATTCCACCTGACGCTAGCGATTGACACTATTGACAGCTCACTTCGAGCCTCACTTCACCTAAGTTTTCACGATGAGATTTTTACAGAACAGATCGGCTGGATCGATTCTGGTTGCAAGACTGTCGCGAAATCCAATTTATGCAATGAAACTGGCTGGAAGATTGTAATCATTGTGTGCTTCGCCATTTTCTGTCTTTCAAGGATGAAAACGATATTAAGGTACTCTAAACTAGAAGGTAGAAAAAGATTAAGAAATAGATGACCCCTTATAAATACGACACCCAATTTCTCAATCCCCACTATTTGGCGCCTAGCCACAAACTCTTACACAAAAATAAAGAACAATCTAAAACCCCACTTACTTAGATTTCTCAAGCGAAACCCGACAACTTTCGTCACCTTCCCGGAAGTGTTCAATAGCGTCAAATTCTTCGTCGCCCTCGAATAGTCCTCCATGCCCAAATCACTTGGAAACACATTCTTTCTCTTGACGTCAGTTGACGTCTGTGTCCCGTTGACGATGTTCACGTCATACCTCGGCACCCCCTGCTCATAATACAGGACATAAGCCACTTTTGTTGTATCCTTATGTTTATTTTGCCCATAGGATTTCTTGACCACTTCTTTCTGCTCAATTGGATAAACTAAAACTTGCAAATTCTTCTCGTCGTGCAGTTTTGGTTCTGTGCCGTTGTCCTGACGTCTCTTCCTATGTCTGCGTGATCGTACATCTCTTTTACTCCTATTGTCGTCGATAAGGAGATGAGATGAGTAGTCGTCGTTGTATTTCTGCTTGTCGTTCTTGTACCAGTTGTAGGAGGTGTATTCGAAGTCTTTCTGCCTTTCTGGGTTGATTGCGTCTGCAGACGGATCCTGGCTCAAGACGTCGTTGACTGGCTCATCGCCCTGCGGTTCTTGTTTCTTGTTCCTGGCTGGGTCATCTGGTATTAAAGTTTGACTTTTAGGGTCAAGGTCTGTGTTGGGAAGTGTGCGCAGTGTGAATGTCAATGGCGGAGCCCATGAGAGGTGGACTTCCTCTGTTGATACGTTGTTAGCAGTCAGGTTTTGAGGAGCGGACGGAACTAGAAAAGACGAAAACAGGTCTATTATTGATTTTATATCTCATTATTTGACATCAACACTATCAAAACAAACACGATGTTCATTCATGAGTTATCACTATCATGGAAGATGAAGCATTGATATGAGGCCTGTAATCCTTTTCCGATAAGATAGCGTATAAGACTTCCCACAAAAAAAACAAACAACGAGGTAGCATTACCGCCACATAATCGTAATATATCGACGGCGAAGTGCCAATACCTCCTAACTGATTTTTTTTTGAGAAATTAACTTTTTTTTCGTTTTGAATTTAAAGGCGTTATTCGCATGTTTTAGTGAAATCGTAAAGTGTATTTTTATTACAACAACATTAAATTAAAATGTGGAAATACATATTACCTCCCAACTAAAACAACGTGTCTATTTTTGAACGTTTTTATCCAGTATGTGTAAATTTTTGACTTTGTCAGTTAGGAGTTATTGGCACTTCGCCGTCGATATACAGGAAAACCAACAATCAACTTAACAAAGTACACACAACTGACAGCTAGGACCCTTCGTGTGACACAATTTATCGTTAAATTCTAACTTTCAACCTTTACAAAGTTGATTGTGAGTAAGAGAAAGCTATTATTGGAGCAACAGTCACATTATCGTACTTCATCGAATGTATATTAACATTGTCACCATCTCTCAAGACAGTTCGGAGCATACATGCGCAGTTTGTGAACTATAAAATTGACACCTACAGAAACTATGTTCCACGCTAGTAAGTAAAACGAATAACAACTCAATATCATTCCATAAGCGTGACATTTATTTGCCTTACGTCCAGCAGTGGATGTCTTCCGGCTGATATAAATACATTTTATGTGTGATAAACGTTATTGTACATGTTTATACATTCATTGATTTCATTGCTACTTAAACCACTAACCGCGTAATCTCACATTATATGAATGAAAAGTCTTCCGTAACTATGATATAACTAGAACACGTAGCAAAAACATATTGTTGCTAGATTATCCACGCCGATAAACATGCCTATAAATAAAAACAACAACGCAGAGATCAAGAAAAAGCAGTATAGGTCATTCAAAAACTACACTTTTTTTTTATCTGTGACTTTACGTCAAGTGATACGTTCAATAGAGAATGTCAATTATGTAAAACTAGCTTTTGCTGGCGGCTTCGCCCGCCTGGAGGACGGAAATTATCCCACGGGAACGCACTACCAGGATAATAATAAGTCTAATCCTGTCCCCTGGCCCAGGTCATCGTCTATCTGTGTGCCAAATTTCATCTAATATTTTCTCGTGCTTACATTTATTTTTATTGTATTTTACCTAACCTATTTAAAAAGGTATGTAGGGGCTAGTAGCTAAATTATAACAGCCGCACAGGTCGATCGATCAAGTTAAGGTAATCTTGCCGCGGTTTACGCGGGTTGCGGGGGTTTGGTCCGTAGATGGTGACCATAAGACCCCTCCGTGCCTCGAAAAGCTCGTTAAGCCGTTGGTCCCGACTGTCATTCGTGGATCTTTGACAGTCGTTACGGGTCATCAGAAGCCCGGAAGTCTGACAACCAGTCTTACGAAGGGGTATCGTATTACCCAGTCACTGGGTTGTGGAGGTCAGATAGGCAGTCGCTCCATGTAAAATTCTGGTATTCAGCTACATCCGGATAGACTGGAGGACGATCCCAACATAATTGGGAAAAGGACTTTTTAGTTTGTAAATTGCTCTGTACAACGGCTTGGGATTCTAATCTGAGTTTCTTTCGCATTATTATGTACCTGAGTAGATTGAATTGGAGACTGATAAAGCTGACTGGGTTGTGTATTTGTATAAGTAGCAGGATTTACAAGCGGATTACGGAAGGCGACATTTCTATAAAACAAGGGCTTAGAAACAAAATGCCGTACTGGTACAGTGTACTTCTTAGAACACATATCGTAACATCACGAATGTATTTCCCAAAGGTTTAGGCAGAGGCTACCTAAAATACATCTACATTTCGCCAGTATGGGTGAGGAGCCTGCCTATTACCGTCAACTGGGCACAAATCCAGATACCGGGTTGCTTCTGAGAAATTCCAGATGGAAAAACCCAACAACAACCGGGAATCGAACGCAGGACCTCTTGCTCAATAGCGCTTGCGACCGCAAGACCATCGAGAGAACTAAAGGCAAAAACAGCACGTTTGATTTCACCAAGATTTCTATTTCCAAAAGGTACTCTGTTACCGATGCTTGGAAACGATCAATAACAATTAAGTAAATAATTTAACTTCCATTGTAAAGGACACACACGTGATGGTATATTGCGTCTTTACAGTTCATTTAAAAAATGCGATTGCATGTTTCCTATTGCATATTGGACCAGCAACACTGTTAGGTAGATTGGATGACCACGCCTCTAATTATTATTTGAAAAGTTAATTAAGCAAGGGTGCACGTCATACATCACTAACCCAGGCAGACGCTTTACTTTCTTTACTTTTCTTCACCACTGCTATCAAAACAGTGAAGGAAAACATCGTGAGGAAACCGGCATGTCCTAGGGCCAAAAATTCGTAGACATGTGACATCTACCAACCCGCACTGGGCCCGCGTGGTAGATTACAGCCCACTCAATCTCAAGAGGCCTGTATCCCCGAAAACGGAACTGTGTACTCGGAAGAAGCAGTCGTTACCAATAGGCAACTGCACTAGAAAAGGCTCAAATGAACCAATAATAGAATATATTCCTACGCTGCCCAGATTCACGTTCCCAATTTCAACGAGAGAATGCAGGAAGGATAGAACCATCCGTAGCTGCATTAAGGCTCAGACATGCGCGACGCGACTCGAGTAGAACAATATCTATGAAAATTTCATGGAAATTGTTCTACCAGAATCGCATCACACCGTCGTCGCGTCGCGCCTATCTGCGGAAGTCTTTAACCAGAGACGACAAACCAAACGGATCGACAACACTTTAAATATGTGCTATAAGAGAAATCCGTAACAATCTCTCATTCACGGCTCAATGATACTGAAACTAATCAGTTTTCACAGTTAAATTACTGCGGTGCAATGTTAATTCGCATTACAGTGACAATGGCAATAAATCCGCAAAAAAAGCCGTTCGAGAAGACCCGGCAAAAACGTAGAGTGGAGAAAAACGCTATCCAATAACGTCTATACTTTTTTTTCAGGATTATGGCAACTGTATTTCTTATTTTCTACACTCAACTTAAACTCAGGTCTGCGGTCCCTTGAAGATGTGAAAATATTAACTTCTAAGTTAACGTAAAAAACAATACGGCCGTTTATGCCGCAAAAAACGTATATTTCTACACTCTTGAGCGAATCAAAATGTATAGGGTACTTCCCGTTGAACTAGAATCATGAAATTTGGTAAGAAGCAAGGTCATGTAGCACAAGTAAAGGAAAAAATCCGAAAACCGTAAAGGAGACTGAAACGATTTCATACAATCTTGGGCCCAGGTGTAAGAAGACGAAAGTGGTGTCAATTAATAGCTTATATATTATCAACCTTTCACTGAAAATTCTGCGGATTTTGTCAATCTGAGAACAGAGATATAAGAGATTAAGTAAAAGTGAGGTTATGTTACAATCTTTAACTAACAGCTGATTCCTGAAGTGCAAAATGTGTTCTTTTGCAATAATAGATATTATGTTTACTAGAAAATGTTTGAAAAGTCATATGAATGAACGTCAACGACTTCGAGCGATAGGTAACAGCTAAGGAGATAGGGAGAGGATGTCTAAAATAAAATAAAAAATCATTTAATATAGTGTTTTATTCGTCTTCTATTATAATCAAAATGTCGTATAGAAATTGTGCAGGTGGTACTATATGATCTTGGTACCTAGCCCAGCTAAGGTACCATATAATGCACATTATATGAGCTCAACAGCCTGCAGTTCGTTTCCCTACAATACAATTACAGTAATGCATTACTATATACCCCCTTCCTCTACGAGAGCCGTCGACTAAAATATAAATAAAATAAGTTTTACGACTTATATGTCGGGATTGTATGCGACCCCTAAGTAACCAGGAGGTATTGGCAGCCGACAGCTCTCGAAGAAGGCTACTGCTGACTTCCCTGCACACTTCTATATTAAAACCATCATTTCCTCTTACATGTTCACCGTAGTAGGAACGTGCCTGCTTGATTTGGTATGTTCCTAAAGAAATCAATATTAGTTCACTATCGGAGAGCTGTGGAAAATCGTTAAGGTTATCATCATGTACGGTGATAGCTTCAAAATTAGCTCGACGCCTATTATAATTATTTCCTAATGATAAAATCAGCTAATTCGTTTTCTACATTCATATACCTATCTATTTCTTGTATTATTTCCACAGCATCTACACAATCAACTATAGGAAGATGAATCTTATTTAAAAGGGCAGCAGCCACCTCAAAATAGTACAACTTCTTTTTAAGTATCTACAACTTCTTTTAAGGACATCATGTCCTGAATATGTTTAGCTGTAAAAGACTGAACATAATTGGATCTCAAGCTGTCTAGAAAATCCCATGCTTCTATAACCAAATGTTGATCACAAAGACGGTTATTTTCGGGGATATAATATTTATATTGATGAAGCAACATTTTCCTAGTCGAAAGTGGAACTCTGTACCTTTCTGTTCTCTGACATCCTTCTATGAAGCACCTACGTTCAGTTTCTATAGCTCTCATGTAATCTGGCAAAACAATAGTAGGTTCCGATTGGTTGCTTCCAAGACCTTCATTCGGAGACATAGTAGGAAGATCTTGTCCCTGTGGTTGTATATCTTGAGGGGGGTCTTGTTGGGATGAAGTTGATGGGCGTGAGACCATATGGCCAGCAGCTCTGTCTGCAGCTACCCAACAACTATGACATATTTTACTTGCTGCTTGTATCTGCAACAAACATATTATTATTATATAATCAAGATTAGAATTTATTGAGACAATAATGAAATTGTTAATTACCTAACATGAATGAATTATCTATGCTGTTTGTGTTTAGATTTTGGCTAAGAATGCTAAGATACTGTTTTTATTCTTCTGCATTTTCATTCCACAAAACTATTAATAAATAAATAAGAGATATGTGATGACTTCTGAAAAAATGTTTTCACTTGACATGAAATAGATTTACTTTGATTGGGTTGCAATATACAAAGTAACAGACAAATACAATGTTATGGGACAGGTCTAAGTATTAAAATAGATATTATCTTTTTAACTTGCAGCAAACCACATTGTAATCTGATTTAACTTACAGTTCGAGGTATAATCCACTCTTGTATAACATTACAAATTCTTGATTCACGGGTTGTGTTGGTATGAAGTAGGTGATGGGTTCGCGATGCAAGAGAGCGACCACAGCGGAGGCAAACATTACGGTGGCCTAGTGGTCTTCTTTGGTCATCGACATGTGGGCTTTGAGCCAAGTCCCAGCACGCTTGACAAACACAGTCACTACTGCTTACCTAAAAATGGAACATTTTTATCAATGTTCAGCTACATAAACAATACCTAATTAACTATTGTGTATTATAACATTGTTTGATAAATAAATAATTCTTTGCCATAACTGTAAACAATCTTCATAGACCTTCTAATTAAATGTATTTTAAACCTGCCAGAATGGTAGCTGGTTACATGAGGTTATATTTACTTACAGACTGAGGTGCATTCTATTGCCGAATCACTGACAGAATTGTTTCATTGTGTAAGGGTCGTCGACCCAGTGTATTGCAGTGAACAGTTGATATCCCACAATTCACACAGCGATCCATAGTTTGAATAATCCAATCCAGAAGCCGGCGGTAAAACCAAAATAACAATTCGAAGTCAAACGTGTGAGCGATCTTCAATGTCCAAGGTAAAAGCAAGGGTCGTACAAGGTAGGCAGGGTCAGAATCCGTAATATACAAAGCAGTGGTCGTCAAAAATGACGAATAATCGGGAAAGCACTCTCGGAAAACACGAAACGAGTAAACAAACAAGAACAGTCGGCAACTGTCTAGTGTCAATGTCAGTCAGCTGTCATGTCAGTGACATAGACTAAAAATATAAGAGAGATTTGAATCGATAAGAAATCGATAATCATTAATATTGGTTTTTCAGTAATTATTTGATATTTGATTTATTAATATGACTGTAATTATATGCAATATGTTGCATATAAGTATATATAGTGCATTTAATTACTTCGAGTTAATTGTTTAGTGCAAAAGTTTTATTTTCGTAACTGTGTAATCGATTACTGAATCGATACTCTCACGAAAACTATCTTTTTCATATTTCTCCGCTTCCAGATTGAGAATTGAAGTGATTTTTTATATTCTTAGATAAAAAAATATGACTAATTTTTTAGATCATATCTCAACTTATTACATTTGGGCCCACCATTTTCCATCTCCTTTGTAGTTACATTAAAAATAACCTACAAATTTGTACGGAACCCTCAGTACGCGAGTCCGACTCGCTCTTGGCCGGGTTTTTTTAATATTTGGGCCCAGTAGGTGGTAAACACAGATAGATACTGTATCTGTATACATATCTGTAGTCCCTCTAGACGCCAAAAAAAAAAAGTCTCAAGGCGTGAGGGTGACTCTATAGAGCGTCATGCAGGGTAGAGTAGAGGGTACAAACTAGACCACGCGAACCCATGAGATCATCTGACCAAATTAAATCTGCAGTGAGCGATCCCTTGTATGAGTGCACTAAAAATAATAAAAATCGGAGTAGGTGGCACATCAGCCCCTAGACAAAAAACTACATGACGACCACGACCCCGTAGAATGCTACGAAGAAGAAGAAATGTGGTGACCACGTTAATAGCAGCGTCAGTGGCGTTCCTTAGATCCTTTTTTTTGAGGGTGGGAATTCATCAAATGACCCCTCCCGCTCTGGGTGTAGCGGAAGGGAGTGTCAGACTCTAACTGACTAAAACCCACCCGTGTTCCTTCCTTAGCCCTTTATGTTCCGGGCCAGCGGTAACCTTTTCGGACAATCTCGCTGACCCGGCAGGCTTCGGCCCTTCAAATGATGCTGACATCCTTAGATCCTCAAGGGCTAATTCTAAGTGACAAAGAATAACCTATTTGTTATACAAATATGTAGGTATCACGTATTAAAGTCTATAGCAAGTTCAACACTTGTACTAAGTAGTTGAACGAGTATCCCGCATCCTGCTAGACAGTGACTCCATGTTAATAATTGATTGACACTCATTCAGTTGATTTCTACACCCAATACTGACTAGCCAGTAAATAAGTAATAGCTATGTATCAAACAATAATTTTTGATGTGCCCTTACAGGGTCTACAACAGCTCTAAGCCTTTTGTTAACATCTTGTTTTTACCTTGTGGAACGCAAATAAATGGATATGGATAGATTCGCGCAAGCGTTGTCAGAAAGCAAAGTGAATTTGTGCCCAAAACAAAGCACTCTTTGGGAGCGTTAACATCATCCATCAAAAAGTCAGACACGGTCCAAAAATTTAAGCCTCAATTTCGGGACCGATGCCGAACGAAAGTAATTTCGTCTAGGGGTCGCAAATCCCGTTAACGCCCGTCATAAAGCATGTTGGAGATAACGTCCAAATATTGGAAAGTCCGATTCGTTACGGGTCATTTAATATACCACTAATAATGCTGAAGAGTTTGTTTGTTTGGACGCGCGAATTTGAATGAATAGGTGTGAAACAAGGATGTCTGTCAGTAACTTTACCTTACGACATAAATAGAAAACAAAGGCGAAATCCGTAAGTAATTATGGATTCATATGTATGCATTAGTATCATTCACGCAAAATATGCGCATTGTCGTGAAGTTGCGGACACCAGCCCGTATTATGTATTACCTACCTAGTATAATTCACAACAGCACTACTCATTATGGAAAATTTATTGAATGACTAGCTTCTGCCCGCGTCTTATTTATTTATTTATTTAAACTTTTCGCACAAAAAGGTACAAAGGCGGACTTAATGCCTTAGGCATTCTCTACCAGTCAACCAAGGGTGGTGAAGAGATTGGATGGCAGGTGCTTTGAATGAGAGGAACAATGATAAAAAAAAAAAAAACTATTAAAACTAGTTACACAAATACATAAATAAGTTATATACACATACATACTATTTACTATAATATGCCCGCGTCTTCACCCGCGTGTATGTCGGTAATTACACGGGAACGTGCTACTGGGAAAAAAGTCTTATCCTTGTCCTGGCCCATGTAGCCTATGTTACTTTTTATAACATCAGCTATCTGCCAGTGAAAGTCCCGTCAACATCGGTCCAGCCGTTTTGGAGATTAGCAGGAAAATAGAGACGGAACAAAATTTGTTATAAAAACCGTAAATTATCATAAGCATTTAGTAAAAGCTGTTATTTTAACATTACAAACAGACCCTTCAATTGTACTTATTTGTATAGATATAGATGCAACTTTGAAGTGCAATGACCACTGTATTGTTGAATCGCTAATTTCATTATTCACTTTTGTTCAAAAAGATTGAGGAAGTTTTTGGAACAAAAGAATCTTGCTTGATGTTGATATCGCCCAAGTCGTTCAACAAATTTATGCCAATATTCATCTACAGATGGACTCTACTCTTTATTTCGTCAAGAATATGGTTCAAATTCAAACAAAATTATCTCCCGACCCAAAACACAATCGCTCTCAAAGAAACCCCGTCCTTAATTACAAAGGCAAACAGCATTCAACATCGCGGTAACTGTGTTAACGATCGCCGAGGCCCATCAGACAACTCCAAAAACTTCAATCTATTCTAACACTAAGAACACAAAAAATAACACCCATTTTACAATGCCATCAATATAGCAGTGGAAAATGAATGAAAACCTAGCGATTAAGTGTGACAATTAAAGTGTGACGTCGCTATTCAAACAATAGTATAGTATGGAGGTCAGTGTCCCATTGTATAATACAATAACATTGCGTTTTTATAAATTTTACTCGTAAAACTAGAAGTATTTTGCCTGTACAGATTGTATACAGGTTGGCCCATTTATCACCCTCATCATCAGCTTATAGCAGTCCACTGCTGGACATAAGCCTCTCCTACTAGCTCACCGTCCGATCAGGACCAGGCCCGTGCCGGACGGCGCGTACGTGTTCCACGCGCGCCTCAAAGAGATGTCAGCATCAAGTGAAGGGGCCCGTTAGGGCCGAAGCCTGCCGGGTTAGCGGGATTGTCCGAAAGGGTTACCGCTGGCCCGGAACATAAAGGGCGAAGGAAGGAACACGGGTGGGTTTTAGTCAGTAAGAGTCTGACACTCCCTTCCGCTCCACCCAGAGCGGGAGGAGTCATTTGATGATTTCCCATCCTGAAAAAAAAAAAAAAAAAAAAAGCCTCTCCTACTGCACCCCATTCAACTCGACTTTCGGCAATTCTAATCCAGCTGCTATCAGTCATCCTGCGAAGATCGCACTCACGATACGGCTGGTCCATAAATTCAAGGTCGCTCAGCGAGCTATGGAACAGGTTATGCTTGGAGTCTCTCTGAGGGATCGAATCCGCAATGAGGTGATCCGGCAGAGAGCCACAGTTGTCGACAAAGCTCACAGAATATGCAAGCTGAAGAGCTTGCATATTCTGTGAGCGTTGGTAATGGGCCGGCCATATTAGCCGTAGAACCGATGACCGTTGGGGTAGACGTGTTCTGAGTGGAGACGCCCTCAGGCTAGGTGGAGCGACGATTTTCGCAGGCCCATTTATATAGAGGTCAAAATTGTTATCTATGTCTAATACAATACATCCCATGGATTCACCTAAACGCAACATAAATGTTCATAAATATGACCTTTCTGATACATGCTGTGTACATAATCAGCCTATAATTTTCCCACTACTGGGACACGATGTTTTCCTTCACCGTTTTGAAAGCAGTGGTGATGAAATAATTTACATACATAAAGTAAGTCGCGGCCGTTACCACTGGGCCACCACTGCTATACAGACACCAGAAAGCAAAGCAAACGAGCTCATTTCCATGAATTGTAATATTCCCTCCTTCTTAAACACCGCAATTTCTGCAACTCTAAGTAAGAATGCGACACATAAGGCCTTTGAAAGTTAACCACATCTACACTTGGGCTCACAAATCGCGATAATGACAGCTGCTGATGTATCGTTAAACATACTGTCATCGTTGAATTACTTTTATGTCTCACGCAAGATGACAAGCCACTTTCGCACTATAACTTTCCTTGGGAGATTAGATCAATGACTGTTATTACTGTGGAAGTCGTAACTTCTGGGAAGACAAAAGGAATTTCTCAAGTGAATAAAGCTGAGTCGAGACTCACTGTGAAAAAGATGGCGGAAGAGCTCAATAGATTATACAAAGGCTGGACCTGATTCAGACCAAAGGAAGAGAGGCCTTTTCCCAGTAGATACAAACTAAAATCTTGCAGACCTAATTTCGGCAATGGCGACCAATCTCTCCTTGCTCACTCTCATAATCCGATGGGACGGCAAACCGACACGACCGGAGAGAGATCAGGCTCAGAGCCAATCGCTTAACAAGCTTTCCTAGGCACGGGGGTATCACACCATCAACTTCTAAATTCCGGGCTAGTACTAAAAAATTCCCAATGGAAAACCCAATAACACTTTGCTCGACCCCGGGAATCGTACGCAGGACCCACGCTCAGCAGTTCTTGCGGCCACGAGACCAACGGAACAGTTAGCATACAGCAGCATGGGATGTTATAAGCAAGCTAGCAAGCTTAAATAAGACAGAAGTTATCACAATATTTTTGGAGAAAATATTTTTTTTCCTGTCTATCCAGCTTTTACTTTTACAGTGCCCTTCCAATTACCATAAGGTGTGAAAACAAGCTTCCCGGAGGAAATTACCTCGAATCTCACCAGATGTTCCGAAAAAGTTTCTACATGACCAGAAAGAAACGACTTCCCAAATTCCCAACTCAACTATTGGGTAAAAGTTGGAATAATAAAGAAAATTGCGCAAGTCTGTAATCTGGTGACAGTCTAATAAAATACGCAAAGACCAAAGGACTCTACGCGTACGCAATAACTTTGCATCAACAGATCGGCAACAAGTTACGTTTAGATTTGTAATCGAATATCTTCGGAGATTGGGAAATTGTCGGTTAAAGTTGTGTTTCTGTGTTAAATTCGTATAGCGTTAGATCTAAGTTGCAAAGAGATAACCTCTACTCCTTTGGGTGAAGTGCTAAGATAGTTTATTGAAAATTAAATTGCTTTTGCGGGTTTAGGATAGTGTTGCCTACATACTAAAAGTTATCACTTTCGACGCATAATCAATCTAAAACTGATCTTCAGTTTGTGATCTAATATGAGACAGGAAATAGTAATGTTTCCGAGTCTGAAAGAGGCTTCAGAGACAAAGAGACCCTCTGAAAACAGAGCTACAATGACAGAACTCATTTTTAGTCAAAAAAGATTATTATCACCTTCCTTTTTAATAGCAACAAGCTGGGAACTCCCTGGTGAAATGTGGGCGTTCTATAGCAAAACAATTCTGACAGCTCCTAGAAATATTGCCAAAACATTATGTTACAATAAGATATTGTCTTTCGTCTTAACTTGATTCCTCCGTTTACAACACCCACATTTTCGTTTTCCATCCATGAATATCATGATATAATTATAATAACGGAAAAATTCCGAACAAAAGCTGACACAAAGATACAGTTTGAGATCGTTATAATATAAGTTACATATTTCCACAGAAGTTATGTGGACAGTTGTTTCTGAGAATGTAATGATAGTGGTTTGTGCTCGGTCAGTATAAGTCTAGGATAGCTAGATACGGTAGGTAGGTACTTAAAATGCAAAATATCACCGAGCACGAGGACATCTCGGGGGCCGGTTGCGGTGCTAGAGGAGGCATTGTCAACATAATATCACGCCTGTAATCCGCAAAGGGTTAGGCAGAGCTGTACCTTAGTCCCACCTAATAGGGGGTGAGCGTATTGCCATCATCATCTGCCTAGCCTTTTCCCAACTATGTTGGGGTCGGCTGCCAGTCTAACCGGATGCAGCTGAATACCAGTATTTTAAATGGAGCGACTGCCTATCTGACCCACACAACCCAGTTATTGGGTAATACGATACCCCTTGGCAAGACTGGTCGTCAGACTTACGGGTTTCTGACGACCCGTAACGACTGTCAAAGATCCATGAATGAGAGCCGGGACCAACGGCTTAACGTGCTTTTAGAGGCACGGAGGGGTCTTGGTATGTAAACATGGTCACCCATCCACGGACCAACCGCGGCAAGCATAGCTTAACCTGATCGATTGAACCGTACGGCTGTTATATCTTAGCCACAACCCTCAGCCTATTGCCATCAACCGGGTACAAACCCTTGCAATGCTGGGACACAGGCCTCCTCTCGATGAGAGGGAGTGGGCCGAAATCCACCACGCAGGCCCAGTGCGGGTTGGTGGATGTCACATGACCTCGAATTTCCGGTTCTAGGACTTGCCGGTTTCCTCACGATGTTTTCTGTCCCGTTTTGAGAGCAGTGGTGATGAAATAATTTACACAAAGTAAAGTTCCTGTCTGGGTTTGAAGCTACGACCTACAGCTTGTAAGTCGCGGCCGTTACCACGATTTATTCCGGTCTGATCCCTGAACCCCCTCCCCCCCCTGGAACCCCTGCTAGTTATTCTTCTGTTTTAATCTCTGTCTTATCCACTTTATCTAGGTCTGATCCCCTTACTCTTTTTGACTGAGCCGCCACTGCTGCACTGCTCTCAATCCGCTTTAGATTCCGACGGTGCGATTCCATGCTCTATGCTACATACGGTACTTAGACAAGTCAAGGACTGGTTAGGAAACACATGCGGTTGAGTACTTTTGCACTTTTCACTTTATCTGCGTCTAATTGCATGACATAAGGGACTCTTTGTGTATCTTGCAACTTGGGGGAAGTCTGTATTTAGCTATGGACTGCGATATGCTAAATTGAATGGAGAAACAGAGTTATGTAAGATTTGGGATTAAACATGTCTTTAAATGGTATATCATCATGATCGAGACATCTTGATGTTTTGTCAAATCCGAAGCACCCCGGATGTGGGTCGTTAGTTAAAACATAAACAAAAGAGCTACGTTTTTAAAGTCAATTAGCGTAGTCGGTTAATAGTTAAAACGATTAGTAATACACAATGTCACTGTGTACCTCTTGAGGGCAAACCGTGATCAAAATAATAATGTGAACCAAATACGGAACTTATATGAGGGCCGCAGGTGATGTTAATCTAACGTATGAAATCATAAATGCTAAGTATATTGTCCAGCGCTGTTTGTTCATGACTTCAAAGGTCTTCGATGAATGGAAGGAGCCATGAATATAGTCTATGGATTTTGGCTTATCTTGTGTGTTCCAATAAAAGCATAGGATGCAGAACAAATCTTACCATGGTCTAAAGATATTAAAAAGTCTAGTCACAAAACCCAACCACGAAAAATACCTAACAAAATGCCTCCGATGCACAAAAAAAAACTAATCGCGAGAATATCCAACAACATAGTTCGATGTCCCTAAAAATCGTTTCTAAAGCTTCGTTTAGACTACGAATTTACAGTTCGAAAACTAATTTCAGTTTCCGAACACTGACGTACTACTTAGTAACATAAAAATAAAGGACAGTGTAAGAGAAAATGTACACTCCGACACAACACAACACGAGCTACAACATAAACGCAAATCGTGGATGGACATGGGCTATTATTTCCAACAGCGCCATTACGAAAACAATACCTGTGCTAAAACAGGACAGGTTTTTAGCTAGAATTTGGATGGACTATACCTACACGCGAAGGTGGTGTTAGTCATCATACGAATTGACACTAAAGCGCAAAAGGATATAAGGAAAAAGTGTACATATTTAATGAGACGTTTAATTGCAAAACACTGGCAAATACTCGACTTCAATGAAGAGTAAGATAGCAATAACTATACCTGCCAGCAATGTAAACGATGCTTTCAAAATCACAAACAAAACTAATTCAGAATCTTTTTAAAGACATTTTTTGAAGCGCAATTGGCATTTAACGCGCAAGTAAGCAATTAGCAATGTAAACGAGGCTTTCAAAACCATAAACAACATAAAAAGATAATTTCCAAAAGAGAATACAGTTGTTCGATAGTTTCTCGCTGCCAGTTGCACCGGCCCCGTAGCATGGAGCCACAGAGTAAGGTCAAATCCATTAGCCGGTGAGTCACTGGTATACGGGAATCATGCACCGTCGATGGACCATAGTATACATAGCGGTTGAAATTTATTTAATTATTGTTTTTGACACGTGTTGGAATGGGGAAAGCGGGCAGGACACTTTTTATAGGCAGCGCCCAGCGGTTTCAATCGCTTAAGTATTGATCTCGTGAGAATATCGGGATAAAAGCTATCCTATGTCCTTTCCCGGGACTCGAACTATCTCTATACAAAATTTCATCTAAATCGGTTCAGCGGTTTAAGCGTGAAGAGGTAGCAAACAGACACACTTTCGCATTTATAATATTAGTATGAATAAATACGAGAATAGCTAGACGAAAAAAAATGTGAACCCGTTATATCCGTATTCATCTTGAAGAATTCGTCATTTGAACTGTCTGAACTGATTCACAAGAAATATACCATTGTCCACTACAGTCCAATTTGAAGTAAGTACTTATTCCGCATTCGGAAAAAATCGGATTTCATGGGTTATGATTTTTTTGCGCGGAACCCGTTATACGTTTTCTAAAATAAAATCAAAATAGCCTAAGTTACTCCTTCTATCATCAGCAACCTGTCAGGGAAGTCCCGTAAAAATTGGACCAGCCGTTTCAGAGATTAGCCGGAACAAACGGACACACAGACAAATATTTTAAGAATAATTTTTTTGTTATAATTTTTTGTTGTAAGTAAGTACCGTATATACTTTCATATGCATTAAGTAAAAAGCTGTTATTTTAACATTACAAACAGACACTTCAGTTTTATTTATTTTTATTAGCATATATTTAAAATCAAGTGTTTTGAAATGAATAACAGCCATTCAATCGCTATTGAAACTCTAAAATCGATCACTATTGTCGATTTAACTTTTGTCGATAAAACCGCGCTGTAAATGGCGGGAATCACAACAAACCATAGATACAACGACGGATTGTGGTTTTTGCTTTATTCAAATTGCTGCAATGGTATCGCAAACAATAGAATTATTGATGTATCAACACTATGGTGAATTTACGGGTGCATTGATTTGCGGTTTTCGAAGCGGTATCGACATATTTGACTAGTAGAAAAATTGTATTGACCACTGCCCGAAACGTGTGGTTTTGGTTCCCATGGCAGAATTGGTCATTTTGCGTGGTTTTTAAAATATTAAGAGACGAAAAAAAACCTAGATTCTATAGGATCAGTTGTCTACTTCACTGAAATGTATTCTAAGTTGATTTTTGAGTAAACTTTTGTAACAAAAAGGTCCTAATAAGTTCTTGCTTGCAATGGAATTTGAACTTTTTTAAGTATGATATTCAGTTTGCTGTTCAATAAATTGAAAATTAAGCATCTGAAATTCTTAATTTAAATATAGATTAATTTCAACCACATAAATACTAGCTACGATTGCATTTAAATAGTTTTCGTACAGGCAATCACTTAATCATCGCTTCTCCGATGGTTATCAATGACCCATGGGGATTCTATATTCAGAAAACAACATCCGTATGTGTGCTAATGAATATTGTTGTATTGTAAACATTTAATAATTAGCAGCTAAGTACTAATCTATACTAATAACAAAACTGAAGAGTTTGTTTTTATGTTTGTTTGTTACAACGAGTTATGGAACTGTCAGTCGGATTAAAAAAAAATCTTTTTGCATTTGATAGCCCAATTCTTAAGGATTCTTGGCTAACATCACGCTAGGACCCTTAGGAACCGAGCAAAACGAAAGAAAGTCAGAGAGAACACTAAGCGATAATGAACTTACACGCGCGGGTAGGCGATGCGACGGGGTGGATCGGGGAAACAAGAAATTTCACGCGGACAAAGTCGCGGGCAGAAGCTAGTACTAATAATATAACGAAGACTTTTTTGTCAATTGCAACATTTTCCCTACGTTTTTAATCATCACCGTAGACACAAAACGCGGGAAAATCAATATTAGAACTTCTTCATTTTAGCGTGTCGATGGAAACCTAAATGGACTCTGCCAAGAATTCGACTACGTGTTTGGCCGTTGGCGCCATCACTAGCGTCCATCAGTACCTATAACGCGCAGCTGACAGGACATGCAGGGCATGATATTAAGTGTCCCATCGTTTGTGGAACAACACCACATTTACACTACAAAGCGGAGTCTTCTATGTATCTCCATTGGAATTTGAATAGGAACTTGCGAGCAGTTCTGTATGGTCCTATTTACCTAAATCATTCCCAGTTTTATTAAACAAGCATAATTATAAAGTAAATAACTGTTCCCTTTGTGACAACAATCGCTGTAACGAGATTATCCGCTCGTTTCGCGTCCGCCGGGACTGATAAACGTTAAATGTAAAGCTGACAACTTAATTGGCGCATTTGGACTTTTAGAGGACTTTAAGGTCATAGCATACGTATTAAACCGGAAAGGGATTAGCACCGTATCAACTCGAGCCGTTCAGTATTCTTTGTATGAAACTCCCTACTGCAACGCACACTAATCGGAATCGTAACGTAATCGCTCTCGCCTCGGGACAAGCTCACGAACCGCGGTGCGGTGCGTTACGGCTCGTCTTCCCGCGCTTACGGCTCGTCTTCCCCGCGCTTACGGCTCGTCGTCCCCGCGCTTACGTCTCTCCGTACCCGCGCTTACATCTCTTCGTTCAACCTTGCCCCTCTCACCCCTGCGGCCTGCCTGCTGCACCATAAACCAACGGTCGGCGAGCCGTAAGCGCGGCGTCGCCTAGCCGTAGCCGAGTCGACGTAGCGGAGCTTTTGATCCGCTTTGGTCACGTGCTTACATTAAGTTGACGCCTATTTGACGGCGAGGCGAAAGGCGATACGGTGCCGATCCCTTACCGATTTGATACGTGTGCTATGACCTTTAGCCTCCTATGCAAAGCGATGAGTTCGATTCTTGGATTCGGTCATGCATAGCTCCGTTGGTGGTACCAAGTATTCTTGAATCTTCTTCTCTCATGTTATATAATGTTCTCACGGCTGGAACACTAGGTTCCAGCCGTGAGAACATTATAGGTTGATTATCAACCTATAATGTTCTCACGACTGGAACACTAGCCTCCTCTCTGTTAGAGGAAGTGGGCTGTCATCCACCACGCGAGCCCAGTGCGGGTTGGTAGATGTCACATGCTTTCGAATTTTGGTCCTGGAACATGCTGGTTTCCTTACGATGTTTTCCTTCACCGTTTTAAGACCAGTGGTGATGAAGTAATTTACATAAAGTAAAGCGCCTGAGTTAGAACCTATGACACGAAACTTACATGCCGTGATAAAAACTTGAGCCAGTCATCGAGCTGATAGAAGGACTGACGAGGTGCGCTGCAGGTACAATTAAGTATTGTTTACCTGAGGCGACTAAGAGACAATGCACAGTTAAAGCCACTGGAGATGTCCTTCAACCCCTGGTGGATCTAAAGACGGGGGGGGAGGTTTGAAATTCGTAATACCTACAAACGAAGTGGAGTACGTACGATCTAGTTTAATTGGCATAGATAGACATCTAAACACAGCCATGGCTGTCTGGGCGTAAACCAACAAATTACAGGACACCACGCTGCGCTCCAAAACGAGGTACATAATATTGACGTAGGGAAAAAGGCTGCCAGGTTCAAATGCGATTGGGACACTTCAAATTCATCATCAGCCGTAGAATACGATCGCTGAGCGCGCAGCGGTCATATTGATGCATGGTCCTCTCATGATCTGACCAATATATAATGTCTGGACTTTGAAACTTTTACCTCTGGAGCTTGTTTCGGTGTTTCAGAGTAAGTAGTCGGATGGGCAACCCGACCTTATCTAGATTTTTTAATAATTCCGTAAAAGTTTTTGCTAAAATCAATTAACAAAATAAACATCATTTATCCTACTAATATTATAAACGCGATGGTTTGTGAGGATGGATGGATGAATGGATGCACTGATGTTTGTGACTCTTTCACGCAAAAACTACTGAACAGATTTTGAAGAAACTTTACAGTAATATAACTGGTAATATATTGAAAAAAATATGGTTTTTCTATTTCGTGTAACTTGCTAAGTATGTGGAATAGGGATTTCACATTTTGGTATATGTTTTTTGACTCTTTGGTCTAGTATCATGTAAAAGGAATACACGATTCAAAGAATTTTTCTCGATACAAAAAAATTGCAAAGTTATATCTATTTTTTTACTTTTTTCGACATCACGGCGGCGGCGGCGTAACGCTTAAGGTGTAAAGATGGCTCACTGACCTTGTGCATATGGGCGGAGCTAAGCGTCCTACTCCCGATGCTTGCAGTGGCGCGCTACACTAAAACGATGATCAAAGAATATGCAGAGGCGCAGACATGCCGCACGTAGGTCGCCATTTTTGCCTACGATTCCAGAAGGGAATGGCGAATGCAAGACTGATATATTTTGTACTAGCTGTTACCCGCGACTTCGTCCGCGTGGAATTTAAGAAAAAAGTTATTGTTGAGTTCGCAGAGTTTACGATAACTTATTAATTCTGTATTCCGCGTAAAGAAATACCTATGCTAATTTTAATGAAATTCTTCTAATATTTCTCCATTTAGTTCTTTTTGATCGTTTTTGCATTTTTAGTTTAATTATTATTTATTTTTAGTTTTTCGTATTAGCCTTTTTATATACAATATTTGGTGTACGATTTTCTTAAACAAAAACACTAAGTATATTATTATATTATTTATTCAATCAATTTCTATGGAGATTAAGGAATCTTCACGTATAGGATCCACTTATAAACATAACTATAGGTACTCCGTTTCTTTATTATGATTTGATTACATTTGGAAGTACCTAATTAAACGGAGTATAATACAACCTCCCTATTTGAATCGGATATTATTCAATATTTCATTTCATTGATTTTATTTTTTTTTCGTAGGAACCTATTTTATTTTTTTTTCTAAAATAAATGTACCTAGTCTAAGTAACTCCTTATTCACCTATCTGCTAGTGAAAGTCCCGTCTTAATCGGTCTAGCCGTTTCAGAGATTAGCGGGAACAAACAGACGACAGACGGACAGACAGACAAAAATTGTAAAAAAAAATATTTTGGTATATGTGCAATTTAACAGTCAGAAGTCGACTAGCAATCTCACAAAACTATGGCATAGCAATATTAGTACTTATGACCTTCTTCTATAAGAACGTTTGACAACACTACAAATTGGCAACATGATTGTTATTACAAATTTCAAAAAGTTTCGTAAGCGTTACGGTGGCCAAAGTGGCTAGCACTGTGCCTCGCATGGCGAACGTTCGGGTTCGAGTCTCACATCAAACATGAAATTTAAATATTTTTTAAGTATTACATGTGAAATTAGAATGCCGAGTTGCTAACCAATAATTATGTTAAATATTCCACAACTAAACGAAGATTCTTTTGTTTTACAATTATTTTCAATCTTAGCGTCGTTTTTAAAACATGAGGGTAGATTTCAAACAAAGTGTTAAGTTCACTCTGTTTCAAATCTATCCTAATTTTTTAACTACTTTACTAGTTCACATAAATTATTCCACTATTCGCGGCAAAAATATCTGTGCAAATATTGTAGCGTCTATGCGTCGACGTCTCATTAGCTGTATCGAGGCTAACGGAGGTCAAATCCTAAACAGGTAGGGTAATTTTGTGTCAGGGGACATAGTGGTCGTAACTTACCAAATTAGTATTTATATTATTGTAATATTGAGGTTAAGTTTCAATCCTCTTTTCATTGAGAAAATGAATAATTAAGCTGTAACCTCTTAAATGATATCAGAATTTTCATAATATCCATAATATTTAACCTAAAACCTTATAGTTCAGGCATAAGTATTCCGGCCTCAATTGATAAAGCTGCCTTATTTCGATTCGTCGTGAAATAGTGATCAACATATTCGCCACGGGATACAAGTAACCAGTTGGTCTCGGGGCATAGTGCCTGGTTAAGATTTCTCGCCGTGGTGGGTTCGATCCCAGTCGGAGGATCTTCTTTGCGTCAATCAAGACATTTTGTTTTATTTTTATTTCGTTTTTTTGGTATACTTTGTTCTATTTTTAATTGTTTTTTTTTATGTACCTACTTTGCTTTATGTTTATGTTGTTTACTTTTATTTGTTTCCGTTATTTAGTAATTAAGGTGTGTTTTTTAACATTCAATACTATAATAATAACATAAGTAAGTGTAAAGGATTTCTTATGTATAAAAAATATTACAATGTTACCATATCAAAATTTATTTCATTTGTTATCATATTATAATAATAAATTACCTTTATTGTAATATCTATTTGTTCAAAGTAATTTACAAAAATAAATTACTAACACATAATAATAATTATATAAAACTTCAAAAAAAACTGGCCTAACTCGGATTTGAACTCACATCTATCCCGATCACATTAGCGAGTGCAGCCTCGTTACCGATCTAGCTAATGTTTACTTATGTTATGTTATCGAAATTTTGCATTACTATGAAAAAAATAATCAGACGGCGAGAAAAAAAACAAGTTACTGATATTGTCATCCTTGTCTAGCATTGACCACATCTTTAACTACTCGTAGCGATGCTACACGGCATGTTATTTTGTTAGCGTTGGAGCATCACTCACACGGATAAATATGCGCATTGTGTATAGACGCCGCAGCCCGTATAGCGCAGGCGATAATGGTCATTGCGGTGTAAGTGGACGTCTAGAGGTTGACTGTACCTACCGTGTATACATTCATATGCATTTAGTAAGAAGCGGTTGTTTTAATATTACAAACAGACACTCCAATTTTATTTATTCGTATAGATAGATAGATACTTATTAGTCCACTCAACGAATAACTATTAAGAGATAGAGATAAGAGGTGTAGAGTGCGTGAGCTGGGCCCTGAGCGATTTCTTCACAAAGTTGTTCAGAGTGCTTAGGGAGTGAACATAGGTACTAAAAGTCCCCGCGTCTAGGAGGTGAGCCGGAGTGGGGGGTATAAAAATTCCCACATTTGAGTTTTTCGCTAATATCTATAAAACGGTGCGTCGTCGTAGAGAAAAAGTATTTTTCTTGACTTGCTTTGCTTTGGCATTTTTATTTATTTACAAATTATCTTAAATTTACAAAATAAACAATATAAACAAAAACAGTATTTAGAAATGGCACCACTAATAAAGCGTCCACGCGGACAATAGAAATGGGCCCTCTGCAGCGAGCTAGTCTATAAACGCATACTGATACAATTCGTTCATAAATATTTGCACTAACACAGCCAAACGCGCGTAGTCGATCGATAGCCGGGCGGAGCAGCGAGCGACACAGCCACCCCGTCTCAGTGCTAACGCACGACTGCCGCCCGCGCCCGCGCAGAGCACCTCTGAAGCTCTATCTCAAAATGGGGCATTGTCTTTGCAACTGTTGATTGATTTAAAAACGCTCTTTCAAATATGTAGTACTTCTAACCATCAATTTTTCAGTGTAAAAATATTTCCAAACATCAAAGCCGTTTAGAAGTTATAAGGAAATATTAGCCAAAATAGCGTTTTGGTAAATATTTTTTTAAGGCAAAAGTATTAGCTTTATGAAAAAACCCTGTTTCAAAAATGCTGTACATGAATCTATAGCAAACATATATTTTTTACAGACCTTCTAACCAAACCGTTAATAAGTTATAAGCTTCATAAAGTGACCGTGTTACGGTACTAAACGAGAGTAAGGCCCTTAAGAGTTATTCAATGGAATATACTTCTAAAACATAGAGAATTACCGTATCAAAGTAGTTTTAAATTTATTTCATTTATTTTGTTAAAAAAGGTGTAAATACGTTTTGGCACATACGTCGTTTTATTCCGAGCGCACGCATATTATAGCCATTTCTCTTCTTCTGTGTTTCAAAAGTAATTGCATCACTTTCGCTCGCTTAGTAGATCAGTCGCTACGATTTATTTAGAATAACACGATACTTTTTATCCCGATATTCCCATGGGATCGACACTTATGCGGGCGACACCGCGGTGCGATGCTAGTCATTTATAAAAGGTGCCTGATGATGCACGGCGTCGCCGAGGTCGACCTTGAAAAAAGTGGCGAGTTGACTGTGACGCGCAGCGTGGAGGTTAGAGGTTGCGCAGAAAAAAGAGTACCTACCTGGTTGAATTTGGATGAGGGTTTTAAAAATAGGTATGTAAAAATATTTTTAAGGAAAGAAGGATCCCTATTTTTTTTATCACTTTCCCTTGAGTTTAATGTGCCAATTCTCAGTAACAATAAAACATATTATTACTGGGAATTAATGCCACATAAGGAAACATGATGTTAGCATCCTATTTAAGGACTGTCATGGTTTTTTAACAGGTTATAAGTAATAACAATTAGTCATTAAATTATTATCCTCAGGTTAAAAAGTTACAAAAATCTTACCCAAAAACATAAAAAGGGAAAACTTTAAAACCATCTCAAAAGGATGAAAAACTGTTATAACTTGGATGTTATAACAATAACCGACACAGTAAGAGCAGTAAGCTGTTAACAATTAGATGACTCATGTAAACTTGATAAGTTAACTGGACTTAAAGTGGTAAGCGATCATTATCTGTATGGTTCTACCTAACAGTTATAATGTAAAATGACTTGGTAAATAAAATTACTTATTGATAGTTTTGTATGAGTAAAGATTGTAGAAATTGAATATGAATGTAGATAGCTGTAAAAGTAGGGGAAGACCAAAGAAACGATTGATGGAGTGTGTGAAAGATGATATGACAATTAATAGAAAAATATGGAAGAAAATGATGTTGCACCAACCCCAAATAAATTAGGATAAAAGCAGGAGATTATGAATGATATAAGATTGTAGGAAATTCTTAGGGAAATTGTTTATTTTTATGGCTGAGTACAGATTCCATAGCACAAGGAATCTAAAGACAAAGGGGGGTGAGAGAGTAGTCATGAATAAGTACTATAGGGCCTTTGCAAAACCGAAATAAGTAATGATTTGTTTCATACATTTTTTTTGATAGATAGGTTGTTTTTTAGTATGAAACGGCAGTTTAAATTTAAATAAGTTATTACAACTTTTGCTATCAGACTAAGGGCTGATTTTACCAAAGTCAGATATATTTTATCCTTGGAATAAAATTGACGTCTGACAGTTCTAGTATAGAAAAACTGTCAAAAATTCAAAATTTATTCTCAGTATAAGACTTATTCTATGTATAAAAGTTTGGTGGAATGCGCCCTTACTCTTATATTCTTGATTAGTTTAGCCATATAGAAGAATGCTAATGAAGTCTAACACTGCTGGTAACAAGAATAAGTTTGTCTTCTAATTGCACCATAACAGCAAACATAATGCTGTCCCATAAACAATGTGGCACTTAATATCATGTCCAGTGTCTGGTTCTGCACATTACAGGAACTGAAAGACACTACTGAAGGTGCCAAACCCATAGCCAAAATCTGGGCTGGCCTGGCTCTATTTATATTGCCATCAACACTCTAAGAAGAAGAACAGAAAACAGCGGGATAGCCATTATCTACTGATATATACACAAATTAATGGTCAGATGTTTTCATGATACAAATAAGTGCTGGCAGCAGATGAGGTTTTTAGAGAGTAGAGTAGAGTTCTACGTTTTGGAATGGGCAACTAGCTTCAAGTTTCAGACTAACTGACCGACTCTTTGAGGAATAAAAAGTGCCTGTAAATGGTTTCATTGAAATAAATGCTTTTCAGTTTCAGATTAAAATTGACGCTTTATATAAATGCATAGACAGCTGTCTAAGTAAGTTTCCTGCATAGTAGTAGTAGTAATAACATTAAAAAATCAGTTTCTTGTTTATGAACAAAGCAAAGTTGCCTTTTTGCCCCACATGTTGCAATAGTAATATATACTTCAGTTTGATAGATGGTACATGATACAATGACTTGAAGTTGTAGCAATGGCAGTGTAGCCTATTCTAATAAGAATTTATACTTCACATAAAATACATAAATCATCTATTTCAAAAAATGTTTTTTTGAAATAGATGATTTATGTTTTTCATTCTACTGTCTCAAAGATTCTGTAATATTTTAAATATGTTGTATTGCATCAAAGCAATTAGCTAACAGAAAAATAGCATCCAGTATGATAACAATGTCCATGTGGGTTGCCCACAAGTGGGAACAACTGAACTGACATACAAACAGGAAACAGAGACACAGTAATTATTAACAGAGATGGTGGAAAATACGGCAAGTTCGGCAATACGCCTTAAAGAAGCCTGCGGTTTGTACCTCGCGAACACTTCGTGGGCGGCCTGTCACACATAGGCGTGATACGACAAAACAACAAAAATGCAAAATAATTCCCATCTAAAACTACAAAACAGTAAATAAACCAGCTAACTCACCGTAAATCTCCTTGATTTCGTTGTCGTTGGCTACATTATCACAATGAACGCACAAAATAAATACAATAAAAATGGCTCCTATGGTGTAATGAATATACATCTTAATAACACAATACGCACGTAAGAAGCGTGCGTAAACAGCTTAAACAGTATTTATAAAACACATTTTCACTTCGTTATCGGATAAGAGCGGAAATAATCTCTTTAGCGAGTCATTTAATTCGTCTAAATTGTACCAATCGAGCTGCCATCGAACAAGACCCCGCCGTCTGTCATTCGTCATGTCAATAAACAATTAATGTTGCCGTACTAACATTTATATTTACTACTATTTCTACCAAAAAGAAACAGTAAAATTAATTAAATAATTTTCAAACCAAACCTCTACAAAACCCATTTATTTACCTGCTTCATCTTCTAAAAAAAATTGATACCGACGGCCGTCTAGTTACTTTGTGCTAATGATTCTGCGCATACGCAATGGGGAATTTGATGGTACTGTAGCGCTTAGGTGGTGTAGAGACAATAATACGCCAGATGTACGACGATAGTATATTTAAAATAAACGAGGAATATTGAACAGTGGAAGAGCGTGCGTGTGCGTGTGTTCTACAAAATGTGTACATGTCTTAAAAATCTAAACTTAGGGGCACAAGTAGTGACTTACTTACTAACATTATCTACCAATAGGAATACGGTTTCGATATACATTATAGTTCCTAAATAAATCGTTCGGTGGCGCGCTGGTCGCCGTCGTGTTATTGTTCGGCGCGGCGCGGCGGCGAGCGTGGCGCGCGGGCGAAGCCCTAGGATCCCGCGCACAGCGGCGGCGGCCGGATGTATGTTTATGTATTGCAGCGTATTGCAGCTACAGTACTCCCCCCTTAGCGAAGCGTACAGGCGTCTTGACGATCCTGCCTGATCTTGTGCGGTGTTCCGTCGTTTTCGATGCTGGAAGTAGGTCGGATTGATCTTCAGTGGTAGCTTCAGGTGATTGGCGTGTCTCACTATCCGTGTGTTCTTGATCTTCTGCGATGTTGATAGTGTACGCCGGTTTGAGACGATCGATTGATATATTGCTAGATCTTCCTGGTAGTTGAATCGTGAAGTATTTTTCGTTACGTTCGATAACCTTGTATGGACCTTTGTATGGATGCTGCAGAGGTTTGCGGACTGTGTCATCGCGTACAAACACGTGGCTGCATGTCAGTAGGTCGTTGTGCACGAACATACATCGCTTGTTTGAATGTGGTTTGTATGTAGGTGTGAGCTTCGTGATAACGTCGTGCAGGTGATCGACGTAGTCGTAGTCCATTTTCGTTGCGGCTGGTGTAGGTGATATAAAATCACCGGGTAAGCGTATCGCTTGGCCGTAGGTAAGTTGCGCGGCACTTGTGTTGGTGTCGGTGCGCGTGGCGGCTCGGAGACCCATTAAAACAGTAGGTAATTCGGAGATCCACTTGTTGCTGTTTTTTAGTCGAGCCATAAGTGCGGCTTTGAGTGTTCGGTGCCAGCGTTCGACTATACCGTTACTCTGCGGGTGGTAGGCAGTAGTACGGGTTTTTTCTGCTCCAAGTAATTGTACGAGGTTTTGGAATAGTCGGCTTTCGAACTGTCGTCCTTAATCAGTTGTTATTCTTGTGGGACAACCGAAACGAGATATCCAGGCTTCGTACAGTTTTCTTGCGACGATTTCAGCGGTTATCTCTTGAAGGGGCATGGCTTCGGGCCATCGTGTACAACGATCAATCATAGTGAGTAGGTATCGATGTCCACATGAAGATGTAGGTAGCGGTCCAACAATATCAACGTGAATGTGTTGAAATCGTTCGCTCGATGGGAATGTTGTGATGTCACTGTGATTATGTCGTTGTACTTTGGACAGTTGACACGAAGTGCATGTTTTCGTCCACTCGCCAATGTCGGTATTCATTGCTGGCCAAAAGTACCGTTCTTGCATTAGTTTTCGGGTAGTTCGTATTCCAGGATGACTTGGATTGTGCACGGCGTTGAATGCGATGCGACGAAAGTCGGCTGGTAGGTATGGACGAACATGTGACGTAGAAGTTTCGCAGAATATTGGCTTGTTGGTACCGGGTATGACGATTTTCTTCATTTGGATATTTGTTTGTCGTGATGATAATGGAATATAGCTGTCATTTTCTTGAGCTTGCGATAATTCATCGTAGTTGATCGGTGATGGCAATTCGATTGTTTCGATACGTGAGAGAGCGTCGGCGACGACGTTGTTTACTCCACTTATGTGCCGGATGTCAGTCGTAAACTCACTGATAAACAAAAGTTGACGCGTGCGCCGTTGAGTATCGTTATCGGACGGCGGCTTACGAATTGCGTAGGTCAGCGGCTTGTGGTCGGTGTAAACAATAAGCTCTCTACCTTCGAATATTTTTCTGAAGTGTTTGATTGCCATGAAGATTGAAAGTAATTCTCTGTCGAATGTACTGTATCGTTGTTGAGTTTCGGAGAATTTCTTTGAGAAATAGCCAAGTGGTATCCATTTCTTGTTTATGAATTGTTGAAGTACGGCGCCTGCGCAGTTATTCGATGCGTCGCACATGAGCGATATGGCGTCGGTTGTTGATGGAGATGGGTGAGCGAGTAAAGCTGCGTTCCTGTATGCTAACTTTACATAACTCGAATGCTTGTGACGCTTCTTTGTTCCATTCGACTTTTGTTTTGTCGCGTTTCTTAGAGTTGTGTAGGAACGCGTTGAGAGGTGCTTGTAAGTGGGCTGCGTTTGGTATGCTATCACGGTAAAAGTTTACCATTCCAATAAATCGACGTAGGTCGTGAATTGTTTCGGGTTTGGGGTAAGCAGTGATAGCAGTTATTTTGTCTTGTGGTGGCTTGATTCCGTTGCTCGACACTTCATAGCCCAGGAACTTAACATTTTCTCTGCCGAAGACACACTTTGATGGATTTATGGTGATGCCATACTTGTCTAATCGGCGTAACACCTCCTGCAGATCTTCGATGTGGCTTGTTTCATCTTCCGATGCGACGATAACATCATCGATGAATGGGAATGCGTAGTCTAACCCGATGAGTACTTCATGTATGAATCGTTGGAAGTCTGTCCAGCATTTTTAAGTCCTGGACACATACGTGGAAACTCAAATAAGCCGAAGGGTGTTGTGATAGCTGTTTTCTCGATGTCCGGTTCGTGTACAGGTAGTTGTTGGTAAGCACGATTTAGGTCGAGAGTAGTGAAGATTTTCTTGCCGTGGAGTAGGTATGTAAAATCTTTGAGTCGCGGAACTGGATAGCGGTCGGGTTTGGTGACGTCATTGAGTCTACGGTAGTCACCACAGATGCGAATGTCGCCGTTTTTCTTGGGAACGACATGTAGTGGACTGGACCAAGGACTTTTGCTTGGTCGGCAAATTCCTTGCTGCACCATTGACTCGAATTCCTTCTTCACGGACAGGTACCGATGTGGTGGAAGTGGTCTGCTCTTGCTGTATACTGGTGGACCAGTGGTTTCAATATGGTGTTCTACCCGATGTTTTGGAGTATCCTTCATACATGACGGTCGCAGAATGTCAGGAAACTTGCTGATTAGTTGGTGATATGGCTGATCAACGTCAATACTTCGGACTGTAGGTTCTGCGGAATAGGTAACTGGTGCCTTGACGGTCAGGTTGGTAACTTTGTCGACGAGACATCGGCCGGCTATGTCGACAAGAAGTTGATGACGTTTCAGGAAGTCTGCACCGATGATAGGTTTGTTGACTGCAGCGATGATAAATTTCCAGGTGTATGGTCTTCGTAGGTTGAGATTCAGTTGTAATGTTTTCTCTCCGTACGTTGGAATTACCGTGTTGTTTGCTGCATACAAGCAAAAATCCGTTGGTTTTGCTGTCGATCCTTTTCTTTTCGGTATCACGGAAACGTTGGCGCCAGTATCAATCAAAAACGATAGACGCGAGTTTTTGTCTGTTATAAATAGGCGGTAAGAAATATTGCTTGCGTCGGTTGCCGCCTCAGCCAACGCAGGCGTTAGTTTCCCGAAGTGATGCTGCTGTCATCAAAACTGCACGGACGCGTACATTTTCGTGCGTCTTTGCCGAACTTGCGATGATAAAAGCAGATCGCTGATTGGTCGTTATGTGCGCGGCTGCGATTGTTCTTGCTCGATGAACGCGATCTTGAACGCCGTCTGTCGAAAGGTCTGCGTCGATGCTGATGATAATGCGATTGATGTTTTTTCAGTTCTGCAATTTCTCTCGTGAGCGCGTCGATCTTCTCCTCAATTGATGTAGATGCATGTGGGATTGCAGGAACGGAGGTAACTGCAGCGACTGCGCCGAGTTGCGCCGGTTGTGTTTGCTCGAGGATCTTATCTGCCATCAACGCCAGCTCGTGAATATCGGAGTGTTTCGCGATGTTATCGCTGACTGCGAGTACTGCTCGGACGGATTGTGGAAGATGGTTTGTCCACATAATCCGTAGCGTTGAGTCGGAGATATTATCGGCGGCGAGGTTTTTCATGCGACGTAGCAGCTGTGAAGGCTTCATGTCACCGAGTTCCATCTCTGATAGCAATCTTTGTACTTGCCTTTGCTCGGATTCCTCGTAGACTTGGAACAATCGATTTTTCAGTGCTTCATAACGGTGGGTTTCGGGCGGATGAAGAATGATGTCGGAGATTTCGTCGAGATCTTGCCGCTCAAGTTGTCCGATTACGAGTTCGAACATAACTTGATCGCCTTTCTTCTGTACGGACATGATGGCTTCGAATTGCGCGAACCACAGACGAATCTTGTCGCGCCAAATGGGTGGAATGCGCAGCGACGTCGACACACCGGAGAGTTCTTGTTCACCGTTGTTGGCCATGATGACAACTTGATCTGGAGGTATCTTCTTAATATCACGTCGGTATTTCTTTTAATATCACGTCGGTATTTCTCTTAATATCACGTCGGTATTTCTTTTAATATCACGTCGGTGTTTCTTCTTAATATCACGTCGGGGTCACCAATGTAGCGCTTAGGTGGTGTAGAGACAATAATACGCCAGATGTACGACGATAGTATATTTAAAATAAACGAGGAATATTGAACAGTGGAAGAGCGTGCGTGTGCGTGTGTTCTACAAAATGTGTACATGTCTTAAAAATCTAAACTTAGGGGCACAAGTAGTGACTTACTTACTAACATTATCTACCAATAGGAATACGGTTTCGATATACATTATAGTTCCTAAATAAATCGTTCGGTGGCGCGCTGGTCGCCGTCGTGTTATTGTTCGGCGCGGCGCGGCGGCGAGCGTGGCGCGCGGGCGAAGCCCTAGGATCCCGCGCACAGCGGCGGCGGCCGGATGTATGTTTATGTATTGCAGCGTATTGCAGCTACAGTACCTTTTGTCCCACTTTGCCTCAAACCAGGAGATAATGTGTTGCGCAAAACTCAACTGGTGCATCTTGCCTACATTTTATTAGCTATCATATACTCACACTCTGCCTAGCCTTTTCCCAAATATGTTGGGGTCGACTTCCAGTCTAACCGGAAGCAGATGAATACCAGCATTTCACGTGGAGTGACTGATTATCTGACCCAGTTACTGGGTAACACGATTACACCTTGGTAGTCTTACGAAGGTGTAATCGTACGACGTACCCAGGTACGACGAAGATGCATGAAAAGTTGTATATCACTAGATAATCGGAAATTTTTTGTAAAGCCCTTCGTGGGAGTATGTCTCACGCGTGCTCAATTGGATTTAAATCGGGAGACTCTGCGGACCAGTCCAGGGTTAAATTGTCACATTATGTTGCTGCAGTCGTCCGCTACAGGTTTTGAAATAACAGTCGGAGCACCGAAGCACAAAATAAATTTGAAAACCAAATTTTAGGTAGATCCCAGCAAACATTTTTGTCATATAATCAAACATTTATATAACCTTGAGTCTTATTAAAGTTATTTTACAGTATTTTTTTTTACTTTTCGTCATGTACTGGTGCGTTATGTGTCCGAATAGTCATATACATTTTTTGTCGTATAATAATGTCATATAGACGTTATTTCGATTTTTTTTTTACAATCGTCATATAATAGCGTCTACGACGACATCTATAAAACTTTCATATACAACTTTTTGTCGTGTAAACGTTTTCGTAGTATAAACGTCATAATACTGTCAATTTTGTCATATAATTACCTTTTAAACATTTGCTAAACGGATAATAATTGTTTAAACGTAGTATTTGTAACCATTATATATAATTCGAATATAAGTATTACGAACGACCTCTATATATCCTAAAGTATCACAAACATGATAATACGACCGCTATTTAATTAATACTCATATTAAAGGTTTATAATAACCTTGTATACCACTTCCACCATTTCTAACTATCATGGCGTAAACATTTAATACATGAACTCGCAGTTTATAGGTCGGGAAGTTATATAGTTGTCTTATAACGCATTCACATAATAAATTATTAATAAAAATATGTGAAAACTTTAAAATTTTAAAAGCGCATTAAAATTTTGTTACAAAATAACCCCACATTAATCAGTAAACTTGATTGCACAATAGTTTACAACTGATGAAATGGTTTTATCACCTCAAATAACAGAAAAAATGCAATATTAACTCAGCTGTCAAAAACACTGCTAAATTAAATTAATATTTTATGATAATTCGTTCAATATGATCTTTAAATGACAATAACACAACGATTACATCATATAAAAGTCATATTGTGTGACACAAAGTCGAATACACGCCGCAACAGCTATCATTACATGACATGTAGTCAAATCGCCGACGTGTATATGACTACTATGCGACTAAGAAGGTATTTATATGACTGTTACACGAAACTCTTAGCGCCTTAAGTTGAATAAAATGGGCCCTAATGCCGTCGAGTAAACGTCCTTATGACATTTATACGATTATACTAAATAACATTAAGTTGCCACCAACACGTCTACTCAACGTCGTAAATGTTTATTGGGATTTACCCAGAACCCTCGCAGGTAATTATTATTGAAATAAGATGTATTGCAGTAAATAAAACTTGCCAGTCAGTATATAAAAAGCATTTTTAGGGCGCCTTCAAAGCCGTAAAGTGCCGCGCGGCGCGGCGGCTGCAGCGCTGCCACCGCACTTTTATTGTTTCTAAAACTTGCGTTTTTTGTATTTAGGTCCTGTAAGCCCCTTAACAAAGCAGCTAACACTACTTTTTTTTTTTTTTTCAGGATGGGAAATCATCAAATGACTCCTCCCGCTCTGGGTGGAGCGGAAGGGAATGTCAGACTGATGAATGTAAATGAAAGGCCGTGGGATACAGTTGAAAAACAGGTTTTATTTTATACCCAAATGAACAGGGGAAACAATATTTTAAATACTCAACAAAAAGCACTTGTTTTCATTACTTGTAAAAGGCGGAGAGAGAGAGAGCACAGACAAGAGACAAACTAATGTCAAACGACCATAGATAATAAAAATAATTTTCATATTTCTTGTGTTGTCATCAACACCGTCCCTCAACACAAGAACCTAGTAGAAAGAATTACAATCTTAAACAGTTAAACATCTTAGTTTTTACAAGATAACGACAATTGTTTTACTCTACATCTATGTACTGTGCTCACTTTCGTTTATTTAATTTAAACTTAAACAATCTAAACTTAAAGTTCAAACATTTTTTTTTTTTATGTTATACAAATTATATTAATTTTAAGTATTCCCTTAATTTAACAAATGTAGGGCCTGACAAAGGTTTGGTTAGCAAGTCAGCTATTTGTTCTGATGTTCCTATATAATTTAACATTATTGTACCATCTACGATTTTTTCACGAATAAAGTGGTGTTTAATGTCAATATGTTTCATTCTTTTGTGCAAAACTGGATTTTTAGCTACTTTAATGGAACTTTGGTTATCTTCATATATTAATACAGAATCAATATCAATTGAAAAATCACTTAAAAGTTGTTTGAGCCAACAAGCTTCCGCAGTAGCCATGCTGAGTGCCATGTACTCTGCTTCAGTTGAAGACAGGGCTACAGAGGGCTGCTTTCTTGTACACCATGAAACAGGACAACCAAATACTTTAAAAACGAATCCAGCTGTTGACCGTCTGTCAACTAAATCACCTCCCCAGTCAGAATCTACATAGCCAACAATGATAGCATCATTAGTATTATTTCTTTCAAAGACTAAACTTAAATCCAATGTGCCCTTAATATATCTGAGAATTCTTTTTAACATATTCCACAACTCTTCACTAGCACATTTTTGAAAGCGACTTAATATTGAAACACTTGCACATAAATCAGGCCTACTTCCTAATACTGCATACAATAAACAACCAATTAATTGTCTGCATCTTGTTTCTAACTCTTGACTATCTGACTTTTCTCTTTTAAGACTATCAGTTTTAAATTTTGAATCCATGGGTGTAGCAATGCTTTTGCAGTCTGACATGTTATATTTTTGTAAAATGTGTTCTAGGAATGCTTTCTGATTAATTTTTAAGACACCATTAATTACATCCTGCTTGATAGAAATACCTAAAAAGTAATTTGCCAAACCCAAGTCTTTCATACAAAAGTTTTTCTTTAACAATTCTTTTGTATTATTTACACATTCAATATCCGTCCCTGCAAGTAATAAGTCATCGACATATAGTAATAAATAGACCATCTGTCCATTATATTGTTTTACATAAAGACCATAATCTGTTTTACATTGTTTGAAACCTTCAGACAACATGACTGAGTTAAATTTGTCATTCCAGTTTTTGGGCGAGCTCTTTAACCCATACAATGATTTTTTAAGTTTACATATCATATCACCATTAGAACATCCCTCTGGTAATGACAAATATATCTCATCTTTAATATCACCATGAAGAAAGGCACTTTTGACATCCATTTGGTGTATTGACATACCTTTCTGATTACATATTGCCAATAGAGTACGGACAGTTGGAAGTTTAGCTACTGGTGCAAATAAATCATCATCAATAAAATCAGTTTGTTGAAAGCCCCTAGCCACGAGCCTAGCTTTGTAACTAGTAATATTACCTTGATCATCAAGTTTTCCTTTATATACCCATTTGCTTTCAATAACTTTACAATCTACTGGTTTTGGCACTAACTCCCATGTATTATTTTGAATTAAACTATCTATCTCCTCGTCCATAGCTCTTTTCCAATTTATTTTTTTCAGTACTTTTCATGGCTTCTTCATATGTTTTAGGATTATCTTCAATATAACTTAATAAGCATGTATAATCTGTACTGTAATACTTGTGCCATTCAGGCTGCCTAATCTGGTTTCTAGGTCTTAATCTTCTTATTTGTTCTTCCTGAGCTTGAACTTCAGTATTAGTATCATGAAACTCTTCTTCAGAATCATTATTTGACTCAACACTTGGAGTATTACTTAAGTTTTGGCTTGACACTTCATCAATAACTGGTACCTCACTCTGTATTGACCTATCCATAGCATTTTCATCTTGTGCAACACCATCAACATCATTTATTTCTTTCAATGGTTTTTCATTATCATTTTCTACTAAGATTTCTATTTCACTATCAGCTATTTTATTTTTATGGTTACTATCATTATCTTTAATAAAAACTACATCTCTTTTAATTTCTATTTTGTTTTCCTCCTTGTAATAAATCCTATAACCTTTCGTATCCTCGCCATAGCCAACAAAATATCCCTTCTTTCCTTTTGAGTCCAATTTTCTTCTTTTCTCTTTAGGCACATGACAGACTACTAGACTACCAAATTTATGTAAACTATTTATGTCGAACTTCCTACCAAACCAACATTCATACGGTGTTTTATCAGTATTTTTATTTTTAACATAAGTTCTATTTAGAGTATATACTGCTGTGCTAACAGCTTCAGCCCATAAACTTTTATCTAGGTTAGACTGAATCAACATTGTTTTAGCGGCTTCTATAATAGTTCGCATTTCCCTTTCAACCTTACCATTTTGTTCCGGTGTATAGACTACTGTAGTTTGGTGTTGTATACCTTTATTACTTAAAAATAACTCTAATGTTTTATTCAAAAATTCTGTGCCATTATCTGTCCTTAAAACCTTTACTTTATTATTAGTTGTAACTTCAGCATGATTAATGAAATCTTTTATTTTACTTGGCACTTCAGATTTATGTTCCATAAAATAAACTTTCCTGTACTTAGAGAAATCATCTTTAATAACCAATATGTATCTTGAGCCACCAACAGAGGGCACTTCCAACGGTCCACACACATCAGCATGTAAGATCTCACAACACATGTTTGTTTTAGTTATACTCTGAGGAAAAGGTAAGCGATGACATTTTCCTTCTATACATGCAACACATGAATCATCAGAATCAATGAATTCTATGTTATTGTGTTTTAGCACTGACCGACAGTAATCGTAATTTTGGTGAGCCAATTTCTCATGCCAATCCATAAGGGTGTTAGTTTTAACCCGAGTGGTTACATTTACATTGCATGGAGAGTCAAAAATAAACTGCATTACATAGAACTGATCTACACATTTACCAACTGAACACACTACATTATTTTTAATAAATTCACATATTTGACCTTTAATACTAAACATGTAACCATTTTTCACAGCTTTAATAACAGAGAATAAATTTACCTTAAGTTCAGGAACATAAAGTACGCTGTTTAGTGAAGACATAACATATTCATTACCGTCATAAGCATTCAGGAGTATTTGTCCAATGCCTTCAACTTTTAATTTCCTTCCATCTCCGACTATGACATATCTATTGGAATTGATACCTGAAAAGTTACTAAAAAGAGATTGATTATGGGTCATGTGGTCACTTGCACCACTGTCCACTATCCATTCATCTTTGCCGGAATTATGTCCAATAAAAGCACTTGAAATGTAGGCATTTCCTTTGGTATCCTTTGTGCTATTTCCTTTATTTTCCCTTGAATTATTGTATTTATTTTCTTTCCAATTATTTCCTTTATTTTCTTTTGAGCTGTTTCCTTTTTCTCTGTTCTTCTTAAAGTAACATTGTTCTATTGTATGTCCAGCCTTTTTGCAGTAAGTACATGTATTATTATATCTACAGATGCTCTTTTTGTGACCAATTTTACCACATTTATGACACTTAATATTTTTCACAGATAAGGCAACAGGTTCCTCCATTTCTTTCATGCGTTCTTCCTCAATGAGTAACCTTGCTTGCAAGTCATTTAATGTTTGGGACTCTTGAGGAACACTTTCCCACGCCGAGATAAAATGTTTGTATTGAGGTGGTAGTGTCAATAGTATCTTTGTAATAATCATCTTATCAGAGATAGATTCGCCTAGCTTAGTTGATTTGCCATTTGTTCTACTGTACTAAATAACTTGGCTATATTACCTTCTTCATATTTATATTTCATGAATCTTTCTTGCATCAGATGAACGCTCATTGAGCTTTTAAGTTCGTATATGCTCGATAATTTTTGCCACATTTCTGCCGCCGAGCAACATGTTACTAAATGTTGCATGACGTTTTCTGTTACTCTCGACACGATATGTGTTTGTGCTTTAGCATCTTGTTGCTCCCATTCATTTGTTTTTATGCCGGCATCATTTTTCTTTACCGACCCGTCGACGACCCCTAACAGGCCGAGACCGTTTAACAAAATCTTGGTCTGAAATTTCCATAACAACCAATTTTCACCTCCAGTAAGTTTTACTACTGTAATTCCAGTGATATTTACCGGTACCCCAGAAGCCGAACCAGCACTTTGAAATTCCATGATGGCTTCGCCTCGCTCTGAGTTTTATTTTCACAATGAACTGTATCCACGTTAATCTTCGCAGTGGAAGCGTCCTGGGCCCATAACCTGATGAATGTAAATGAAAGGCCGTGGGATACAGTTGAAAAACAGGTTTTATTTTATACCCAAATGAACAGGGGAAACAATATTTTAAATACTCAACAAAAAGCACTTGTTTTCATTACTTGTAAAAGGCGGAGAGAGAGAGCACAGACAAGAGACAAACTAATGTCAAACGACCATAGATAATAAAAATAATTTTCATATTTCTTGTGTTGTCATCAACACAGACTCTTACTGACTAAAACCCACCCGTGTTCCTTCCTTCGCCCTTTATGTTCCGGGCCAGCGGTAACCCTTTCGGACAATCCCGCTGAAGCTAACACTACTTTGCGGCACATTTGAAGACGCCCTTATTTTCCTACTACTTATTTTATTTACTTCTGCCCCACCCCTTAAAAAAATGCTGGGTACGCCCATGATAGGAGTTACTAATTTGTCTACTTACGCAGAAAAGCAGAAGAAATAAGAAAAACTATGATGCAACCGATGCAGGAGCAAGCTAAGCTAGTTCGAATTTTTTTGCAAGTTTGTATGAAATATCGTCAGTTTCCCGATGGGAAGCCACATCGGGCACACGGCTTGCATTAAATATAAACCCGTCGAATACGTTACGTCCTACTTTTTTAAAGTCCATTAAAAAGGGACGCTGAAACTTTTTCGCCTAGAGCGCCAAAGCTCCTAAGGCACTCACTTAGGGTTTCTACTTTCACATAAAACATATTATAATACCTAACTACATAATATTATGATTTCTGCAAAATACCTCTTATAAATAACACCGCTCCAGCCAATCCAAATAAGAATTGTACGCATATAAAAGCAAATCAATATTTTTGCAATTTTCCTTATTTTCATTACTTTTACTTATAGCTGGAACTACGGTTCCAGTTGTGAATGTATTCAGCGGGTATATTTGCGAATGTGCGTGGGCGTGGAGTTGCGGACACTAACCCGATATACAACAAAATACTCCTATAACATCAACATTGTATTATAGACTTGTTGTGCTTGTGTCCTCTGCAGTCCTTTCATCCTCTGCAACCTCTGCTCACCCTGCAATAAAAAGTACGAATTGTTTTCGTCTATGGCATAGCGTTTAAATCATAGACAATAAAAAGTTTAGCTCTTAGTGTAGCCAGCAAAATAAAATTATGAATAAAAATTTTAATAATTAATTACTTCGGTTTTATTTTAGAATAAATCAGTTAAAAAATAATTATTAGTGCATACAAGTCACTGACCTCTATCATACAAGTACCTGTGACACTTGTATAATACAGGTCAGTGATACAAGTTGTTTCAAAGTAAATTAGTAAGTTTGTTTCTAAAAAACCATCAGAAGGAACAATATATTTATATTTTTCATGAGTTTATGGATTTCTGGATTCTTAATGTTCCAAGCTCCAGCTTTGTTGTTGTATTCAAATTAATGTAAATCACCCTAATTTTAATACAAACTTAAAAAAACAACACTGGTTACATGATGGATTAGTACAGGAAAGTGAATTGAAGTAAATAACTGGCAACACTCGCAGTGAGATTGTTTGTTCGGCTTTGGGTGTCAGCCGCTTTGTAGTTTTGCGTGATAATTATAGAAATAATCAGTGCTATCGTTGTATAAGTGAATAGAAAATGGTTTAATAATCGTGCGATGACTTTAATGTCGCGATATTGCGCGTATTGTATGTAAAATCGAGGTGCTTCCGCCATGACAATGGGTAGCACCGTCGGGAAGTATCCCGCGGCACTTGTTCTATATTTTCTGTGTATGGGACTATGGTATCCAATTTTAGGTGAGTAATAAACAATTTTAGATTGTTTTCAGCGTAAGAGCTTAAGAATTTTAATATCTAATGTCTATAACTACGGTTAAGCCCACAGAGTACTTTTACTATACGGACATAGAGATCCGACTTCACGGGTTTTTCAAGCAATGGACACCAGCGACATCTATTTTTCTCAGTTGACAACTTTATCTTTATATATATAGCCTTGAATCTATAGCGCCCACAATTAGTGCTCAGGTTATTTTTAAAGCTTGCTCGTCCTTTTTTAGTGTTTTAAATTAATGTATGGATTAAATAAAATGTATTTAAAACCATTAATAAGATAATCCATACATTAATTAAAAAATAAAACATCATAAACTCATTATGTGATTACATTTATTTAATCAAATATGAGGCCTTTTACAGTGTTTTTTACAGTAATTTTTAGCCATTACTTGGTATTTATCAGTGTCGCTGATAGTATCTTGCTTTCCAGTAAGAATTTTATTGATTGTTTTGCAATAATTAAATACAAAAAATCTTATAGATAAATTTATCATATACTGTTGCAATTTTTTTTATGTTTAACACATTTTAAACATTTGAAATCCGCTGAAATATATAATAATGTTTTTATATATTCTCCAATATTATTTATTTCTAAATTTTCTTTTAACTCATCTGTAATGATGTCCTGGAAAGCAGAAACAAGAGTGATCACCGACTTAGTAGGACTGCAAAGCCAACGTTTCTTCGAGTATTCTCTATAGCGTATGTATTCTAATTCGTTTTGATCTATTAGATCTTCATTGCATTTGGAGCAATTTTTATATATATTTTTTGATTTTTTTACTATATATCCGCTCACATACTGTAATGGAGCCATAATTTTGGGATCGGCTTTTTCCTCCAATGGCAGCACGTTTGTATTTAATATTTTATTTAAATCAATATTGTGTGTAAGCTTGTTGGCTTCGCAGTCCTTATTTGTAACCAGAGTAACTAAGGCCTCACAATAATCTTTTTGGCAATTCGCACCCGGGGCATGAACGCTGGAGAGGTTATTTACTAACAAAACTGCATAGGCAGATTGAAATGCATCCGGAGTTGGATTGACGTTGCGGCACCCGTGGCTTCTGATTGCGCCAAAAAAATTTTCAAGTGGATCTTGATTCAGGTGCCGCATCCAAACTGATGTAACATTATATTCTTTCTCTAATTTTTTTACAAGTATTTGTATACCTTCCAGCGTCCACAACCAATTATTTAATGTCGGTACATTTTCCGAAGAATCGCCCTTATAAAATTTCATATTTTTCAACATTTTTTTGAATTCCATCCATTTTTTATGGTGTACTGAGTTAGGTTTCACCGGTTGAAGCAGTGGCTTCGAATATTTCTTTTTATTTGCATAACTGCCGTTGACCGAGTCAAACAACTCGTCGAAAAAAAGCAGCAAATCTGCAGTATCTTTGCATCCTTCTGGCAAAATTCCTTTGTCTGAAAAGAGAAAAAAAGAAATTATGAAAAATCTCATTGTTTTTAACTCAGGAAGTTTTGTTATTATTTATGTAGATTACAAATTACATAATCATTTATACGAATCAGAACACAACAGCACTTTTATAGCAGAATAGCCTCTGCCTGTAATTTCATCTGCGAATCCCATGGGAACACATTACAGTGTCTCTCAATCTTTATCCAAATCCGTTCAGCCGTTTTTACGTGATTGAGTAACAAACATAAACTTTAAATTTCTTTACAAATCTCATAATTAGTATGATAAATTGAACCATTAAAATTTAAGCACTCATTCCCCCTGTACTTTATTAAATATTTTTTAAATCTATAATTACTTGTGCTCCAGTTCAATCACCATGATATATATTCAGAGAAATATTAAAACATATTTATTTATTTAAACTTTTCGCACAAAAAGGTACAGTCAGCAACAAAAGTCGATTAACACTTCCGTTTTTTGATCTCAGTTATTGAGCAAAATATGAACACTTCAGTTTTTTTTAATTTCAGTTATTGAGCAAAATATTTGTTCAAAATTGCATTGTACTTCTGCTGCAATTTTGAACAAATGTTTTGCTCAATAACTGAGATTAAAAAAACTGAAGCGTTAATCGACTTTTGTTGCTGACCGTACAAAGGCGGACTTAATACCTTAGGCATTCTCTACCAGTCAACCAAGGGTGGTGAAGAGATATATTAATACAAACCTGCTAAGTATCCCATATTCGACGCCACTGTTTGACTAAATACCTGAGCTGCATATTTCACTTTCATTTTGGCAATTTTTTTCCTATCAATATGACTTTCGGTTAATTTTGGAACCAGTCGGATACCTTTATAGGCTGGATTCTCTTTCATTAAAAGTTCTAAGTGATGCCACTTTGCGGTTTTGCTCTTGCCATTTAATTCAAATTTTAAACTTTTTGTTAGTAAGTTATTACGTATGCCCTTCAACAAATGTGGCGGATCATATAGTGGAATTATTTCTTGTTCATTTACTTCAATTACATTTTCTTTAGGGATTTCTCCTCTTTGAAAGCATTTTCTTTTTACTTCGCCTGTTAAAATTTTGATGGCACTTCTGTTGTTGGCGCCCTGATCACAAACAGTTGCCAACACTATAAATCCAGCGTCTTGTAATTCCTTTATTACAATTTTAATTTGTTTTGCCAGTTCTGGACCCTTAGTTGCTCCTGAGGAAAATGTATAAGCAACTGGCTGCTTATAATTTCTAATAAGCCCACGTACCATAAAAACTTGAGCATGATCCGCAAAAATTGGGCGCGTTTCTTCTCCATCTGTTACAAAGCCCATTACAGTATCTTTTCTCGTATTAAAAGTGAGACTGGGTTTTAAAGACATTTCATCAAAGAGCATTATGCATAGTCGGTCTTCAGTTCTCATTTTATCTGTTCTTGCCTTTAATTGGGCAAACACATTCTTATTTATACCTGCACTAATATTTGCTTGATTCAAAAGGGTCCCCAAAGTTTGTGGAGAAGGCAGTATAAATATTTTTCTCAGAAATCTGTATGCCTTTGGGCTTTGCTTTAATATGGACAATGAGGCAATTTTTTCTTTTTCTGTAAATCTTCGCCCTTTCTCTTTCTTCTTGTTCTCCCTAAACTGCATTAGAGTTATTAACCTTCCTGTACTTGGCATATTTTCTAATGCGTTTATAAATTTAACATTTGTAAAAAAATTCTTAGCACTCTTCAATTCTGCTGCTTGTTTTTTAGAGTTGTTTTTGTATTTTGACAGTTTCATCTTTACATCAACTAATTTCATATAAAGTTCTTGTTCA
Source organism: Luperina nickerlii (assembly GCA_963855955.1). Lineage (NCBI taxonomy): Eukaryota > Metazoa > Arthropoda > Insecta > Lepidoptera > Noctuidae > Luperina > Luperina nickerlii. The sequence goes on along the minus strand of OY979687.1, from coordinate 8,383,632 downwards.
GGTTTGGTCATCTTTGATTTCAAAAATGTCTTTTTCAAAGCTTTGCTTGCTGAAAATTAAATAAAAATAGTTTTATGTTTGCTTTGATGTGTAAAACAAATCAACTTGTGTTAAGGTCTATGAACTACATAGAAATATATTTAAAGGCTTTTTAATATATTTAAATTCTTACCAATGTTTCCTTTCTCCATTGGAACTGGTGGTATTGAAATATTTATTTCTTGTTCTGGATTTTGGAAATCAGTACATACTGAAAATTGAAACAACATGCTAGAGGTATAATTTGGTTTAGGGATACCCAATACTGTGAATGGGATATTTTTACAATACAAATTTTGTGCAAAAAACTGTTAGGCCGTGTTTATACAAGACAAATTCATTATATTGTCTCAGCAATAAGGTAGGGCCCTATTGCTGAGACAATGTTAAGGTTTTTGGGAAGGGCCCTTAATAAAAATAACATATCTGGATTTTAATAATAGCACTTCATTGTTTAATTAAACAAAGATTACCTTTAGAAGTAGACGGCAAAATGTTTGACACATTTTCAATTGATTTCAAAGGTCTTCTTTCTGTTGAAGTAGTAGTGAACTTGAGTGTTGATAGGCCTGTAAATATAATATTCAGATCTAAATCACCTAAGTACCTATATTAATTTTATTTATCATTTTATTTTTTTAACATTAGTCTAATATCTGTGAATGTTATTTACTCACCTGGCAAATTTACTGTTGGCACAGCAATACTGCTGAGACGATTATAGCGGCAACAATATTTGAGTTCAAAATGAGTATGACAAACTCGCCGATTTTTGTATATGTACTCATTACTGAATTTCAAGATGTCCCCACCAATATTAAAGATCCATGACTGGAAGCGATCCATATCCTTTGCAGGGTTTGGAAAAAGATGCAGGACAGTGTGGGAATCTGAAAAATTCAAGACATAAAATTTAAAACTTTTATTATGAAAATGATGATTCCTAATTTTTAAGCAATCATTAAAATATTTACAACTTTGACCTTACTGTCTGGAAGCTAATATCACTTTGTCCTCCAAATAACCTCAAATTAAAACTTAATACCATAATATTATGTTAACAGCAAGGACTGATAGCATTTGCATACACTTTTGGAAATTCCAACATAATGAGAGTGTAAAATACATGAAGATAAAGACGTATGTCAGTTTTCTTACTATCGCAACATCATCATGTCAGCCCTTTTTTCCCATAGCTGGATACAGGCCTCCCCTATAGTTCCACAATGAACGGTCTTGGCCCATTTCTTGCATTATAATCTCACTTCAGCGTTAAAACACAGTCACCAAGGGGGTGATCTTAGTACATACCAAAATTCCCGGAACACCCAGGGACACAGCATTTTTTCTCGGAAGACATGATTATGCACTTGTCGTACTGCCGTCAACAATATACACAAGGCACTGGAGTCACTATCTCAACACAATGTACTAGAATAACTGTCTCAACACAATGCACAAGCTATCAGCGTAGATTCGATACTAGTTTGGAGGAGCAGGGGCTCGACTCAACAAACAGCATGGAAACAACACAAGAATATCTTGGAATAGGATCTGAAGCACAAAATGCAGGAAAATAACGAACCGCACCAAACGGGAACCGAAATTTTTCTGCAATGTGACATTGTGTCATTGTGACATAACGACATGACATGGGAAAAGTAATGTTACCAGTAGACGTAATTCTAGAATTCTACTACTCTGTTTGGAATAATTTGTAACAGCATACAATTCTTCAAAAAAACATTATATCATCTTCAAACTAAAAACGTAATAAAATTAATGACAAGTTAAAGTGTTTATTGATTTTAATCTTAAAAACGAAATAAGTACACACACATGCACTAAACTACCATTATGGTAGTAAAGAATAATAGGGTCGTGATGTTAGGAAAATAACCCGTCTAAATTATATTGTCCGTCAATGGCTGAACTTATCGTACAATATTATATTCATTTTAATATGTCTGTTTAATGCTATAGTAGCGTACTCTATATCCATCAGATCGAAACTCTCGCGATATAATACTACTAAATGAAAAAATACTTCGATAGGAAGATTTTTAAGTTACATTTGGTACTCCACAATTTTTTAGTATATTCATCCAAGTCCTGCCAGGCTTTTAGTTAGAAGTTTGATGGCCCTGGTTAAGCCCATAGAAACATGGAACAGGGCAATATTTTTTGTCCATGTACGCGCATTTTTTTCAATTGATGTGTTTCCTAAAAATTTACGGTCAGCGGATGCTATTTAGCATCGCAATGAACGTATTCCTGTTGGTTAACCATATGTAAATGATGTTTACACAGATCAAATGTATTTACATTTGATTTGGAACCAAAGACATTAGTCATTATCAGCTATTTGGTCTAGGTTGAGGCTTACATAGTTTTTGCGTCTAAAATGATCGAAGCGTAACATTACCAAAGTTTTATTGAGGATAACACACCAAATGTACTATTTAAATAATAATTTATGTAGGTTTCTGAATTGAGATATTTCTGGATCATGAATCATTCCTTGTCTGTCAGTGTTGTTGACCTACTGGTCTAATAGAAAAATATATGAACAAAATATTTTTTTTAAATTACATGTATGAAGATAATTGAAACAAAGCTTAGCTTCATGTAGCAGGAGAACTCAATATCATCCTCAATGTACATAAATAGCTAACAATAACTGAAACAATGTAGCTGAATAGAAATAAAATTTTGTATAAGAAATATTTTGGCATTGAAATTTAAATAATTATAATGTTATTTAGTATTAAATTGTAAATTCTGTAAACTTTAACTGTTACGCTTAGGTACATATAATTTACTTGTATAGTAATCTGTGGAAACCGTTTCTGGATTGTGTTGAACTAATTGTATACATAAGTTTGTTATTGCATCTGTTTGTTTCCCAAATAAAATCAAATAGGAATTAAGGATAAAATAATATTTATTTCAGGTTAAGTGGCCTACGTGTTATTCACAGGCAAAGTAAATATTGAAAAGTAAATAACTAAATTATTGTAACTGTTTTTATAGGCCTCTTTTTAAGAAATCCGTAGCTGCAAAACCAGTTCCCCGATTATCATCATATCAGCCTGGCATCACCCACTACTGGGTATAGGCCTCTTTTCCTTTCTGCCATACTTCCAGCTCTATCTTCCCTCTTCCAGCCATTTCCTGCAACTTAAACAAATATATTTTTTTTTACACAATAATATGTGGTTATAGAAAGCATTGATACAAAGCTTCTCAATCTCAAACTAGGTAAAAATCCTGTATACGCGCATTGACATGGAGTTGCGGACACCAGCCCGTATTACCTATGTGAGGACCCAGCACCTTATCCCAATTTTATTAGAAATTTGTATGCCAAACACTAAACTTACAAAATATACAGCTGCAGCCAGACTTGACTTTAGACATTGGTGATATTGTTTATAGTAATTGATAATATCCAATTACCCTGTGCAAATCAAATGTAATTATTGAAACTTCGTCTATCATGAGACTACATACACATTTAACAACATAAATGGGTAAAATGTAGGGCTCCATATGTATACTCTATTAAGGAAAATTGGTTTCTCCTGTTTAAAATGACCACAAATAGATTTAATGACATACAACAAATTCACTTTGAAACTACACATATTTGTTTCACTTACATAAATTGTTTTAAATTCACTTCGAAACTACACATATTATTGTTTCACTTACATAAATAAAATGTTTTACACCTTTTTATGACAAAGTGTTGTTTATGATTTGCTTCTATTCTCTATGAATTAATTAGTACCTATAGTGTAGTTGTTAATTCATGTCCAATATTGTAAACAAGGTATTCATAGAACATACACCTGATTTTGGTAAAAATAGTGTAATGTACAAAACTACTTTTCAAATGTTTATTGAATACTGATATTTTATCTCGAGAACCCATAGTCCTATTATTTGCTTTATCAAGATTTTCTACTAAAAACTCCACAAATTTTTCTTTATACTAAAAAAAACAATAAATTTGAAAAAAAAAACAAGTTTGTTATGCTATTTGGCTGTTCTAATTATAACTACCTATACCTATCTATTATATTAAAAATAAGTTTTTTTTAAATATTATAATAGGTAGGTACCCAGTAACTGGGTTGTGGAGGTCAGATAGCCAGAGAGGTAGTCGCTCCATACAAAATACTGGTATTCAGCTGCCTGCATCCAATTAGACTGGAAGCCGGACCTAACATATTGGAAAAAGGCTTGCTAGATTGATATTGTTACAAAGAAAAACATCGAACACAAAGCTTCTCAACCTTATTTTGGCCACCCACCTTTGAGATTTTTTTTTATTTCTGAAACCCCCAATTTTTTTTACGTATCATCTGTCGCGTATCAGAAACAGCTTTTGCCACGATTATATTTAAACATGTAATATATGGTTGTAAGAAAGGATATATATAATATAATTTTTTCTAAGTCATCTTCTGCCCCACTGAAAGTCTCAAACGCCGACGAGGAGGCTTTATCTAACACAATAATTGTTATCATTAATTCATAAATTCTCATAGAAGCTACAGTTGAGTAAGATAATAATGTTATCAGTTCTTGCAAGCTTTTATTTATATGACCCTGATAACGCAGCTGTAGTACAATGATTTTACTTTCCTTCTGAATCTTTAAAAGGGATATTGTTGGAATGGTCAATGTGTTGAATTACTTTTAAAAGTAATCTCTTCAGTAAAGCTTTTTGTGAAAGAACTCGATTGGGGAAGTTTTAATGTATCTATACACACATACAAATAAATGAAATTGAAGTATTTGTTTGTAATGTAAAAATAACCTCTTTTTACTCAAAGCATATGAAAGTGTGTACAATTCTTATAACATAAAAAAACATTTTTTTATTTTTTGTCTCTGTCTCGGATAATCTCCGAAACGGCTGGACCGATTTTCACAGAGCTTTCACTGGCAGATGTTGATTTTATGGAGTAACAGATATACTACATTTTGTCTCGGCAGCATAACTAGCATGTTGCCGTGGGATAATTTCCGACATCCAAGTAGACGAAGCCGCTGGCAGAAGCTATTTTAAACTAAAACTGAATAAATGCGCTGTCTGGTAACAATAATAGGAAGAAAAATGATTCCGTACAAATTGACGAAAGTAACGCGATCTAGTAAGTATTAAAACTCGGGACTGCCCTAGTCTGTCACAGGGCTATATCTTTTAAACCGTGATTGGTGGTTAGTTGATTCAAATTCAAATTATTTATTAGTCACAATTTGTACAGGAATAGAGTAGACTGTGACCCCCAAACTAGGCATTATTTGCCTGTATCTTGGGAGTCAGTGTTGCGACATTTTAAAAGTTATGAGTGTTGCGACATTTTAAAAGTTATGTGGTACATAGTGATTATTGCAAGACAGGAAAAGAAACTAAAATTTAACTAATCTAAAATCATTTTAAAATAAAAATAAAATACACTTAGAATATAACATTGCCATTAGCGTGAGATCAAACTAAGCAAAATAAAATCAACAGTGTGAGATCAATTAAATAGCGATTATTGCAAGATAGGAAAACTAAAACTAAAATGTAACTAAACTAACTAAACTTCACAGAACACATGATATCATGCCAAGTAATAAAAAGAAGGTAAGTGTAATGGTATCGTGGTAGGGGAACCCTTAACCCTTCGATCGTGGATCCACGCGAGTTCGGTTTCGGTGATTAGCCGGAACAAACAGGCAGACAAAAATAAAAAGATTTTTTTGTTATAAGTAGCGTACATAATATACTTTCATATGCATTTAGTATAAAGCTGTTATTTTGATATTACGAACAAATACTTTAATTTCATTTATTTGTATGTATGTATGTACATTGAAACTTCCCCAATCAAGTTCTTTCACAAAAAGCTTTACTGAGGAGATTACTTACATTATATTTATTTGTATGTTTGTATGTATATATTGAAGATTACATTAATGCAATCAAATAGATATAAAACTCGCACTAAGGCCACAGACGGCGAAACTTTACTATAGAACCCTAAAAAAATGTCAAGTATTCTGTAATTTAAAGATGTTTGGATTTTGAACTTAAAATCAAAAAAGCTTATTTAAAACTTTTATATTATTATGCTCTTATGTATTACATTAATATTATCTGATCCCGTTTTGTCAATAACAAAGCAGATAATAAGTACTAAATCCTTTGCTCAATGTATTCAATTGTTGTTGAATACATTGAGCAAAGGATTTAGTTAGTAGTTTAGCATTAGAAGAATGTACTATCTAATTTACACCTTAATGGTTAGAAATAGGGTTTCATTTTGTTTACAGTACTATTTTGTGTACTATTGTAAGGTCTATTCAAATGTATGTTTCCCATTCATTTTATTTCAAGTTAAACAAATATCAACTTTATTTCATTGGTAATTAAGTTGATTTCGAGTGACTAGCACTATTGAAAAAGTTGTAGCGTAAACTGGACTTTTGAGTAGGAATTAGTTATTTTTCCAAAAACTCATATTTTTTTACGTTTGGTAATTAAATCGCGAACGCAGATTAATTATGTATTTTGTTAGTAATCAAAAAGTTTCTTATGTTTCAACTTCAAACAAGCTTTAAAAAAAGACTACAATAAATTATTAAATTCGCTTTTCCATAATACTTATCTGAATTATTTCAAAACACGCTATTAAAGTAAGGAGGAAAAGTTCCATAGTAACATTGTGGTGACAATTGATATGTTTAAATGCGTCACCCAGATATACGGGCATTTTCATTTTTAAAGACCACCCCCGCATTTTGACTGTCCCTCGTATTAAATTAATTATTATATGATTTCGGTAGGATAATTATCAAAATGATTTTAATCCTGAGGATACCGCTACATCCTTAGCTTAAGATAGTAACATAATATTTTAACACTTAGTCAAGAAAATAATAATAAAATAGATTACTTTTCGAAATTACCCCCTATATTTCACTGTCCACGACCAACTATTGACTAAACTTGTATTTTTTTTCAACATTTTTATTCCACTTGGGGTAATGTTTTTTCACTTAATTAGAAGCATACAATATAAACTAACAATTATGCAAATAAAAAATCTGCTTTTTAAGTAATTTATACTTTTTTTTAAATAAATTGAAACACCCATTTTATCGGCATTCCGACAGTGTCCGTTTAGTTACCGTGTTTTTGCCTTTCCAAATTTTCCGAGTGGTATCGAAATATTTTTTAAATGCAACATTGTTCGTATAATGTCGAATCTGTGTTAGAGTGTCGGCCATTTCGTCCAGACAGCGTCAGTGAGGTTGCATCAGCCGTGTGACAAGAGTGTGTGCTAAAACATGTCCGGGTTAGTTACTACAATTTTACCTTTATAAATCTAAACTTGTAGCTAACAGATCGTTTTAATATTTTCTTAATTAGATTATGAAGTGATTTGCAAAGAAATACATACTATCTAAGAATTAGTTAAATTACAAGAAATAATTTTATTTATGAAAGTAGTTGTCCATCATTTCGGTTTCGTTACTTTGCTTATAGTAACGTACAAGCCGAACATCAAAAGTAACGAAACCGAATCATAAAGCTGTGGTTATAACTAAATATTTTTTGAAGTGAAAACTTCTTTAGCGACGTTGTACACTTTTTTTGTAATGGGTAGAAAATGTTAAACTCGCGTCAGGACACGTGATCCTGATCGAAAATTCGTAAGACAGATGGAGAGTAGACAGCCGGCGCGGCGCGGCGTAGGAAAGGAAGTATCCACACCTCTCTTTCTACGGCGCGGTGAAAATGTATGCCTGCGCCTGCTGTTTCGTTGAGGCGGCGCCGGCGCAGGGAGCTTGCGCGAATGTTCGTGTGTGTTCTTAATTTTAATAATTCATTTATTAATTAATATAATTCTTTAATAATTAATAAAAAAATTATCGATTATCTCATTAAAATAATAAGGTAATGTTTAAAATTTATTGTAATTTAAGAACAAATTCAATTTTTGATAATCTTTAAGGACTTTGTAGACACTGCCTTATGTTTCGGTTTCGTTACTGTCCTCGAAACCACACATATAATAATTTTAATTTTAAAATAATTTCCCAAACGTTCTGTAATTTATAATTTGGTATGCGAAAGTACGCAAGATTTTCTTTTGTATGCATATTTTAGATTTTTGCTATTTGAATTATTTTAATAAAAAATAAGAAAATGAATGTTGGTTTCACACACAATGGTAACGAAATTGGTTGCAAATCTTTTTTGTAATATTATTTTAAGCCTAACATGCCAAATTAAATTGATTTTTAGAAGAATGTTATTTGTTTAATCGGATAAAAATAAGTAAGACAACAAACAAATGTCTTTTAATTTCCTTTTTCACATTTCAATTTGGTAACGAAATGGATATTATTTTATGACTCAAGTTAACGTTTCATATGCTTTTAGTCTGAAATTGCAGGATTTTAATATAATATAACATCTTTTTAGATAACTTGATAGTTGTTTTATTATTATAAAAAATAAAATAATAAGAAAATCACAATTTATTGTTACACTCAATATTAAGAACGGGTGGCACTTAGAAATGAAAATGCCCATACATATCTTCTTTTTATTAACACGTTTTTATTAGCTTCATTTGTAACTAACAAACAATTTAATAAAAGCTTAGAAATAAATTTTAACCTACTTCTAATTGTCGTATCGAAATGAAACTTTATATGATATGTAGTTTGGATAAAACTGTAATTTCTTGAAAAGTCGTGTTAGTAACAAAGGTTCTCCTTGAAAAGCTCTTTCCATTGATGTATATGTTATGACTATTAGGCATCAAGAATTCCTTAACTTCGGTGCCCAAGTAGTCACCTATTTACGTCATTAATAACTCCGAACTGACTGACAATTGGCAAAATCGTGTTTGTAGCAAATGTTCTCGTTGAAAAGCTCTTTCCATTGATGTATCTTATGGCTATTAGGCACCAAGAATTCCTTAACTTCGGTGCCCAAGTTGTCACCTATTTAGGTCATTAATAACTCCGATCGGACTAACAATTGACTAAAGTCGTCTAAGAAGCAAAGGTTCTCCTTGAAAAGCTCTTTCTTTAGTTATCCATACTATTATTATAAATGCGAAAGTGTGTCTGTCTGTCTGTTACCTCTTCACGCATAAACCGCTGAACCGATTTAGATGAAATTTGGTATAGAGATAGTTTGAGTCCCGGGAAAGGACATAGGATACATTTCATCCCGATATTCCCACGGTATCGAAACTTATGCGGGTGAAACCGCGGGGCGCAGCTAGTAAATCATATAGCTATTGGGTTTCAGGGCAGAAACCCATAGTACGGTGCCTATTCTCCTTTAATCTAGATTATCGGTACCCTTCAATTCAATTCACAATTTTTTGCTTAGGGCTCCATCAATGAGTGTTCGATGATTTTGTCAATGTCAGGGTTGCTTAGTGCAGGTCTGCCCCGCTTGGGCGGAGCACCGCCGTGTCCTCGTTGAGGCGATCGGCAGCGGCGGCGACCTCTCGCGTCCGGGCCTGGTTCGAGCCATGGTCCGGGGCGAGAGGGAATTGGGGGCAGTCGCCTCCTTCTGCGAAGCAGTCATGCTAGCGAAGGAGGCGGCGGGACGGCTGAGGGAGAGAGCCTCCCGTCCCAGCCGCCGCGGGAGACGCTCCGGGCGTCGGGAGCCGCGCGACGACTCCCGGCCACCGTAGGCGCGGGCCTGCGGGCGGAGAGTAATGGGTAACTCACCGTCCGATCAGGACCAGGCCCGTGCCGGACGGCGCGTACGTGTTCCACGCGCGCCTCAAAGAGAAGTCAGCATCAATGGAAGGGGCCCGTCAGGGCCGAAGCCTGCCGGGTCAGCGGGATTGTCCGAAAGGGTTACCGCTGGCCCGGAACATAAAGGGCTAAGGAAGGAACACGGGTGGGTTTTAGTTTCTCAAAGTTGGGCGCAGTAAGTTATGGCCAACCAATTGGTTTGATTAGAATAGAACTGTGACCTACCACGCGCGAGCCGAGTTGGCAGCAATGACTAAAACCCCTATTACAACTACACGATATTGAGGGCCCGATATTTAGTTGATGTATATTTTTATAGGGACCCTTCCTCCCTTTCTCTAATTACACCATCTCGATTTAGGGAAAGGGTCCCTGAATATCGCGTAATACGGGTTTAAGCTAGGGCATCACCCCAACCAAATGGGTTGGTTAGGTTAGAACTGTGACCAAACGCGCGCGAGCCGAACGACTGGAGCTGGAGTGAGCGGTGCCGCGTTAGCGACCGGTGAATACCAAGTTCCTTGCAGTTAACACTTGCGGGACACTAAACGCCCCCAAAGACGACCCCACTGACCAAATGGGAACTATTTGAAGCTCACATTAAGAGGCACACTTTAGAGTGTCCATTAATATTTTTAGGATATCAAAATGAGAATGACTTTGGGTTTTATTAAATACGTATGCCAACAAAAATGTTGCAATAATACGGTTGTCATTTGTTACAGCTCATGATGAAGTGGGGACAGTCAAAGTATCGGAATGGACGGGCGAGTTGGGCTCGAAATCTAGCGTTAGCTGCTCAGCCACTCCTCACACTGCTGAAATTTTGTGGATGTTAAATGGAAAACTGCTGAAGAAGAACGATCGGTAACTATTAGAATAATTAATATTTAGTACTAGTGCCACCACCAAACCTCTCTGTCTTGTGCGATCTCTGGCCATGTTCGCCCTGCAAACATGGCATGATCAGAACGTCACACCACCTACGCCGCGGGCTACCTCGACAGCGAGGCTCTTTGCCCATCTCACCGGGTGCATTCGTGTTTCCTAGCCAGCCCACTTCCACTTCAGCCTGGTTGTTTTTTCTGCAACATCGGCAACTAACAAGTAGCCGCGGAAAAAATCTGCCGATAAAATGTATGGAACAGCTGAATTTTTTCTCGATTTCGGATAGATTTGTACCCATAAGGAGGAGTTCAATGACGCCTTTTCGCGTTTTAAGTTATTTCAATTAGGACCTGTTTTTAGGGTTCCGTACCAAAATGGTAAAACGGAACCCTTATGGTGAGACCCAGTCTATCTGTGCCTGTCTGTCACAGCTGGATATCTCAAGAACTACTAATGCTATCAACTTGAAATTTGGAATCGTTTTAGATGACGTTTGCCCAACTACATATTTTGCAAATAAGAAAGAAATAAAAATATACAAAATAGTGGAAACTTTCAGCGGGGCAGTAAGGGGAAGTACCTTATCCGTTGCAGCTACGCGAAAATGGTCTTAGGAGACTATCCAGAATTTTTTCTGGAATTTTGATCCCCATTCAGAGCTTTAAAAAAAAATACAGTTAGCAAGAAAATAGCCATTTTACACAAAAACATTTTTTGATGCCAATCGATCCTGTTTCTAATACTGATGGGACCAACCATCGTTGGAGTACTCAAAAAGTCACAAATTGCAGAAAACTTTCCTTTACATTTTGTATGAAAATTTTACGCAAAAGCTTTTTTAGTGACGGTTGAGATCTTTTTGTTGACTGAATAGCCGACCCGCCGACACGCGCGGGTAAAAGTCGCCAAGTTCTTTTGAAATAAAGCCGCCGACATCAAGCTGGGCTGGGTCGGCGGGTTTGGTGTGTACACTGCTTTAAATATTTATTTTATTCTATTTTTATTTTTTGTTGTTATAGCGGCAACAGAAATACATCATCTGTGAAAATTTCAACTGTCTAGCTATCACGGTTCATAAGTTACAGACTGTTGACAGACAGATGGATAGTGGATAGGGTTTTTACCCTTTGGGTACTGGATCCTAAAAATAGGAATAACACAATATACTCTTAAATGATTCCTTCATGAATCATATAATCATCATATCATTAATTATTACTACAAATTACAGAATAAACGTGACAACCAGCAAACAAGACGGTACATCGAGCATGCTGAATGTATCCACATTAACAATATCAAACACAACCACAGAAGATGCGGGGAACTACACATGCGTCGCCAAACTTGAAAACTCCAATGTTTCCAAACTGGCGACCTTGGATCTGAGCTTCGAGGCCAAGCTGTTAAACACGTCTACCAGTCCGATCAGGAAGAATTCCACTAACCGTGCTTACGTTGATCTATATTGCATTTTCGAAGGTTAGTATTGTAAAGATCTTATATTCATGGGAAACAAAAGTTGCACAACATTTCATTCAGTATGAGTTGCTAGCAACAAAAAATAATGATACTCAACTTTGGTTAACAATGCATACAGGGCTTGATTAAAATGTGCTCAGCTTTAACGCCGCGAAGGCGTGATGTTACGGAGTATAATCATTTTAATTAATTAAATATTTTAATTTCCACCAGCCTACAAACCCAAGGAAGTGAAATGGTCGTTTAAACCAAAAGATGGTTATAATACAAACCTTACTGGAGAAAACTGTACCAAAATTGAGAAGATAGGCCCCAAGCGTATCGTAAGCACTTGTGTAGTAGCAATCCATGGAACGGAACACAATGGCAGTTACTCCTGCGAGCTAGATGACCCCGTGTCCTCTAAAAAGCATACGGGAACTATAGAAATCCTCGTCATCGCTAAACCGCAACTCACTATTAATAATGTCATTCCTATAAACACCACTCAAGTGTACATAAACTGGACCGTCCAGGCTTTTAACTCGCCTATAAAAAAATATTATTTAATGTATCTCAACCAAAAGGAGAGAGAAGCACAGTACAGACATTATCGAGTACCCCCAACAATTGATCCGCTGAACACCTCATTCGTTTTGGGTGGTCTAGAAAAATCAACGACATATACATTCAAGATGCAAGTCGTAACTGAATATGGTGAGAGCGATAACAAGGAGACAATATTTGAAAACGTGACGACTTTGTCTGAGGAGCCGAGTTTTAGGCCGAATATTTCTATAAACGGGTTCTCGGCGACCTCGGTAACGATCGGCTGGCAGCCTCCACCAGAAAACATCGCAGGCTTGATACATTACTATTTGTTGGAGGCTCGGAAAAAAGATAATGGAACTGAGATCCTGAATGCTTGTCACGAGCGGAACGACAAGAATCTACCGTACATGTTCGAACATCTGGAGCCGCACAGTACTTACGTTTTTAAGGTAAAGTCAAATCATTTATTTTAAGTAGACCATTGAAAAGAATTTTTGAACGTCAAAGTTTACAAGAAAATCTATCGAAACGATTTTCTTGTATTCCATAGTGTTATTCTTTTAAAATGTTTTACAATATTTAAGATTTGCGTAAGTTCTTCAAGTGTGTTGCTGGTGTCTTATTTTAGCAACTTTTTTGTTTGGACACAAATTGATGAGATGTTGATTCAACTTGAAATGTTTTATTTAAAATTTATTGGGTAAGCAGGACGAAATCGGCAGCGTACAGTCAACCACACGTCAATGGTGCTAACGTATTTATTGCGTAGCGTTAAAAGGCGATTTTTTTGTAGTTCAAGCATTACTATTACACCCTTTAATAAAAAAAGATCATTTAATTAACCCTCCTTTTGGCTTTGTCGTAGTCTGGTAAAAGCAAACCAACCAAATATATTTTTCATCCTATTTCAAGGTGCGAGCATGTTCATACTACACAAATACCTGCGGTGATTGGTCGGATGAGATGGAAGCAGCAACCTTGGACGGCGTTCCGGGCGTACCCAGCAATGTTGACGTCAAATGTAGTGTTGACTATTTGAACCTTACTTGGAACGCTCCCTTCAAGCCTAATGCTGAGATTAAAGGATATACCGTGAGTATAGAAGGTTCTTTCTCATCATAATCACCATCAAAGACGTCCACTCCTGGACGTAGGCCTCCCCTAAGTATCGTCACATCGACTGGTCCTGTGCTTTTCGCATCCACCGGATTCCCGCGAACTTCAGAACTTTTTAGCAGAAGGATCGCATAATATTATCAGCCTATAATATACCCAATCAGGCTTCTTCTCTGAGAGGGAGTGGCCATAAACCATCATAGCGATCCAAGGGCGGGTTGGTAGATGCCTGTTATTCTAAGAAGACATGTCAGTTTCCTTACGATGTTATCTTTAACCGATTTAGAAGTCTTGTATATAAAAATGGTATTGTCATCAAACTGGAATGAGCATGCAAAGTTTCAACTAAGGCAAAGAGGAAGTTGATCAAAATTCATTTGCAACGTTTGACCCAAACCAACAAACTCACTTGTGAATAAAGCCGTACCATAATTAGCCATAGTGTCCACTCTATATCTGCTTTCTGACAATTTTACTTACACCATTTTACTAATGCAACATCACGCCTGTATTTTCCGAAGAGGTACACAGAAGTCCACTCACATGATACTGTTTGTTTTGTCTTGACTCTCAGATGGAGATAACTGGTAACATGACTTATAAGGACCGCACTGGTGAGCAAAAGGATGTTACCTGGGGCCCGCTGTCCAAGTTCATGACAAATGACTCGAGTAGCACCAGGTAAGTTATCACTTAAAAATAATACCAGCCACCAGCTGTTACTTTTATTTTTTATATAACTTGGTTTTTGATTTTGCTGTATTTAGTTTAGTTTGTGATCTTCCTGTACGAGTCACAATAAATACTTTTTCTTTCTTTCTTTCTTTCTTTACTGTGCTACTACAGAGCAAAGACCTCTTCTCGTGCAGAAAAGACATGAGCAGCGATCACCATGCTTGCTCATGATGGATTGGCGATTTCAGACTGATGTTCTAATCCTAACTCATCATCTGCCCAGCCTTTTCCCAATTATGTTGGGGTCGGCTTCCAGTCTAACCGGATGCAGCTAAATACCAGTATTTTACATGGAGCGACTGCCTATCTGACCTCGACAACCCAATTACTGGGCAATACGATACCCCTTAGTAAGACTGGTTGTCAGACTTACGGGCTTCTGACTACCCGTAACGACTGTCAATGATCCACGAATGACGCCGGGACCAACAGCTTAACGTGCTTTCCGAGGCACGGAGGGGTCTCGGTATGTAAAGATGGTCAACCATCCATAGACCAACCGCGGCAAGCGTAGCTTAACCTGATCGATCGACCTGTGCGGCTGTTATAATCAGCCTCTCAAAAATAAATAATGCATTATCAAAAATAGATAATGTATTTGTTGTAAATTTCCTTTGCAGGGTAAACGACTTGCCTCCGAACACAAAGTTTACTATTCGTCTGAGTGCGATGACGCGTACCCGCCGACGCGGCGAGGAGAACGTGACGTCATGCCAGACCGAATACGCCCCGCCCGACTCGCCGCCGCGACCGCGATGGAGGAAGGTATGAATCCAAAATTAAAGTCGTTAATTCAAATTATGAGGCTGAGTATCGGCATTTTTTGAAGATCTTTTATCTTCCATCCTTTAATCCCAATTCTATCTGGGGTCAGGTGTTCCTGTACAGCGGCGCCAGGATGCTCGTTGACCCCCTAAATTATCCAAATTTTTTTAAAGTGAAAACTTCTTTAGCGGCGCTGTGTACTTTTTTTGGAATGGGTAAAAACTTCTAAACTCGCGTCAGGTCACGTGACCCTGATCGAAAATTCGTAAGACGTAAAACGTAAGACGCGCGTTGTTGAGGACAGCGCCATCTATGCACATCGGGAAGAACTACGAGGGCCTCGCGTACTAACTACGTAGTTCATCCAACAACGACGAGATGGCGCTGAACCACGGATATATAACTGACGACGAGCTCTGTGTGCTTATTTGTAAATCTGAATAAATTCCTTTCACGAGAAGAATAAACCAGTCACTTTGGTCATCATACCTGATTTGCAAAAAACCCTATAAAATAAGGAACACACCTTAACACGCGTGTTTTGTTTATAAGACGATTCACAAAATACACTCGTAATTGTTCAAGTTTTTTTTTTTATGTATCGTGGATCAGTACCCAACATGGAGTTTCGCTGGCTACTTTAATTTACCCTGTATACATATAATAAAATAGTATCGAAGAATGTTTGTCCATTTGCCTGGATGTATGTTCGGGATTGGCTCAAAAACGGCTGAACGGAATTAGATGAAATTTGGCACACAGATAGTTTATAACCTGGATTTTAATCCCGGTAGTACGTTCCCGTGGAATATTTTTCGACATCCACGCGGGCTATGTCGCAGGCCAAAGCTAGTCGTACAATAGAAATTAATAGTGAAGCAGCACGAGACTGACTTTTATTAATATTTTCCAGATCTTAGAAAACGGCACATACATGTTCAAAATGTACCTACCAAGAATTTCGGAACGAAATGGTCCTATATGCTGTTACAGGTAATTTATTAAGAATATTTTATTTTAAAATTCGTGGGAACAGCGGCGTTATGTCGTAGCAGGAAGGTTGGTTTTCGTAGTTGAAGTGCTACCGTATGCTGTCTGATTTCCGATTTCAGTTTAAGCTGACCTTTCATTGTAAAGACTTTTCGTACAATGAAATCTCAGCTTATACTGGAAATGCTTAGCTTGATATGTCGCCGCGGGTACTAGTCATTTTAAAATCAACTTTATAAACACTGGCATAAAGTTGATATTCGTTTACGTGCAACTATCATCAATTGGACACAAGATTTTGAATAGACAGTAACTGGCTTACGATTGATTCCAGGGTGTACATGGTCCGTCTGCCATCTGGCAACATTGACTGGAAGAGGCTGCCATCTCCACGAGATCTGGAAGTGATAGAGTACAAGGACTCTTCAACTAAGTTCGGCGCATACCTTGCTGATGTGTTTTCACAGTAAGTCTAATTATGTTACTTAAAACATTTTTATCTTTATCGAACAGTGGTGGCCCAGTGGTAACGGCCCCAACCAAACCCAAGAACTTTTTACCCTGTGGCAATAAACTTGCCCCCATAAAATGGGACTAAACATTTACCGAAAGTACTAATACCATTGTATTCCCCTAAACATTTACCGAGCGTACTATACTCCAGTATTCACCTGTTGAGGGGAATACAGACCTAAAATCAATCAATTTACCTAGCCTTTTCCCAACTATGTTGGGGTTGGCTTCCAGTCTAACCGGATGCAGCTGGATACCAGTATTTTACTAGGAGCGACTGCCTATCTGACCTCCAGAACCCAGTTACTGGGTAACACGATACCCCTTGGTAAGACTGGTTGTCAGACTATCGAGCTTGTAACTCTCGTAACGACTGTCAAAGATCCACGAATGAAAGCCGGGACCAATGGCTTAACGTGCTTTCCGAGGCACGGAGGGGTCTCGATATGTAATGGATCACCCATCCACGAACCGACCGCGGTAAACGTAGCTTAACTTCCGATCGAACCGAGCGGCTGTTATCATTTAGCCACAAGCCTCTGGGAGACGTATTGTAATCTAAAAAAAATCTTACCTTTCCAGCGACCGATTCCCCAGTGACAACGAGCTGGTTTTAGGCGATGACAAGATAATCTTCAACCGAACGGACCCGACGCTAAAGCAGGAGAGATGTCGTCGTTGTCTCAAGCGCCCGAAGAGGATGCACCACGAACTGCCACCAGCACCACCCATCACCACTACCACTGAAGGCACAGATCCGGACAAATTCGATTTTGTGACTAGTGATTCGGTTTTTGACCTAGAACCTGATAAGGAGAGGACAAGAAGGTCTTCTGATGGCATGCCGTAAGACTTTTTACTACGCTTTGTTTTTTAAATATGATGATGATAGAAAGAAAAATGAGTTTATTGCCATTACAACAAAAAAAAAATACACCTTAAAACTAAAACAGAAAACAAAAGATTATAATGCCAAAAGGGCCACAGCTCAGCATAATGTCAGATGAAATCACAAGGTGTACCACCTGACGCTGATTTTCAGCTGCAACCTACGAGTGCCTTAAGCTATTAAAAAAAAAATGATATTACATGATAAATTGTATGTGTGAATGTATCGTGTTTTTCGTTAGACAGTCTTCGTAAGGGAGGGCGAACACGAGCAACTCAGTTGTCCAGTAACTTTTTTGTCTCTCACATCTAGGCTACGGGTTTGTATGCGTGTGACAAAGACAGCACTTTCATTATTTTTTTTTTTATTTGCCCCACACTAGGAATTTCTCCTGTATTGTGGGTGCGTTTACAAACATTTAAACTTACATACACAAACAGCCAGACCCTTTACTCCCAGATGCTTTTGTTGTAAGAGGCAAATAAGTTGCTGGGCAACTAACGGCCAAATACTCAAACGCAACTCAATTTTAAGTCGCCTTTAAGTATTATGCTGTCTCTGTCACTATCAGGTGTATTGTAGTGACAGAAATACATTTAAGGTGAATGGGTAGTGGTAGACCGCGAAATTCAAATTTTCTTACGTTTTTTGCAATTTGCAGGTCAGTGTCAGATTGTATCTTGATCAAAATATGATTCGCGACAATAAGAGGTACATATTTAAGGAATTATAATCATTAGAATCATTAATATATCTTTCTAAGTTAGATTTCTACCACCAACCACCAATCTCTTATGGAAAAGTGTTAGTGGTAGAAATCTAATTTAGAAAGATGTATTATTGATTCTAATGATTATAGTTCTCTAAATATGTACCTGTTATTGTCGCGAATCATATTTTGATCAAGATACAACCTGACACTGACCTGCGAATTGCAAAAAACGTAAGAAAATTTGAATTTCGCGGTCTCAACTACCCATTCACCTTAAGCACACCTTAAAGTTAAGTGTCGTTTGAGAATTCGGGGGTTAGTTGCTCGTGGTCGGCCCTCCCTTAACTTGATTATAAACTTAAACCGTCTAATAACTAAACGAGCTCCAACTTTTGTCCAAGCCCAAACAATCGGGCCAGTTTTTGTATTTCGAACTTTATACCGACATGGCCTAGACTCATCATCTGCCTAACCTTTCCCAACGTTGTTGGGATCGGCTCCCAGTCAAACCGGATGCAGCTGAATACCAGTATTTTACATGGAGCGACTGCCTATCTGACCTCCACAACCCAGTTACAGAGTAATACGATACCCCTTGGTAAGACTTGTCAGGCTCTGGGCTTCTGACTACCCGTAACGACTGTCAAAGATCCACGGTTGACAGCCGGGACCAACGGCTTAACGTGCTCTCCGAGGCACGGCGGGTTCTCGGAATGTAAAGATGATCACCCATCCACAGACCAACCGCGGCAAGCGTAGCTTAACCTGATAGATAGACCTGTGCGGCTGTTATTATTTAGCCACAGGCCCCTCGGCTGTTATTATTTAGCCATGGCCTCTTTATAAAAAAAAAACGTGTGCGGTCGGGGGACCCCCGTCAAGACGAAAGTAAAAAATAGCCCGTTGGTTTAAACCCGTTCTGAAGATAAACCTTGTTTTGCAATAAGGCTGAAAATGCTCACCCTCTATTAGCCCAGATACGCACGGGCGCGTTTTCCTGCGGCGATTTTATTTTCGCGCACTGAATTGTCAACGCTCGGCTCAACACAGAGAGTTGAAAATCCTGTGCGCGATAAAATCCTGCCGCGATATTTTTACGTCCGTGCGTACGTGGGCTTACAAGGGACTCAATCATAACTGGCTAAATGTGGGTGTATTTTACGCCTGTCTGTCGACTTCTTCGGTGAATTTAATACAGAGGGCCAATTCTACTAATTTAAAACGTTCAAAATCTAGTCGCAGTCTCATCTCGGCGACAATCAAATGTCAAAAACTTGTCAAAATGTAGGGAAATTAGACGTATTTTTTGACAGATTGAGACTGAGATCAGACTGTGAACGTTGTTAAAATTAGTAGAATTGCCCCTCTGGTGTCATGTTATGTAACTAATGTATATTTGCAGGGACTATGGGCTTGATCCTACAATGGCAAATAAGGATGATGATTCGGATATCCGCGTAAAAGATGGCTTTCTCGACTCCAGCGCCAACTATACGCTCTTTGTGGAACTAATTTGTAAGTAATAATATTAATTAATTATTCATCTAAAACAAAGTCGGTTTTCTTGTTTGTGTGGGTCTTATAAAAAAAAAACGGGGCAAGAGCGAGTCGGACTCACGCACCGACGGTTCCGTACTATTTTTTTTTTATCGGCGATGTCTATATTCTTTAGAGAATACGGGCGAGGGATGGGATGCGATGCGATTGGTTTTCTCATAAATCTCTTTATACAAATTTTTTCTCATGTATCTAGCGAGTGCAAATCCAGACGAGACGTTATTCAGCGACTACACAACATTCCTAATGCCTGCGCCGAGCCCGCCCATACCTGTACCTTCTACCGCACTCGAGATAGCATTACAGGTAATTATGAACTTTATTGCAATTGCTTAGGGACGGCTTTAAAATGCCTTAAAGCGCCGTTTACATGAAAATTCTTCATGTAAACACATTCATGTATGAGATGCATGATTTATGTGTGTATGAGAAGAGTTGTTTGCCCTGACAATAATAGACCGGTATTATTTTCCCACTGCGGATTTTCCCAACTTTGTCGGGTCGGCTTCCAGTCTAACTGGATGCTACTCAATACCAGTTTTTACATGAAGCGACTGCCTATCTAACCTACACAAACCATTTAATGAGTAACAAAATATAACCTTGATATAACTTGGTGGCCAGACTCGAGCTTTTTTCTGGCTACCCGTAACGACTGTCAAAGATCTACTAATAGCAGCCGGGACCAGTGACTCAACGTGCTTTCCGAAGTACAGATGAGTCTCGGTATGAAATAGATGATCAGCCATCCATGGACCGACCTCGGCAAGCGTAAATTAACTTTTTCAATGGCCCCGTGCGGCTGTTATTACTTAGCCAGGAGCTTCTCCTGATATTATTACTATTACTTACTATGATTTTTTTTTTTAAATACGTTGCCCCACACTAGGAATTACTCCTGTATCGTGGGTGCGTTTACAAACATTTAAATTCACATGACACAAACAGCCAGACCCGGAACAACTACCTGTAGGCAATACAAATATTTGTTCCGTGCAAGGTCGAACCCGAGACACGCAGCGCAGCAGTCGATCGCTCAGCCACTGCGCCAACCGTGTCGTCATTGATTGATTGATTGATTAGGCCGACAAAATTTGACGAACACTCTTTCCCAGAAACCAGATTATACTTTTCCGAGGGATCTGACGCGCTGAATTCGAATCTGGCCTCAAAATTGCTCTATCATGTCAGGGTTTCGAGATATCCTAACCTAAAAGTGAAAAAAATACCGTTTTTTCTCATTTTTGAGGTTATGTAGCACGGCCGATCCTATTTTCTTTCAAAAATTGTTAATAGCATATCAAAGAACTAGTCTTCCTCTTTAAAATGACGTTGAGTTTACTCAAATATCTTTTTTTTTTCGCTGAGAAATTGCATTTTGAAATTTTCCAATAGACTGTATGTGTATGAATTCTCAAACGTAGAACAATCTTCGTACAAGAAAATTTCAATAGGCGATACCTCAGCGAAAAAAAAAATATTTGAGTAAACTCAACATAATTTTAAAGAGGAAGACTAGTCCTTTGAGATGCTATTAATAATTTTTGAAAGAAAATAGGATCGGCCATGCTACATAACCTCAAAAATGAGAAAAAACGGTATTTTTTGCACTTTTATTTTAGGATATCTCGAAACCCTGACGTGATAGAGCAATTTTGAGGCCAGATTTGAATTCAGCGCGTTAAAATACTTCGGAAAAGTATAGTCTGGTTTCTGGATAAAAATTTTGTCGATTATAGGACTTCCTTTTCCGCACTTAGACTCCCATTCGGTCCGTTGTGCGTGGGGATTCTGGCTAACAGAGCCAGCCTAGCTCCGCCCAAAAGCTTCCTGGGAGCTTCACAGGCTTTGCGTAGCGACCTCGTTATCCCGGGGATTTCTGCACGTTTAGAAGCCACGGCCTCGCATTCCAGGATGATGTGGGCAGCTAATTCCTCGGCGTCAAGGCAGCTCCAGCAAAGAGGGCTGTCTGTGGCGCCTATATTGAAAAGATGTTTGTTAAGGAGGTTGTGGCCCGTAATTGTACCTATTATTACTCACAATATAAACAACAGGCTTATTTAATTTATATTTTTATTTATATGAAACCTGTTCTAATCAACCTAAATTTTGTCGTTCAGATAACATGCACAGTGGCAGCAGTGATCCTGTTACTGATGATCATCTTTTGCATCATGCAAACACGACGCACACGCAAGATGCCCGCCCACGCACAACTGGAATTGCACAACCCTATTACTGCGGCTATCAGGTAAGATTTTGTGGTAAGATTCTCTGTCACTTTTAAGCTGTACCTTCGCTTAGAGCTGAAATTTGTGTATCAAAATAAGAGCTTGTATAATTCTGTTGACGATGTAGCGGTATCTACAAACGCCACATGCGAACTACGCGTCATACTGAATTACTGACGTCACACAAAATCCTGCATCTCGCAAGCAGAGTTTACCGTGCAACTAGCATACATATATACAACGGCCCGATATGAATCATCGGGCAGTAGCCCGCCAGACACAACACCCGTCTGGTCGGAGGATCCTCTCTTTTCTATAGAGGATGAGTGAACTTTACACCCTGTTCCTCATACCTCTATAACGATAAACGGTAGAAGTGTTTGCAGACCAACAGCCAAATGAGG
Source organism: Luperina nickerlii (assembly GCA_963855955.1). Lineage (NCBI taxonomy): Eukaryota > Metazoa > Arthropoda > Insecta > Lepidoptera > Noctuidae > Luperina > Luperina nickerlii. The sequence continues at coordinate 8,360,988 of OY979687.1, read as the reverse complement.
GGGACTATGATTTGTTAAAGCAGTCATTGCTCCAATGTGGGAAAGGGGCGTGCTATTCGTTCTGTATAGGTTCACCTCTCTCTCACACACTCACTTCTCTATCTCTCCCTCGCTCTCTCTCTTTTTCTCTCTCTCTTTTCTCTCTCTTTTTCTCTCTCTCTTTCTCTCTCTCTCTCTCACACACACACACAGAACTATTGAAAAGTGTTTGTAAAAATGTTATTAAAAAAAATAAAAACCCAACTGCGGCAAAAAAACTTGAGTTAAAAAAAAAAACTGAAAAGCTAACAACAAGCCCATTTTAAATTAAATGAAAGTAGGAAGCAGGCGGGACACATTTGAATTTGAAAATATGATAAAAATGGTATGGGTCCCGCCTGCTTCCAACTTTTATTTAATTTTATTTCCAGCTTTTTAGTTTGCAAATGTGAAAGATTTCGCAGACGATTTAGTTCTTGGTACGTGTTTTTTTACGATTTCTCACTTGGAATTACTATTAACCATATAAGTTGTATATATTTTTGTAATCACCTTTTGAAACCCTTTATTTTGATACCCCACTCGATAGGCTTAGAGAAAAAAAATGTTTTTGGAGAAAATATGTCGTCAAAATTCGGCCATTTTCCTTTTTTTTTGCAATGTGGATATACTTAGTGTTACTCTCACAATTAAGACATATCTAACGGCACCTCTCAAGCTGAAATCTATCAAGCCGTTTAGGCTACAGAGCGTGCCAAAGAAATATACATAATGTACATACATAATACATACATTCTAAAAACATAACCCTCCTTCTGGTGCAGTCTGGTAAAAACCTACTTACAGAAATAAATATCTTTTAGGTTTCGGATGTGGAAGCCGTAGATTTGTTTATTGTTTGACCATTTGAAGAAAATAACGTAGTGACACAAAAAAACGCACTCCAGGAATGCCGACAGATGTGAAAACAAAACACAAACAATACTTTACCATCACTTACTGACATATCGGATACACATTTAAACCGAGTACATCGCGAGGACAGCCGAACACATTCGAAGCGGTGTCGGTTACGGTAACAGTGGCGCGAGTTCAATAGTTTTTTCCCCATCTCAAAAATGCCCAAAGCGCGTTAGGAAGTTTTCACTTCAAAAAACTATGCATCTTGCTAATGCCAAAACCTGCTTCCTTTATTGATGTCGTTTATGTTATCTTCCAGATACTGGGACAGCATCCGAGGTCGTCAACCATTAGTTTCCACCGTACCTCCGGACATACCGCCTATACCTAAAGAAGAGCTGGCCAGTGCGTACGCACAGCGACAAGTCGATTCCGACTATGGCTTCCAGAAGGAATTCGAAGTAAGCTAAACTTTTCTATGCAAGTTATTTTTGTCTCAGGATTGATTATAAAGATAAATAGCCTAATTATTACAGGTTCATTGTCTGTAGTTCTGTACTCTCGAAATTTAATTCGTCTTCATACGTTTTTTTTTTGTAGGTAGTTTCATACTAACACTTACACGTTAATAATATTTTAAAACTAAATGAGATCGGTGTTTTCTATCCGACTACTCTGAGAAGAAACACCAAAATAAACTCAGAGGCCACAGTTTTTTTTTTAAAGTTCAGATAATTTCTCGGTCAGTTCATGTGAGAACCATGCAGGTTAGCGTCTGGGTTATTTTTGTTTTTCTGTTGTTTGCGTCATGTTTGCCGCAAATAAACGTATTTTCTTTCTTTTTCTTTCTAGATGGTCTTTTGTGGAAAGAACCAGACAGCTTTGAGTGGACCTGTCAAGTTTGTTATCCATACTAGGGGTTGTCAAAAAGTTCAATTTCAAAGTAGTTTCCCTATACTCGCTGTGTTGACAATGTTTCTGTAATATTCTGTTTTATTTCGTTCAGAGAGTAACTTGGGGAAGAGCTTATACAAAAGCACCTCATGTTATCCCATAAGGCAACTAAGTATTCACACTAAGAGCATAGGCGTCGGGGTTTTCCTAGCATAATAATAACAAGAAGCCCTCGTCACACGGGCGATATTTTTTATCGCGCACTAGATTTTCAACGCCCCGAAAGTTGAACTTCAAAACTGTGTATATTTTATTGACGTGCTAGTATGCACAGTGTTGAATTCTCAATTCTCGGCTCTACACCGAGAGTTGAAATTTCAGTGCGTGATAAAAAATCGTTCGTGCGTACCTGGGCTAAAGAATGATCACCATTCTCCATTCTATCTTTAAATGCTCAGCTGCTTTTAAGCGGTATGTGACGGAAATAGTACGCAGAAGTTAGTTTAATTCATCACTTACATGATTCACCATATAAAACTCCATTCACCACATCATTTCCAATAATTCTAAACCCCCTCCTTCACAAATTACCAAGTTGTTGCAGATGCTACCCGAATGCTTTCCCGACCGCACGACACACGCTTCTGAAGCCAGAGAGAATCAGCCCAAGAATCGGTATCCAGACATCAAGGCATATGACCAAACCAGGGTCAAACTGTCGCAGATTGACAGCATTACGGGCTCCGATTATATCAACGCTAACTATGTTATGGGATATCAGGTTAGTTTAAGGTTATTTTTGGTTCAAGGTCAAAGTCGTTTACTACCCAAGGTCATACGCCATTATTCCAGCAATATTAGCCCTGTGAGGAGTTGAAAAATTAGGTTTATTTACAATTCTTCCAGAGAAAACGGCTAGTGTAAGAAATGCATGAATTATTGAATTTGCCGGACACACAGTTTGAACAGTGTCAAAAAAAAAAACATATGTAATTATATTCCGAAATGCCTTCAGATTTAGGCCCCGTTCATACGGCGTCAGTACGATGTTTTGATCAAATAACAGTTTCATACGGCATTTGTTTTTAACCGCATGAACAGTGGGATGTTGACGTGCGACCCCAAGTTTATACTGTAAAATATAGTACAAAACTGACCCGTGTTTACCGCCCCTTAGGGTCTACAGAAACAAGGAAAAATCAGTTGTTTATCATACTTTGACTGATATTAATATATTAATAGACGCTTTTATCCCCAAATATCATTTTCTCTGTCTTGATTACCTTATACGATTTATTTCAAAAATAGAACGATTGAAACCATACCATGTTTTTGTAATGATTTATATAACATACATAAATCATTACAAAAACATCCTTGAATCTGTAATTGCTTTTAATATAAGTAGTTAATAAAGGGTGACAGGGACATCGCCGCGCAACCTGTTATCATGGTTTCACTATATGATTCTGAACCCTCCCTTGAAATTTCCCTGCGTTGAAATTTTTCGTCAGTTTAAAAAAAAAACTTGCTGTTCCGTATATTTTGACCGCGTAGGTATTGCACTTTTCCATAAAACGTTTTTTTTTTTATTTATAACCGACGACAAGTATCTACGCAAGGTTGTTTAGAATCATGTGCTGAATTCATCATGGTTTCATTTTGCGCATCGGTCTCTCCCTGCCACACTGTATACCTATTAGAAGTACATAGTTTTTCACAAATGTTCCTTCTGTGTGACGTGTGGACATGTTCTAAAATTGTGTTCGTCTTCTGTCCTCCGCTTTCTAAGGACCCTTCGGAGCCTAACCAGGTACCGCGCGCACGTATGCGAAATTAAATTGATTCCACCTACTACAGAACTGAAACCCACTTGGAACCCACATTTTTCATAAAATACTGCTTCGTTGGTTTGGGGGGTTTTTTTTGAGGGCGGGAAATCATGAAATGACCCCTCCCGCTCTGGGTGGAGCGGAAGGGAGTGTCGGACTCTTACTGACTAAAACCCACCCATGTTCCTTCCTTATCCCTTTATGTTCCGGGGCAGCGGTAACCCTTTCGGACAATCCCTCTGACCCGGCAGGCTTGTACGCAAAATACGCTCCTTGACGTGGAGTTGCGGACACCAGCCCGTATTACCTATTACCCGGCACCCCTTCACTATTGCTGACATCTCTTTCGCCGTTTGGCACAGGCATGGGTGCTTACTCTTCAATTTAATTCCGATGATCGACATTGGAATTGTGACGTTTCGTACTCTTGAGTTCGATGCTATCGCCAAATGATTTTTAGATTGGGTGTCCATTTTGGAGAACTAAGTGGAATTGGGTTCGGGCTTGGCGTGGGGTAATTGTTGACAATATTGTTTTCAAGAGTACCGAATCACGTGACTGTAAAATTAACATTGGAATCATATTGGCATCTCATTGGGATTAAAATTAGTTTGGAGAGTAAGCCCCCTGGTCCTGAGCGGACGGTTAGCTATCCATTACTCTCCGTCCGCAGGCCCTTGGTTTAAGGGTCGCAAGCGCTGAAGCGATGAGGTCCTACGTTCGAGTCCTGGGTCGGATAAAGTGTTATAGGGATTTTCTATCTGAAATTTCTCAGTTGCAGCCTGGAGTCTGGATTTGTGCCCTATGGCAATAGGCTCGCCCCTAATACATGGGACTTAAACATAACTGGCGAAATGGGGGTGAACTATTAGGTACCCTTCTGCCCAACCCTCGCGGGAACAATTCGTGAAGTTATGATTCATCAAGTCAATAATGTATTTCAATTAGACCATTTCAAGGTACAGACGCCAGCACATCAAGCTACTACAATCTGTCAAATTTCTTTAATAGAATTTCAACTTTATCGCTAAAGCATAAGGTTCAAAGTTGATTGGGAAAATTTACAGTTTCGGGTAGCTTGATGTGCTGGCGTCTGTACTTTTGACAAACAATTATTGTTAAAGAAAAGAGAATAGCCCATTTCAAAATGTAGTTTGCTATGGAAAAGAATGGGCGAGCAACATTCGTCCTTGCTACCAGACGCATTCCCCTACAGTTTAGCTGTCAATCACAATTAGCGATACGATATGCTGTGCTCGATCAAATCTGACAAAGATGTCTGTTCTGCTAAAAATGATAATCCTGCAACTGGCAAAGACTTAAATCGTTAGATTCGAAAAAAAGGGGTCGAATTTCTATTTCGTTTCGACACCTCTGATACACACAATGTTGCTGCCGCCGTGGAAACGCCATTTACGGAATGTGTGAGCTCACTCTTCCTCAATGTGGATATTATTTTTGCAACAAATCTAAAGATTTAATTTTTTGGCAACTGGATAATCTTCATAGCAAACGTCGCACTGACCCGTCTATCAGACGTTACGGGCATTTGTAACGGTTGCTTTGTTACTTAATGATTTACTTGTGAAGGAAAAATAAATACATATATGATGTGGAATCAATTTATTTTGTTCACAGCTTTCTGTCCGTTTTTGTGTTGTGTTTTCCTTGTTATTGTTACAATGCACTCTGTCATGTATATACGCACTTGTAGAGCACTATAGTTGCAGGAAAAAATGAAATTATAAACATGCTTGCATGCAGCAATTTGGTTTGCAAATATGTAGTTTGCACTTTCTCAAAATATAACCTTACATTAAATAAATTGCAGGACAATATCACTACATCCGAGCTAAATTTAACGACACAAAACAATATTGTTACCTTCGATATTTTCAACAACTTCACCTTTAGAGCCTGAAATTAATAATATATCTCAATCTTGACCACGAATTTAACAACTGCATATCGTTTGAACGATCTCTTTTCCGCGTACTAATAAGTGTTTATATACTCGTCATCGGCAGAAGCAGCTGTAGTCGTAGACACGTGACTAACTCAACATGGCAATCCCAATGTCAAAATAATTATTGAGTATTAGCCCACGCAAACTGTCATTTTATAATCTTTATTCAGTGATTCGCCTGCTCAAAGATATAAAACCCAATGTTATTCTATGGATCTGTTCAATCTAGATGTCAAAATCTGTCTCGGGATTGGTTATTAATTTCAGGCATAAATGTATTTTATTCAGCAACTTTCTCTATAAAAATATAAATGACCGTCAACTCAACCATTTTTCTAGGAGCGCAAACAATTCATTTGCGCGCAAGGCCCCACTGACACAACTGTGAACGACTTCTGGCGCATGATATGGGAACATGGGTTGGAGCTGATCGTGATGCTGACCAACCTTGAGGAGTACTCCAAGGTCAAGTGCTCCAAGTACTGGCCTGAGGAACGCGCGTCGAAAGCTTTTGGGAATATTACTGTGCATCATGTTGGAGAGAAGAGGTAAGTGACAGTACATTTTGGAGGCTACTCCTCCCTAACTAAAGCATTGGGAAGTGGTGAAAGGCGGGCGTCTGAATGAATAGTACTGATTCTCAGCCTTATTTGAATAAATTACTTCTGATTTTGTATGTGAAAAGTGAATGTTAGAGATGTGAGTCCTGGAATTGCTAGACAAAAAAAAAGCAGCAGATAGAAAAAAAAGATCTTCAAAATTAAAATTTTACTAATCGGTTTTTGAGGGAAATAAAATCTGCATATTTGTCGGCATTTTTACAAGCTTTATATTATAGCGACAGTCGCGTATACTTACCTGGTTTCTGAAAAATTTGCTAATTTAATAGTTGAAAAATTAAAAAATTCATTTGTAATTTGATTACAAATGAATGTGATTGTGATGTGTAAAAAATTGATAAGCGTTATATGAATTTCAAATTAAAAATTATTGTTTCAGATACTCAGACTACATAGTACGAGAGCTGAAGATCACGAAACAGGCTACCAACTCAGACGGACAGCCCATTGTTGAGAATAACGGCATTGCTAAGAGGAATGGAGGTAATACATTGACAGCGTATTCATCATGACGTGACGAATCACTTGATGATCAAGTGATTCAAGTTTTCACTAAACTTTCTCTGTGACATCTCAGAAAACAGAAATTTCAGAACGTTATGTTTCACTATTAAATTAAAAAGCTAGGTAGCTATTCTATATAAATATGTTCTCTAGTATTAAAAAAAAACTCAATATATTATAAATGTTTTGTAGAACTGCGATAAAACGAAAGAAAGTAACCCACATCTCAACTTGTTGACAATCAGCGGAGAAAAAACAGTAATTTATTTATATAAGCCATTTTACTTACGCGATGCGTAACCTATTTTTTTTTTGTCTATTTGCATAAGACTATGTCAGGGCCTCCAAAAAAATTACGTGTGATTCCCATCGGTTCAGCAATGCAGCGTATTCAACAGTTTTTAGCCGAGTAAAAGTCTCCGCCGAAAACTAAACGCCGACCGGGCAGATGTTTGCCACGCCGCATTCAGATTCATTGCATTTACGTTAGCGGTACAGTTTAGTTACTGACACAAGCTTCACTCCTTAACTCGTCGCGCGTCCAATTAGCAGACACAATAGAAATTTTATTGTTATCGGTACACATGGTGTACACTCGACGTGCGAAGAGTTAAAAGGAAAACTTCGAAAGAAAGTAAACTTCGACACTCAATCTAAGTTTTCCACGGCGTAAATGAATTACGTTACGTGTCACTTTTAGCTTCCGAAAGCTTGCATTGCAGGTACGGAAGAAGAGACACTTGGGATATTACTCTTATTTTACTTTTGGAGAATCCAGTTGCCACTCACAAAACCTCTTACATATTACTATCGTTTTCTAACCCATAACTCTCTCCTAGACATAAAAGAAGCGTCAGAATCCAGCGCGCCCACATCTCCCCGTGAGGTGAAAGACAACGGTGAGTCGCGCGTCGTGCGCCAGTACCACTTCCTCATGTGGAAGGACTTCGCCGCGCCCGAGCATCCTCACTCCATACTCAAGTTTATTAAGGTAATGTATACTATACAATAAAATACATATATACAGCTTCGTCCGTTTGTTGGGCATCTTTAACGCTTAAAAGTAACTAAGAAAGTATGGAAGCCTCTTTAACTTCTGTAATAATATTGTGTAGTGCTCTACATAGTTTCACACAGATGGGCTGTTTGCTCACTTATTTTGCAGAACTTTCGAGTTAGGCAAGCTTGCGAATCAGTCAAATGAACACTGCTAACAAAATTGTCCAAAGGCCACTTTTTCCACTTTTCATACTGGATAGAATGAGTATTGAAGTTATGTTCACTGTTTTGTCTATTTGAAACCTTTTAAGTTCGTGTTTCTTCGCAATGTTTACCTAAAATCTCCACGAATCAGGCCCACATTGAATCATAAGGTTACTGTAATAACATTTTCATCTTTTTTTTTATTTCTTTCTACCAGAGGGTAAATGAAGCCTGGACGAGCATGGTGGGCCGTCCAGTGGTAGTCCACTGCAGCGCCGGCGTCGGCCGCACTGGCACGCTAGTAGCACTCGACTGTCTACTGGAACAGCTGCGAGCCACTGGTCAAGTCGCTGTCTTCAACACTGTCGCTGAGCTGAGGAGGCAAAGGAACTTCTTGGTGCAGTCGCTGGTGAGTTTTTATCTCTTTATAGTCTTTAGAAACAGAAAATTCAAATTTCAACATACACACACTATGTACTTTCTTTATTCCCAAATATAACATAAATATGATACAAAAACAATAGGGTTCGAAGCGTAGATAGTTTCTTAAAATTGTATAGAGAATCACTTTTCGGTGCGCGTCGTCTGTTTCTCACACGGCTTCTAGACCATTCTACAAGCTGCACCCTTATTGAGCTAATAGGTTGTGGCGGGAGTGGTTCGAAAATTAGAATTTCGGTCATTCACAAATATTCTGTTTCTCGACACAGCCGAAGGGAAAAAAGTGAATTTTCGTAACACAAACTGATTTTTTTTTTTATTTACTAGTGGGGAGTTTTCACGTAAAAAATGCAGTTATAAGGCCTAGCGTGGCTTAGGAATCCGCTGGATGCGGGAGGCACAGGACTGGTCACCTTGGTCAGCGGCAAGCGGCTTTAAGCTCAATGACAAAGATACTAATCATACGATCTTTGTCCACAGAAACAATACGTGTTTGTGTACCGCGCACTAGTAGAGTACGCGCACTACGGCGACACAGAAATAAATGCATCTCGACTGAAACCAGCGGTTGACAAGTTACGAAACACGCCTGACCACGCTGACAAGTGTCTTATGGAGATCGAGTTTGAGGTAAATAACATTCACAGCGGTATATATGTTTTTCACCTTAAGGGCTATTTTTGTCTGCTCGTTACACGATAGAATATGTTTTACCAACTCAGCATTTTATATTGCGTCGTAATGTCAATACCGCAGAACACAGGAAGACATTCAGCCATCGTCTTTTCCTGTCAGGCTAAACTAATATACTCAACGCCTTAGCTTTAGGAGTAACATATGCACACTTTTTTTATTTATTTTTCTACAATAACGATAAGGATCCACTCTGACGTTAGTGTTGCATTTGTATTTAATACCTCTATTTTCCCTACAGAAAATGTTAAACACTCCAGTAGCAGAGCCGCTAAAGTCGCAGGGCGCAGGCGCGGGCGAGGAGCTGCGCGCTCGGAACCGAAGCCCCGACTGCCTCCCTTACGACAGGAACCGGGTAATACTCACGCCCATACCCGGGAGGGACTTCTCTACGTATATCAACGCCTCGTTTATTGAAGGTAAGCAGAGAAAGCCTCCACATGAAATCCTGTTCGCTGTTATGGAAAAGTCACCGCCTCCTATGGATATCTGCAATATCAGATACATCGCAAGAGTTTGGCCATTCGGGAAACAAAGCTGAAATGTCTCAAATGCCTGTAATTAGTTGCCGGAACACTGCAGCTCTCTGTGAAGGTTTTTAAGGAGTAGACTTTGTAAAAGATCCTCGCTAAAAATAGTTTTTATTCTGCATAAATAAAACGCACATTAAAAAATAAACAAAATACATATTCACAACAATACCAACCAACCAACCTGTATTCGAGAATGCACTCACAATATTTATTTCTGCGGATCTGAATCGTTGTGTCATTAGACCTTGCGTTTCAGGAGAGCATTTCAATGCTTTACTTTGAGTTGATTTGGTGTTGCGTCGTTATGGTGTGCCAGGACTTACACTACGGTTTTCTAGAGAAGCGGTGGCCACCACATAGCGTCCGCAATTTACCGGCGAATCATGTAACGTTATTTTATGAAAGTAAGTTGGTGTGTTCTCCTAGAGAGCGTTTTTTGACACCGTGAAGTCAAACCCCGCTGCCATGATTTTCATGACAGCTTTCCCCGCTTTTGTAGGAAACCGTAGTTTTGTAGAACTCAGCAATAATCTTTGTTTCTTTTTCGCAGCGTACGACAACTCAGAAGGGTTCATAATAACGCAAGATCCTCTGCCGAACACTATCATGGACTTCTGGCGGATGGTATCCGAACATAATGTTAGCACCATCGTCATGCTCAGTGAGGTAAGGATATACATTTTTATATTTCATATTCAATACACATATTACTATGATAAAAAGTCCTAGTAAGGTTTGTAAACTTTAACTCCGTTACATAAGGTTTTGTTTTTAACTATATAAAATAATAATGAGACTTACAATACTGTTGTCATTCTAAAATGGAACCAAATCGGTATTTTATAAAGTACATTATGTATATTTATACTTCTTTAAATTGCAATAGTATGTTGTACAAAATGTTGCTAACCAAATTATTCCTATTCCAGCTGGGCGACGGCAAATGTCCCCGGTACTGGGACGACGGCTCCATCCAATACGAACACATCACGGTGCAGTATGAGGAGAGCGAGTCCTGTCCTTACTACACGAGGAGACAGTTCAGGATTACTAATGATAAGGTAAATCATAAAATCCGACCATATCCGTGAAGGAAAATCTTTAGATAAATGACACAAGCCAAAAACTAAGGCCAGCGAGTGGGATTCGCTTTCGGGCAACGATATTCGTTTTCACTGACTTGGCAAACAATACGATCGAAATCAAACCATGGCGATGTCCGTAGAATGATGCTAAGGGATCGCCCGCTGCACTGCCGCAGTATAGTAGTTAGCAGAAATTATAAGAAACGAAGCATTTTCCTGTCTCCATTCAACAATCGTATTTTTTTTACAGTGCGATTGGGACCATGCTTTTTGTATAAAGCTTAAAACAAATACTGTCTTGTTGCAGAGCGGCGACGTGAGCTGCGTCCGCCAGCTGCAGTACCAGGGCTGGCCCACGGCGCGCGGCCACGTGCCCGAGGTGACGCGCGGCCTGGCCGAGCTGGCCGACGCCGCGCCCGCGCCGCCCGCGCCGCACGCGCCGCACGCGCTACTCGGCACCATGCTGGTGCACTGCCAGTATGTAGCACTACACGATGTTGGCTTGCTTCGTCTTTGATAACATAGATAAAGCAGGAGAATGCCTGATCAATACGTGTTTGTGATATTACACTCATAAATCAAGTTTCATTCCGGTGTTTTCCTTCCCCATAAAATCGGAAGTATAAAAAAAAAACATCGAAATCGAATAATAAGTCACCGTATTTCTCTAGACTGTTAGAGCTAACAGCCATTTACATATTATGCCGCAGCTGCAGCAGCACCGCATAATGTGTAAACGGCCTAATTCTAGAAAGCAATTTAGCCTAACGCGACTGCTTCAATGCGAAGCAGTCTTATTAGGCTAAATTGCATTGCGTCATATGCTGACTTGACTAAGCATTCATGTTTATTACAGATTTGGCACAGAACGGTCGCCATTGTTCGTCGCGCTATGCACGTTGATCCGTGCGTTGCGTGTGGAGCGACGCGTGGACGTGAGCGCGACCGCACGCGCCGTCAGGTCGCAACGTGCGCGCACTATTGATACATTCGTAAGTATACACCTTTACTATTTAAACAGGGTCAATTTATATTACCTAGCGAAACTGCAGACGCGTGATGGGTATGGCCCAATAATAATTAATTCAAAATTGTTGCGATGAAGCGTATGTCACTGGATTTTGGCAAATTTAATGGTTATATTTCTATCGTCACCCTCCATCAAATTAGATATCGCATCTACTTTGGTACGTTTTGACAACACCTTTTATTTCTTGTTACAGTTACAATACGAATTCCTGTACCGTGCCATACTGAACTACGCGGAACTACACAATCTACTCGAAGACAGTTAAGCACAACTTGTTTATACCTTATCTTAGTACGTCCTAAGTACCCACACTTAGGGCTCCGCCTTCTAAAGGTCCTGTGAATAGATCTTGAATGTGTATGACCTTTGGTTCTTAGCACTACCTAGGTATTTAGAGCTCTTTTGTATTAAAAACATGTGATTTTACAAAAGGAAAGTATATTTGGAAGAGATATGTAGCGGAAAATGTACCAAAAAATTAACGAAAAATTGAGAGAGGCTATTGAAAGCAATAACGTGTTTAAATATAAGGCATTTGATTTAAAATAGTGTATTTATTTTTTGTTGTCTGATTTGGTAAACAAATGTGGCAAACTAATATTTAGATTTTGAGATAATGTGTTTCAGAAGCACTTTTTTTAAATGTAATTCATACCTTAGGGGTATTTTACAAAGATCAAGACGTTTATACTACAAGAATGATTGATACGAAAACTCATAATTTTCGTCCCGTGTATGTTTACCAAATAAGATACTTTAGAAAAAATTATACTATACACAATTTTTCATACAAAAGGAAAGTATACAAAAGAGCTCTTCTGTAGATAATAATATATCAATGGTAAACTACGCCAACCCCTTGTCAGACGCTTTGCGTATTGAAGTGTCTTCTTATTTTATAAACGGCATGGACTATAAGGCCTATTATCATACGAGTGTATGGGACAATCCTCACCCGCAATCTTTTAGCAAACCAAGATTATTAGACAGCTGTCAAAAGTGACGCTATCGTCATATATATTTGACGTATTTGAATGGTTCTAAGGGCAAATTTCACCAATGAAACGGTTCGCTATCAGCACATCTAAACCACCTAAAGAGATGTCAGTGTCATCATTGTTGTGGAATATAAGAACAGCTCTTGAACGCGGTTTAGATATACTGATCGCGTTTAGTTTCAGTAGTCAAAGCGTATGCACGCACGCATGGATACGCTTCACGTACAGCGAGTGCAAGTGTACTCGCGACAGACATTTGTTTGAGATTGCCGCACGTACGCGTCTGCGTGCGCCTGATGTCGCTCATCGAATGGAGGCGATTTTTTGTACCTATTTTGTGACCCAGTTGTCTAATTTTCTCGATCAGCTAGTAGGCGGAATCTATCGAACAATATACAGTTAAGGCTAATTTTAAGTATACATTTTGTATATTTGGTGTTTTTTATTTACAGAAAGAACTACATACCTATTTGTTTGACGGTGATTTGTAGAATTGAATCAATCATAAATATTATCAGTCAAGGTAGTCTTTTAGATTGATCAATCGCCGTCAATCGTGTGAATGGTGATTAACAGTGTGTCTAGGAATACTATATGTATTAGACATAGTTTGAAACTATCCCTACTGCTCACTGTAGGTGCTTTTTATAAATTTTGGACAAGTATATCTTGTGTACGAATTTATATATTTTATTTATTATTTTATGAGCATAGAAATTATTATGAAGGAAATGTAGAGCAAAACATTACTTTGAATTATGAAAAATCAAAGAAGAAATGGTACTTTTTCAATGTAAAGGAAAACGCACAATTTTAAATTAGAGTTTTTTATGTGTGTTTGGCAAGTACGCTTTTTAGCGTTTCTATATCGGCCCAGAATTCGGCTACTTGTTTGGCGCCAAGTATTCATATCTCCTAAAGAGTTGTAGTTTATACACACCCTAAAACGCTTGTTTTAAGCTGCAGGCATATTAAATATTTTCCTGTAATAATTCCTATGCTAATAAAACTAATTTGTTTATTGTTCAACGAAACAAATTAATATACTTTTTATTAGTTCTTATGTTATTATTATTATTACTTTAAATATATGTACAAATGAATCATCACTACCTTTTATTTTTATCTCAATATTATTTCTTACTTTACTTAGTAGATAGGTTTATAATGTTTATATTTAAAAAAAAACGCTTCAGCTTGGACTAATTTACGCTAAAAAAGTTACGATTTTGTAATAATATGTTGACGAATCGTAATTTTTTACAGGTGAATATTAAGTTTTCTGAATTATAATTTTTGGGAAAAGGCTTTAAAAAAATATATTTGTAGGTCGTATGTGTATTTAAATATGCAACGAGTAAAATACAAATTCGATTTTACGTAGTTGTGTATAGCCACAACTACTCCCAAGTCAGGCAATCGAGGATAGTATGACGCGTTTCATCATCATCAGCCTACAGCAGTCCACTGCTGGTATGTCCAGCAGTGGACTGCCTCTCCAAAGGCACGCCATTCAGCTCGATTCTCGGCAACTTTCATCCTGCTGCTACCAGCCACCGTGCTAAGTTCATCATGACGCGTATAACATTACTAAATTCGATTACTCGAAAGATTTCCTTTCGAAGCCAAAAATATTTCAGAAAACTTATATTAGCTACATTACACATACCCCTAGTGATAGATCTGTCGTTATAACCTAATACTGTATTATTTTTAATTATTATTAATTGTAATTATATTATTATAGTTGGTATAAATCATACCAAATTGAAATCGTGTCCAAAGAAAGGTGTTTAAGAAGTAAAAAAAAATATCATGGATAAACGTGAAAAAATCTACGTATTTATTTTGATAATTAAAATAAAATAGAGGCCATATTTGACTGCATTTTTAACGGTTTTAAGTTTGACGGTTAGTAATGCAAATTATATTTCGGTGTTTTGTAAAAACCTGAAAAATTTAACAGGAGGCCAAAATGATATGAAAAAAATTACCCCAAGTTAGCACAAATTTTTAATACAAATGAGGTGTGTGCGAACTTTGTGACGAGAGTTATGAATGTGTGTGTAAATACTCTTCGTACGTTTATAACAAGCATTGTGTTTATTTGCATACATATATGGTTGTGTTGCGTTCACATAGAAAATGGAGATTTTTATTTTTGGTCCTTGAAATGTTTATTGAAAAATTCCGACAATAACCATAATAATTTCATTTATGCATGACCGCCCATTGACGTCCACTGCTGAAAATGGGCATTTTGATCGGCCCTTTCGAATATAAAGCCTTAATTATTTTCTTTAAACGGACTATTTAGTTAGTGTAAATATTCCAAACGATCTTCTACCTAGCTTATTGATACCAATCTAAATGGACTCTGCCCAGAATTCGGCTACTTGTTTGGCGCCATCACCAGCGTCCACCAGTTCCTGTAACGCGCTGCTGACAGGGCACGCAGGACACGATATTAAGTGTCCCATCGTTTGTGGAACAGTACCACATTTACACTCCAAGGCGGAGTCGTCTATGAATCTCCACCTGAACAGGTTTTCCTTGCTTCGGCCAACCTGGGTCCGGAGTCTGTTTAAAGACTTCCAGGTTACCCAAGGTAACTCATGTCCAGGTGGGAGGACTTCAGCGGGTAGGACGAACGGTTTCGGTAAGGAAGCACGTCTCGCCACAGCTTCAGTCTTTCTTGTGATGGTTCGCCAGTGAGAGTGGGACGACACACTTTAAAAAACTGTTTCGGCTTTTCAGCCTTTGTGGCACATTGATATTGTCGTGCAAAGGGTATCGTATGTCGGAGACCATTTTGGCTCTTTCGCTGGAGCTTGCCACCGCTCTGCGAACCACTGGTGGCGCTATTCCTGCATTAGAAACGATAATTAAGATGTTTATAATCAAATTAAAATGTAATCGCGGTCACTTGAGCGATGTGTTTTTGTTCCTAATCCTTCATGTAGTGCTACATATTTTTGATCGAAGACAACCAGTGTTACTGAATAGCGGTACCCCAACCCTAACTACCACCCGTTACGAGATTTCGGCTTCGCCCTTTGTGGGAACTTTAGGATATTTTAATGACCATTTCTATGTGAAAGCAACACAACGAACCGTCACAGCACCTCAGTGTAACATTTTCGATGTATTTACTATGTTTTATTTCATTTTAAATTAGTATGAGGGAAAGGGATGCCGGTAGTTCCGCACTGTACGACTGTCGAACTGTTTGTAATGTAGACTAAGCTGTATAATTAGATTTTGTATGTGCTAAATGAAATATACAATGTTGATGTTGACTGTGGTTATATTTGTGAATACTGTACGCGTGTTCATTTAGATATTATCGAAATAATAATAATTATTTATTTATTTTCACTCCAAGGCACAAACAGCAGTGTAACCTTGGCTCTTGTACTAGGAGTTCATGTATCACAAGAGCCATTTTTTTTACCTTATATTTTGATATTTTTATAAAAATTACCTAACTAAGGTACTCACCCTAAGCAAGGGTAAAGCCAGCTTCGCCTGATCTTGTACAAAAATTTTGAATTTTCGTCTATTTTTAGACAAAAATCTGTTAGTCTCTGTACCTGAATTTGCCTTTATTTACGTAGGCTAAATTGAAATGTAAATTGCTGTCATATAATTTATTTGTCGTTGCGCTAGTGTAGCGTAAACAAGTTTGTGTCGAAACTATCGTCGCATTAACGCAGCGTAGGTATACTCGCCTGTGCGAGATGCAAAGGTTGCCTAAAATTGTAACTTTTTCGGTAAAATCAAAATGAACAAGCGAATAGTACGAGGCGTCCACTGATATCAATAGTACGAGATAAAGAATGCTGCCGAACACTCGGATGACTGAGAAATGCAGAGATGGTTCTGGAGGTATACACAAAGTTTCATCTTCATTGTAGCTTTTGAGGCCTATGGTCAAGTCTGAGATGCTCAAAGTTGGCGGAAGGACTAGTGTTTATAGAGTTGCTTGAGTAACATCGTCATTTTGTCGCCAATCTGACTGTGCCAACAAATTTTGAAGGTTTTCTTTTCGCTCCAAAATTCCCAAAGAGCAATGTTGAACGACAGCATCAGGCTTTTTGGGTCTTAATGCTCCTTTCCCCATTGTAAGCTGACCCTCCCCTAATCTGAAGACTGCAAGCGCCTAATAATTCGAAATATTTTAAACGTATCATGTATTATTAATATTAAAAAAAAAACAAAGAGCTTCCGTGACATTCACTTAATAAACTCTTAAAATAAGCTTGTACTAGAAATAAATTGCTCACATTAATTTCACGATCATTACAATTCATCCCCAGTCAAGATAAGGCAATCCTTTTCATATCTTTATTAGTCCACGTTCGCACGGACGTATAAATATCGCTGCGGGATTTTTTCGCGCACCTGATTTTCAACCCACTGCTTTGCGCCGAGAGTTGAAAATCCAACCAAGTTTTTTCGATGCACTCTGTTTTGAATTCTCAATGCTTGGTTCAACACCGAAATAAAATCCAATGCGCGATAAAATCCCGGCGCGATACTTGTACGTCAGTGCGAACGTGGTTTTAGACTTAGAATCTCCAAACTCCTAGTATCATTATAAGATTATGTACACAATTTTTTATATTCCTAACTCTTCAAATACCATTTTTGTACCATAATGAACCATCTCTGTTTAAAGTATTGTACTAAGGGGACTTGCACAGTTTTGTATTAAAAAATCTATAGATAATATTACAAGTATACAGGTCTTAATGTTATTTTAATTTACTCTACCAAGGCTATGAATCCAAAATTATGACGTTTGAAAGACCAAAAGGTGGTTTAAAGTTGCATAGTAGTAATGCAAAGAAACTGACTGAAAATCATCTTGGTTATTAACTAAAATATGTATTTATCAGTATTACGTTAAAAAAAAACCAGTATTTTTTAATTATTATTATATTTCTAAAGCCACCTTCAATTTCAACTATATTATCACAACCATGTGAATTAAATTTTTATTGGCATAAATATGACAATAACATCTTAAAGGTATTAAAAGTATAAGAGACGGACAGACACTACCCATAAGATAATTAACAAATGAAAGAAAATTTGTTTGAAACCATCTGCCTATTAACTTTACCGGTACAACAAGTTCGTCATTCAAACGCGTTTCACCGCAAAGCGATCTCTCTCAATTTTGTGTTCAATATTAGAATTATTTAAGTTTTCGTAACTAAGGAGTACGTGCGGGTCCCAAGAGCGACTGAAAACAGTGTGTTTTTAGCTTTTTTATATAAAAAAAAACCGTAGGAATGTTACTACATTTTTTTATAAACAAAACTTAGATAGTAAGGTAGGCTAGACATAATCAGATTTGCAACGATTGATGCAAGATGGATTTTAAAAATGTACATAAAAACACCTAAAATATACCTAGATTGTACAGATGTAGTTTTAAAATAGAATAGATATACACAAGCCTAAATACACAATGTAATCTGAATCTTGCACTTTAGCAATAGCATTGGCGTGTCCTAAAACATAATTATGTCTGCCTAATATATACCCCGCGTTTATAACCTTAAACAAGTTGTGATACCTGTTTTCAACAAGTTTTGCAAAATACTTGTCAAAAACATGTCATGTATAATCAGCGTATAATTTTCCCACCGCTGGGTGCTGGGACACAGGCTCTCTGTGAGAGGAAGTGGGTCGTAGTCCACCACGCGGGCCCAGAGCGGGTTGGTGGAAGTCACATGTCTTTGAATTTTTGGCTCCAGGACATGCTGGTTTCCTCACGATGTTTTCCTTCACCGTTATGAGAGCAGTCGTGATGAAATTAAATACACGAAGTAAAGTGCGTGTCTGGGTTAGTACTCACGACTGACTCTGTGAGTCGGGGCCGCCGACACCACTGGGCCACCACTGTTCCTAAAACATGTATTGACGTTTTGTTTACTATTTTGTTCACATTTTTGACAAGTTTTCTATAAGTTTTGAATACAGCTAGTCTTACAACTTGTACCCGAAAACCGTAGGCACCTACACACCTTGGTGTAAACGCGGGGTAAGTTCTATAGAGCTCAGTTTTAAGCCTGAATGCTCAATAACTGCCAAGACTGAGTATACTCTTATTCAAACACTGACCATCCTAACTTACCATTATTTTATGCTCAAGCTTGAAACAAGGCTCTTTGAACGTACCTACATGTTACATTTTGAAATCATTGGCAATTTTTCTGGAAGCATAAATGCTGGTTAATATAATTGTAAATATAGGACGAACTCAATACCATTAGCATGTGTTTTTTTATACAATTTAATAAGAATAGCATTTTTGTACGAAATAGGGGTTTCCAGATATTTTAGCGTTGGTCTTAACATTTTGTTTATATTATTGAGTACTTTAACTACCTAAAATAATGCCAATGAATTTAAACTCGGCATGTATACTTAGATCTATCAGTGTTCATAGACTAGAAAAAAAAAAACAGATATCAAACCTATTAGATTTATATAAACGTGTGCTTGAAAAAGAAAGATTTATAGTAATGAAAATGGTCAAAAATCCCTCCTTGCATCAACCGTTGTATGAACAAACTCCAATTTGGAGATCAAAATTTATTATAAAACACTTAAATACAAGCTCAGACCGCTTCTACATGTGTAATTGTGCGCTTTTTATATTAAACGGGGCTTACACGCGGTAACAAGAGGCACTGGGTTATAAAAAAGCGGCCAAGTGCGAGTCGGACTCGCACACGAAGGGTTCCGTACCACAAGACAAAAATGCAGAAAAAAAAATATGAATCTTAATTTTTACATTATGATTTGTTGTTATAGCTGCGATAGAAATACACAATGTGTGAAAATTTCAACTGTCTACCTATTACGGTTCATGAGACCCAACCCGCCGACAGACAGACGGACGGATGGATGAACAGTGGAGGCTTAGTGATAGGATCCCGTTGGCACCTTTTGGGTACGGAACTCTAAAAATGAACATATAGGTACGTAATTTACTATAAATTGTAATGTTTGACGATCAATAATATCATTTATTGACTGAATAACTAAAATATTTGATTGTCGAGAGGATGATGCCCAATGACTACGGATTATTTATTATAATATCACTGCCTCTTGTTATAAAACACTATAAGGCAATATTCTGTTCATTGTAATATGTATAATGTTCTTTACAAACTTCAAAGTTATTTAGTTAACAAAAGAAAAGAAAAAACATTATTTTCATATCTAAATCGTACTTCACTATACATATTACAAGACGAAAAAAATAATCAAATTTATTTTTCAAATTGAGTGTTAAAATTCACAAGATTGTGCGCAAACGCAATCTTGTTTATTTGTAAATATAACATAAGTTATTTACCTGCGGACCCCTTTGTAACTGGTTCAATGATATTTAGACGTTTATTTAATTGTAGTGAAGCATTGGCGGTTGTAAAACTGATTTAATAATAATTATAATTTTGTTTTTATTTTTGTAAATAGATAAGCAAGTCATGTAATACAATATTTTTGAAAATATACCAATATTTAGAAAATATGGCTTTTATTTCCCAAAAGTTATTATGAAAACGAACTTCAATACCTAAGTATTTAGGCAATAGGAATGTGTCGATAAAAGATTCGTAAAATTTAGACAATACGATTGTGTTGATAAATGATTCGTAAAAATTAGGGAATAAGAATGTGGCGATATATCAAAGACATTAAATTATTTACAATAGACGGGACATAGCGAGCAAAATCGTAATCCGATACGTTTGTCCCTAGTGGTCAAAAGTTTCTCAGTCTGGTACGCCTGCGTGTCAAGTCGAAATATTTTCTTAGAAAATATATCGGCAGTTGCGCATTACGATTTTGCAAATCTCGTTATATAATAATATATTTATTTCAGATTAAAAATACATAAAAACAATAATAACAAAAATTGGTAAAACGACTGGACCAAACTTCGGTTTATTTTCGTATGAATTATTTATATTTACTCAGTAATTAGAATTAAATAATTTTCATAAAATAGATCTAGAAAATTTGATAATTTTGTAATAAACGCTCTCTATGGTTGAGTAGCTTTACTACTGCAGTGCAGAGATGTGATGTTGTTTATCGATTTTGTTATCGATAATATTTATTACTAGCTGTGCCTCGCGGTTTCATCCGCGTTAATTTGAGGAAAAAAAAACCTACCAAAACTAGCTAAAAGCAGAGCTTTGTGAGGGCTCGCGTCGTTTTTCTGCGTGGTAATAATCTTTAAGGCAGTTTTTTTTAATATTTTTTTTCGTAATTTAAATTATTATTTTTTTTACTGATAACACATCTACATATAAATAGAAATTATTATGTTAAAGCACAAATCAATAGGCGTAATAGTTGTTCCGTAAAGTGTACCACAAAATGCTCAGGTTGTGGGATATAGCAGGGCTCGCTTCGGTCGCCCTGACTAGCTAAAGCACAGCTTTGTGAGGGCTCGCGTCGTTTTTCTGCGTGATAATAATCTTTAAGGCAGTTTTTTTTTATATTTTTATATAATTTAAATTATAATTTTTTTACTGATAACACATCTACATATAAATAGAAATTATTATGTTAAAGCACAAATCAATAGGTGTAATGGTTTTTCCGTAAAGTGTACCACAAAATGCTCAGTTTGTGGGATATAGCAGGGCTCGCTTCGCTCGCCCTGACTAGCTAAAAGCGGAGCCTTGTGAGGGCTCGCGTCGTTTTTCTGCGTGGTAATAATCTTTAAGGCAGTTTTTTTTTAATATTTTTTTTCGTAATTTAAATTATTATTTTTTTTACTGATAACACATCTACATATAAATAGAAATTATTATGTTAAAACACAAATCAATAGGCGTAATAGTTTTTCCGTAAAGTGTACCACAAAATGCTCAGGTTGTGGGATATAGCAGGGCTCGCTTCGCTCGCCCTGATTATTACTTTAAATACCCTCATGGCCAGCTGCCTTGCGGAGTTATTACAAAACTATGATTTCTCCTAAGATATTCATTATTTATTATGAAGGCGAAAGTTTGTGAGTGTTAGTGTGTTTATATGTTTGTTACTTCTTCACGCTCAAACGGCTGGACCAATTTTTATAAATATTTATATGGATGTAGCTGACTCCCTGGATTAACATATAGGCTACATTTTATACCGATATTCCCACGGGATCGACATTTACGCGGGTAAAACCGCGGGGCGCAGCTAGTTTTATATAAAACAGTCAAAACAACAAATATTACAAAATAATTACGTTTTATTTCAAGGACAATAAATAATTTTAATTTACTATTGTACAAACATCGACATTAAATTATCGATATCTTATCCTCATCGCTAGCTGAGTAGAAATATCGATAACAGGTGCATACGAATATGACCTCTATTTCAAAGACCTTAGCGTGCTAAATAGAGTAAAGTGGTTACAGCGCCTTCTAGCGTTGAGTAGCTGAACTCGTTTTTGATTGCTCGAATTTGATTGTTAGATGGAAAAATGGTCTTCATTGATTCATTGACATGTAAAATAAACACAACATTCACGAGTGTTTTCGCCAAAGTTGCATTCATTAGCCAATTTTCTATTCCGTGATTACGCCTCTCTAATTTTGCTATATTATGCTAGATGGCGTTACTGAGACAAGGGATCACAGTTTTTCTTTTTCTATGACATTTCTTCGCATAGCCCCTCTATAGTAGGTATATTTAATCTCTTTGCGATATATGATTCGTAATATTTCAGCCCTACCATAGAACCTGCAACTTATACCATTTATTCCAATCATATAAGTCGAGAACTGCCTCGTTGGTACAGTGGTCGCAAATGCTATGGCTGAGCATGAGATCCTGGGTTCGTTTGCCGGGTCGGGCAAAGTGTTCGCTCATGCATGTAGCTTCCGCGTCTTCACACCGCAGCTATGAACCGAAGTATAAAAACTAAAAAGACGCGGTAGCTAAATGAGCGAAGCTAAACGTGGAGAACTCGAAACTTCGTAAACACACGCCTTTTTTTTTCTCATGAAGATAAGCTACAGAACGCCGCCGCCTGCGATGAACATAACATAGAGAAACAAGTGTAACAACGGTATAATTTACACCTAAAAACGCTATCGACCACAAAATTACAACAAACACGTTCCATTTATATAGGTACCTACACTTAAACAACTTGTAAAAGTATGATCGCAAATATAGCAGAACTTTCGGGAAAGTTCGACACGTTCGGGATACGTTGCGCAAGTGGCCAGGGTAAGGGTATTCGATAACGTACTAAAAGAGCAGTGACCCCACTATTCAAACAACGCACTTTTACTGCTGCTTTTCCCCGCTAGATGACACTGTTAACAAAACAAAATTTAGGGCTAGATTTTTTTATTTGTAAATGGAGGCCCATTTAGCTCTTGACCTCGATCACGCCTGATAAAAAGCGATGGATGAGGTCTATGATGGCACACCCAGAAGATGCCTGTTCACTCTTGCTTTGCAGCCGAGTTAAATTTGGAAGAGAACAAGCAGACGCCGGCAGAAGGCCGGCAGAGACTTCCATACTTTGGCTGCGCGCATAATAAAGGCCTCCGTGCCTCGAAAAGCACGTTAAGCCCAACGAGGCAGCCGGAACCAACGTTCCGGCTGTCATTCGTAGATCTTTGAGAGTCGTTACGGGTAGTCAGAAGCCCGAAAGTCTGACAACTAGTCTTACCAAGGGGAATCGTATTAGTATTACCCAGTAACTGGGTTGTGGAGGTCAGATAGGCAGTCGCTCCAAGTAAACTGGTATTCAGCTGCATCCGATTAGGCTGGAGGCCGACCCCAACATAGTTGGGAAAAGGCTAGGCAGATGATGATGTATTTTTTAGTACGGACGCTTTTACAAGCACGTCTTTCTACATCGTTCTCACATGTATAATTTCAACATGAATGATGTAACCAAAGAGATTAAAAATATAGGTACCTACTAATTTAATGTCTTTGGATGTAACAAAAGATGATATAAGTAACAAATCTCTTTGAATATAACCAATATTTTGTAATAATTTTATGATCCGGGGAGTTTCTTGCCCGTTCTTCTCCATAGGTACCTACTACGTTTTGGTATGTGCAACTAGCTTCATCTTTCTGACTGATCGACCGGACCCCTTGACAATTGAAAAGTGCCTGTACATTGCCTGTAATTGATTATTTGAAATAAATGCAAGTTGAGAAGTTGAGATTGACAAATCCGAAGTACAATTAAAAAGCGACTTGTAGAAAGTTCTCAATACGTCCATATTTTTCTTTGTCCTAATGATAAGTACTGCTCAATCTTATTTACTCCAATCCACGCTGATAAAATAATCCTTATTATCAGTAATTATTGTGAAATTTCGTGATAATGCAATCAAATTCGGAATAACCAATAATAATGCAGGTAGGGTTGTTTGTTCGCTCAATCAGAGAGCATTGTGTCAATGTTTTGAAGATAACAAACATCAACAAACGTGGTTATTTTCAATGCAAGCACGTCGGCGATTCGTCGATCTCAGTAGCGAATTCCAGAATTATCCACTCGCCGCCAGATGTCGGGGCACGTATATAAACACACGCAACGCGCCGACTGTCAGTGAATTCAGTCAACAGTCAAGCTATCGCTCGCCGAGAACCTTTTGCTAGCTACTTTTTGATTGATTAACTATTGCTATCACATTGTGTCACATTGAACGCATCGAAGAATCTCTCAAAGAAATAACTACACGGGAAAATGAAGACTTTCAGCGGATTCCCATACTTCCTGACCATCGCAATTATATTTTTCGGCATCGGAACAAGATACGTATTGGCTGAAGAAAAATGTCCTCACACTCCTGAACGTCAAAATCGTGGTTTGAACAGACTGTTTGACCAATCATTCGGCTTGGCGCTGACTCCCGACGATTTCCTGACATCCATGATGTCGCCATGGACGCTGCACGATTACTTCAGACCTTGGAGGCTCATGTCGCAGCTGAACAAAGACCTGGGATCAACCATCAAGACCGACAAAGATAAGTTCCAAGTCAACCTTGATGTCCAGCACTTTTCTCCGGACGAAATAACTGTGAAGACCGCTGACAGGTATGTGGTTATTGAAGCTAAGCATGAGGAGAAGGAAGATGAACACGGATATGTGTCCCGTCAATTCGTGAGGAGGTATGCTCTGCCTGAAGGTACTGAATCAGAGGACGTGGTATCTCAGCTCTCTAGTTACGGTATCCTGACGGTTTCTGTGCCTAGAAAAGTGGAGCCTGTCAAAGGGGAACGAGTGGTACCTATCTCTCAAACTGGGCCAGTTCGTAGAGAAGCTAAAGAAACCAAGGAAGAGGTTGAAGGGTCTTGTCAAGCCAGTGAGCAACAATCTTGTGCGAAGGCGTAACTAAAATTCTCTCAGGATGTTCCTATATTTAATACTTTTAATTACTAGTCAAATTAATTTTAATTTATTTGAGACTGGTATGTGTTTATTTCAATAAAAAATGTGTAATAACTAAACACCAAAGTTTTATTTTAATAATTAAAAATGTCCCATTCAGATACACGGATAATTATAATTTGTACGTAGTATAGATAATATTACCTACCTATTGAAAAAATAAAATTATTCTTGAGTACAATTTTATTTTAAAAAACAATGCACCTCACACAAATAACTACATTTACATTATAATCACGCCTCCCAATCCCAAAGATGACAGACAGAGGTATTGCATTGCATGGGCACACCTACATCTCTTGTATGCCTAAGCATTTATAAGGTATCACGTGTGACCCCATTTAATGGGACCTGGGGGAAATATAAGGAAGAATGACTGTTCAAAGTAAGATCTAGAATAGGTACTTGTTGTTATTTTCCATAAAGAAATATAAATTACTAGTGTTCTCTGTCCTTTCCCGGGACTCAAACTATCTCTATACCAAATTTCATCTAAATCGGTTCAGCGGTTTAAGCGTGAAGAGGTAACAGACAGACACACTTTCGCATTTATAATATTAGTATGGATTACTAAGTCGTACAATCACTATACATATTGTGCTGCGGAACTTGTGCGTGACGGAAAATGTAGAATAAAAACCGGCCAAGAGCGTGTCGGACCACGCTCAGTGTAGGGTTCCGTAGTTTCCCGTCCGTCACAATAAGATAATTATGTAAACGAAGTGAAAAAAATGCTTGTATATACGATTATACTACAAACTTAGTTCAGAAATTATTTTGTACAACTTTTTGTCTTTTTTGTACAAAAACTGTTGTTTCCATCAAGTTCAAAATAATTTTCCTAGAAAGTCCTTATAAAGTTCTACTTTTCAGATTTTTTTCATTTTTTCTAAACTTATGGTTCAAAAGTTAGAGGGGGGGGGGACACATTATTTTTTACTTTTAGAGCGATTATTTCCGAAATTATTGACATTATCAAAAAATGATTTTAGTAAACCCTTATTCATTTTTAAATACCTTTCCAACAATATATCACACGTTAGGGTTGAAATTAAAAAAAAATCACTTCCCACTTTAAATATAGGGGGGCTACCCTAATAAAACATTTTTTCCAAGTTTTATTTTAGCACTTTGTCGGCGTGATTGATATACATATTGGTACCAAATTTCAGCTTTCTAGTGCTAACGGTCACAGAGATTAAGCGAGGACGGACAGACAGACATGGCGAAACTAGTTGACTACGGAACCCTAAAAAGGGTTTGTGTAATTTTACTATTTGCAAGTGGAAGTTTGTAAACTAGTTTTTTACCCACTCTATGCATGCATTGTAAACCCTTAGGTACAGATGCCAGCACATCAAGCTACCCGAAACTGTCAAATTTTCCCAATCAATTTTGAACCTTATGTTTTACCGATAAAGTCGAAAATCTATTAAAGAAATTTGACAGATTGTAATAGCTTGACGTGCTGGCGTCTGTACACATCTTCTATACAAATAAAAAAAATTGTGTGTTTTGTAATATCAAAGTAACAGCTTTTTACTAAATGCTTATACGGTACTTATCACAAGAAAACAATTTAAAAAAAATTGTGTCTGTCTGTTCCGGCTAATCTCCGAAACGGCTGGACTGATTTTGAGGAGACTCACTGGCAGATAGCTGATGATATAAGGAGTAACATAGGCTTACTTATTTTGTTTTAGAAAAAGAATTTGGTTGCCGCTCTAAATTTGCGCGGAATTCGACATTTTGCATTTTATTACCGTTTATTTTTAAATTATAGGATTGAAGTGTAAGTTAAGCTTTGTAGTAGTAATCGGGTCTATTCTGTAAAAATCTCACCGTTAAAACTTAAGTAAGCTTGAAAAGAACTATTATATAATTTCACCGATACTAGGATGAACACTATTGACAGCTCACTTCGAACTCATCTCACCTTAGTTTTCAAGGTGAGATTTTTACAGAATAGGGCGTGAATTATACAGAGACGGCGTGGCGTAGGTAAGCATGATGCCGCTTCAAAACGTTTTCATACAAAATGTACGGACGCCAGCACATCAACCTACCACAATCTGTCAGATTTATTTAATGGATTTTCAACTTTATTGCTAAAGCATAAGGTTCAAAGTTGATTGGGAAAATCTGACAGATTGTGGTAGGTTGATGTGCTGGCGTCTGTACATACGAAGGCGCAGCCCGCTCATCGCCCGCGCCGCGCCTTGAGTGTAACACGACACGTCGGCCTACATTTTGCGCTCCTTACTTCCTCCGAAGCAATAATTATGTTTTTGGCGCGGAAACTGTTTTTTTTGCTAATTACCTACGTGGAAACTACAAGGCCTAGAGATTTGAAAATTTTGCTGCTCAATGGCAGCTATTATGCCTTAATTTTTAAGCTATAATACATAATCATAATCTTGTTTCGTTTGGAAGATATGACATGAGCAGCTGGGGTTAATAAAATAGAATATAAAAAGGTTTGCAAAGCAAAGGACGAGCTAACAAACAGAGCAGGATTTCTTCTTGGTGCCGCAGTCACTTGGCGATCACTTAGCAGTTCCGTTGGCGTCGGCCTGGGGGGCTGGCTGGCTGGCAACATCCTTGATCTCCTTCCTAACTGGTCCAGTCTGAGAGATCGGGATAGACCTCTCGTTCTTTGCCGACGAAGAGACTTTCGGAGCGATAATAGTCAGGACACCATCGGAAGACAACTTAGATTCTACAGTTGCAGGCTCACAGTTCTCAGGCAGGATATAGCGCCTTGAAAACTGACGGGAGATGAAACCGTGTTCGTCTTTTTTCTCTTCATGTTTCCCTTCAATGATCACGTACCCATCAGCTGTCTTCACAATAATCTCTTCGGGAGCAAAGTGCTGCACATCCAGGTTGACTTGGAACTTCTCCTTGTTAGACACGATGGTGGAACCCATGTCCTTGGCAGCGACGCCCATCTGTCTCCAGGGTCTGTAGTACTCCCTGGCCAGCATTGGAGCGACCACAGCAGTGAGGAGGTCATCGGGAGTGATGCTCAAACCGAAGTCCTGGTCGGCGAGGCGGTGAGGGACAGCTCCGAGCATAAATGGTAGCAGAGACATAATTATTGTTGTTTGGAGTTAGTAATTAAGCTTGTTTTCACCGAGTAGTAACTCTGGGAATAACGTACTGTTCCACCAGCCGGCTAGTTTATATACTGAAAGAGTTGCAATACGTTTTTGAGGATGTATGCGTAGGTGCAAATCTACTCGATGTTGTGTGGCTGTGTGAATAAAGGATGGATATTGGCAATTCATATAGCATTTAATTAAATAATATTTCACTGATAATCTGACACACTTAATTTTAACACACCCGTTGGATAAATTTATAATATTGGGTGATTATAACTTCGGCAATTGTGTAGACTGGATAGAGAGTACCGACGCTCGAAGTGTTGAATAATTTTTTTGATGCCACTCTCACTTCTAACTTGTCTCAGTATAACGGTGAGAGGAATATCAACGGAAGGATATTGGACTTAGTTTTTTCTAATGACTCGCTGAGTGTTAGTGAATGTCATGATCCATTAGCTTTGCCAGTGGATTTGCATCACAAACCGATATCAATTCAAGCTGATTTTGTTGAAATTCATAAATTGGCGGACAACATAACACGTCGATATAATATATTTTCTAGGGGTGACTACTGACTATGATGTGGCCATTAGATCTGAATTGGACAAATTAAACTGGACTGATCTCTTAAATTCGGGTAAACTTAGGGACAAGTCATCCCTATTAAATGTGGAGTATGCATCACAAGTCTGGAACCCTCAATATGGGATCTACAATTCGCGCATTGAGGGTATCCAGAAAAGTTTCTGAGATATCTTGATTATAAGGCACACCAAGTTTCCATAGATTACAGTCACCATTGCAAGAGGTACCATTTTCTTTCATTGGATCGTAGGCGACTCATTAATGATGTGTGTTATTTGATTAACATAGCGAATGGCTCGATCGACTGCATTGGATTACGTAGAAGGCCGCTTCTAGGTGTGCCTTCTGCCACTACTAATTATAGGCGTAATGCCTTTATTTATACTGTGCTCTTAGCCAAATCATTTTTTGTGAATGATGCGCAGGCTAGTGGTTCTTAAACGCATGTGTAGCAACATAAATACTTACTTAAATAAAAATAAAAAGCTCGGCTTTATTGTAATCGATATGTTATACATATAACTGTGGAGGCTTAATTGTTATTAGCAACTTGACAATGTGTTGTTGTTACCTACCTATTATTTGTAATTAGTCTGTAAGCCTTCTTAAAAGTAAGTAATAAATAATAATAACAATTGATCGCCTGGCAAGTGTTTCATTACATTCTAGACTAAAGCCTTGAAAACTACAAAGATGGTTTACTTGCATATTGTTATGACGCGCTCCGATGTCAGACTTTGTTACAGCTGAATGCCTTTTTTTTAAGTAGGTACCTACTCGTAACAATACATATTGTGACGATGCATATAAAGGGGATTTTTTCTTTTCTAATGGGAAATCATCAAATGACCCCTCCTGCTCTGGGTGGAGCGGAAGGGAGTGTCAGACTCTTACTGACTAAAACCCACCCGAGTTCCTTCCTTAGCCCTTTATGTTCTGTTCCGGGCCAGCGGTAGGTAATCCTTTCGGACAATCCCGCTGACCCGATAATAATAATATAATAATAATAATAATACAACACTGATACGTCAACAACGTACATTTTTCTTCCGTATACTGTATTTCCTGTTTTTATTAATTTTCCATCTTTACTTATATCATAAATAACATTTTCGAATAAAACATATTAAATCTTCAAACAATAGGTAGTCCAAAAATAAAATGAATAACTCTACAAACATAAAAAAATTACAAATGACGGCTGTCAAATTTGGCCTTCGAACAATCACTCTGTGAAGATAATGAAAAATATGATAAAATGTTAAACGAAGAGAAGAAGAAGATAGTAAAATGTTGACGAGATCAGCAGCACGCCGTGCACAATTACCACCTCCGGACTCGTCGCTCAGCCCCGCCCCGCCGCCGCCGGAATCCAGCCCCATCGAGAGTGCTGTGACACCGACCGTGGCAGTTGCGTCGAGCTCGAGCGACGAATATTTTTCCCCGCCGACGTCGCCAACACCCGTACGTCGGCAGGGGAGAGGCCGGCCACCGAGGAGCTTGGGGCTTAGGGGCCATCCAGCCCCGAGCCGGGTCCCCGCTACCGGTGGTTGTGTGCAGCGCATGAGATGGACTCAGTCTATGAATGAGAACGTCATGCGCGCATATTACGGGTCTACAGAGGGGGGAATTAACCTCACTGCGTACCGCGTTAGGATGCTGTCTCTGTTCCAGGAACTGGAACCAACCGTCAACGTTTCGGCCCAACGACTGTCGGATCAGGTGCGGGTCATCCAACGCAATCACAGGTTGGACGATATCGCACTTGATAGGCTGCGCTCAGAGGTACTGAGCAACCACATCGTCTCGACTTCGGCACAAACTGCGGCACAAGCGTCAATTGTTGATGCCATCCCGCCGCAGTCCAATCATGTTGAAGAAGAAGACGATAGGGTTGCCACAGTAAGTAGCCAGTACAACGTCCGACTGAGGAGCGCACTGGAGGATGCATTACGCGAGTATAGATCCACTCCAACCGAACTTAGACCCCGATTACCACGGTTACCTATGCACAAGAAAAATAGGGCGCTGGTGTGTGCCTTGGACTCGCAGCTCAAGAATTTCTTTGAGAGCAGCGAGGATCTTGTTGATACACACTCGATCCTGTATTGCGCAGCTGTTGCGGCATGTCGTTTAGCTAACGTCAAGTTCCCAACTTATGACGAAGCTACTCGACCAAAACCAACCGTACCAGTCTGGCAACGTAGGATCGAGGGTCGTATCGATGGGGCCAGGGTACTCATCGGCAAACTATACTGCTTCAGGGAGGGCAATACACGACCACGAGTGATGCGCTTTGTAAGGCGGGCATTCTCGGGGACTGGAATCAATCCTCGAGAATACATGTCCCGTGTCACAGAGCGCATCGACTTCCTGAAGCAGAAAGTTTGTGCATGGGCGAACCGAATTCGGCGGTATAAGCGGCGGGTTGATCGATACACGCAGAATCGCATGTTCCAGAGCGATGAAAGGTGGGTATATAGAGCTTGGGAGCGACCTGAACAAAATGTGATAGATGTATGCCGCCCGGATGATGCCGCCACAAGTGCATTCTGGCGCAGCATCTGGTCGGTACCCGTCTGTCACACTGAGGCTGGCTGGATGCAGGATGTCGAGCGAGTGTGTGAGACTATACCAGTAATGGATGCAGTCATAATTATGCCATCAGACGTTACCAGAGCGGTCCGTCCTTTACCGAATTGGAAATCGCCGGGACCGGACGGACTGCACAACTTCTGGTTGAAATGGCTAATCAGTTCACACACTTGCTTGGCATCTCAGTTCCAGTCATCCTTAGAGTCTGGGTCGCTACCGCAGTTTCTAACAACAGGCGTTACCCACCTGCTCCATAAGTCAGGTAGTCCCGCGGAACCCAAGAATTATAGACCGATCACGTGTTTGTCGACGGTTTATAAACTTCTTACATCAATTTTGAGAGTGAAAATTAACACGCACATTGAGAATAACTCGATTATGTCTGCCTCTCAAAATGGATGTAGGAATGGGTCCCGCGGTACTAAGGAGCTACTCCTCATAGACATGGCCATTAGCCAACAGGTTCAGCGATCCCGCAAGGATCTGTCAACATGTTGGATAGATTACAAGAAGGCCTACGACTCGGTGCCACATACATGGCTCATGAGGGTGCTGGAGTTATACAAAATAGATGCAACTCTACGCACCTTCCTTGAGTCATGTATGGGGCAATGGAAGACGGTCCTTCGTTATCCAGGATGTCGACAGATCCAGGGGAATGATGAGCCTGTATGGATTAAACGGGGAATATTTCAGGGCGACAGTTTGAGTCCACTTTGGTTCTGCTTAGCCCTGAATCCTCTAAGTACACTACTGGAGGATTCAGGTCTAGGTTATCGGTTGAGGAGAGGTGGTCAGGTTATATCTCACCTCCTTTACATGGATGATTTGAAACTCTTTGCCCCCAACAAATTGCGTCTGATGGAGCTACTGAAGGTAACTGAAACTTTCAGTAGCGCCATCAGGATGGAATTTGGTGTGGACAAATGTGCAGTCATGCATGTAAAGCGAGGGGAGATTATGGAATCCGAGGGAATTCAACTCTCGGATTCCATAAACCTCAGATCCCTATCCTCATCCGAAAACTATAAGTATTTGGGTATGTCGGAAGCGTTAGGCATCAATGATGCTGACATGAAGCAATCATTGAAGGAGCGCTTCTTTTGTCGCCTGAAGAAGGTATTAAATAGTCTTCTTTCGGGCGGAAATAAGGTGCGCGCCTTCAACGGTTGGGTCATGCCGGTTTTGATGTACTCTTTCGGCATACTCAAATGGACTCAGACCGAACTCGACGCCCTGGATAGAAGAGTCCGTACACTACTGACCGCAAACCGGATGCATCACCCACGATCATCGGTGATGAGACTGTATATCCCGCGGAAGTGTGGGGGTCGAGGCTTTTTAAATGCGAAGACCCTCCACAACCGCGAGGTGTGCAGTCTCAGGGAATATTTTTTAAAAGCCGAAGTGGGTATGCATCGTGATGTGGTCGCAGTGGACAAAGGGCTCACCCCGCTCTCCATGGCTAAAGAGAACTGGCGCAAACCTGTAGTACTTTCTACTGATGACCGCAAGAAGATATGGCAAAGCAAGGAGCTTCACGGACGCTTCTATCGGGCTCTTCATGAGCCCGGTGTAGATTTCTTAGCGTCCGTATCCTGGCTACGTTTTGGTGACCTTTTCGGGGAAACTGAAGGTTTCGTCTGTGCAATTATGGATGAAGTTATCTTAACGAATAACTACCGGAGACATATTATGAAGGACGGGACGGTTGACGTGTGTCGGGCATGCCACCGTCCGGGTGAGTCTATCAGACATATTGTCTCTGGTTGTTCTCGTCTGGCTAACGGTGAGTACTTGCACAGGCATAACCAAGTGGCCAGGATTATTCACCAGCAACTTGCTTTGAAATATAAGCTTGTGGATTCTGAGGTACCGTATTACAAGTATGTGCCCGACCCAGTTCTTGAAAATGACCATGTCACGTTGTACTGGGATCGATCTATCATTACTGACAGGACTATTGTTGCCAATAAGCCTGATATAGTGGTGATAGATCGATTAGCGCGCCGCACAATGATTGTCGATATTACCATTCCACATGACGGTAACCTCGTGAAAGCTGAGAAAGAGAAACAAATTAAATATCTCGACTTAGCACACGAGGTTGTTGACATGTGGAGTGTGAGCTCGGCTATCATTGTGCCGATTGTCGTGTCAGCCAATGGTCTTATAGCCGAAAGCCTCGATCAACATCTATCGAGGCTCTCGTTAGGCGGTTGGATCAAGGGCCTGATTCAGAAGGCAGTACTCCTCGATACGGCTCGCATTGTGAGGAGGTTCCTGTCTCTGGAGCCCTAACCACCGGTAGCTTGGACCCTGGTCCCGACACCGGCGGACATCTATTTTTTTATATTTTTAAATGTTTTTTTTTACTTATTTTTATATTTTAAGAAATATTTAAAAATGTAATAAAATAAGAAAAGTAAAATAAATAAATGAATAATAATACACTTCAATCCTATAATTTAAAAATAAACGGTAATAAATAATAAATGTGGACTCAGCGATCATTGTGCCGATAGTCATTACAGCCAATGGCCTCGACCAACAACTGAGGAGGCTCTCGTTAGGCAGCTGGATCAAGGGCTTGATGCAGAGAGCGGTACCTACTCCTGGACACGGCTCGTATTGTTAGGAGGTTCCTTTCTCTGGAGCCCTGACCGCCGCGCCGGTAGCTTGGACCCTGTTCCCGATACCGGTGGGCTAGGTACTATTTTTAAATGTTTTTATATTTCTTTTTATATTAATATTTAAAAATATAATTTATATGTATTTAGCTGAATAAAGAAAATAATAATAAATAATAATTTTATTTCGAGATTCAGACTCGAGATCATAGTGTTAGTAACAATATACTTAAGTACAAACTATGTTAGTAATAAACGAGTCCCTATAATGCACGTCACTGTAATGCACGTACCAGCAATGCACGACACTGGATTGTACAACACAGGAATGTACAACACAAGAATTGGCGACATCGCGATGTCTCCAATTCCTGGGGTGTACCTTGATGGTCCGACCCGAGAGTGTACAACACATGAATTGGCGACATCGCGTGATTGGCCGATTGGTTGGCCAATCAGGTGACTCGAAATTTTGGGACTTGGATACTAGGTAATTGAGCTAGATAGTGCTGTTCCGAAAGACGATTGATTGCGCGATTGATAAGTTTTTAAGCAGAGAAGTCTTTATAAAAAGAGTTTTGTACAGCATATTAATTATATAAGCTGCAATCAGCTGCTCATGTTTAATAAAATTTTGGTAAGCACTCAGAGTGTAAGATAGGTCGACGGAGCCCCGCTTCGCGGGGCTCCTACTTCTGGGTGGTTTAAAAAAAAATAACCACGAAGGCTAAGGCGGGAGCTCCGCTACGCTTCGCTCCCGCCTTAGCCTTCTAACCTAACCTATCCGAGTCGGGGTACTCTGAGTCGGGGTGTTAACCATAATGTAGCGGCACAGTACATATCCTTCTTATCCAGTTTATGAAATATCTTTTAAATTGGTTCAATATTGGTGAAGAAAATAGGCGAGAGCCAAACCTCGAAAATGTGACTTTTTACTTAGGCTATTCAGTCGGATCTGCAGTTGTCCTTATCGCACGCATTAGAGGGCGGGGGCTCGCAGAGCGACAGCGATAGTTTCTTCAAATACCTAATTTTCAAAAGTCGTTCCGCCCGTATTTCCTCTTAACGAATAGCTCACAGATTTACTTCAATAATAATTGATTGAACGTCAACCACACGTCAAATGAAACAAAATCAATCAAAATCAATCCTTAATCAATCAAAATCTCATCCCTAGTTTCACATGGCTTTTTACTTTTTTATTGTGACGTCACTGTTTGTTTTGATTCCAATTCCCGTGCTGTACATTATCAAGCCGGACACTCTTGGTCCGGGCCGAGAATGCGCGACATGACAATGTACGTCATTGGAATTCAAAACACGTTCATTCCAATGTCGTGCGTTCTCGTGCCGTGCATTGCTGTGTTGTGCATTGCTGGTTCCCTAATAAACTCTCAAAACCAAACCAAAAACAGAAAAACAGATTGTGACATCACTGCTGCACGGTGACAGGCCCAGCCGAAACACTGCAGCAGTGGTTTGTGGTTTCTCTTTGAGGCGCGCGTGGAACACGTACGCGCGTGATTATCTGATGTATCGAGTATTTATTTATTTTTATTGTATTTGCCTTCAAAAGTTCTAGTAGATAAATATAACAGCTTTGGTAGTACCGTCAAACAAGCCAACTTTGCCCGTTTTTTTAAGAAAATCGAATATATTACAAGTTTTTTCTATAGGACTTAAGTATATTTTTTCATTTACTACAACTATATGACCATATGCACGCATTTTCTATGTAAAACATTTAAAAAATTAAAATTTAAACCAAGATTTGTTCGATTTTGATGGTGGGCAAAATAATCCGGACTTTTAGCCAACATTGCCCACTTCGATTTTTGACGCAAATCAAGCTCTTATATACGTAGAAAGCACCACGACTACAATTTAAGGCAATCTTAACCTAAGTTTTAAAATACTGTTTGTAGTGTCAATATTTTCGTGAATAAAAACAGTGGGCAATGTTAGGTACCTAGCGGTTAGTGCCCTTTTCCATACAAGGCCCAACAAACGGTTTAAGATTTTCATGGTTGTCACATTGCAGTAAAATTATTAAATAAATGTTATTTTCACTTTTCTTTTGTGGGTGTTAAATTACCTTTTTAACGTCTATTCATATGCACCCAGCATATGCATAGACGTTAAAATGGTAATTAAATGAAACATTGTGTTCAAAATTAAATGTTTATTCCAATTTCGTCGACAATTCGACATAATAGGTACCGTTATTCCCAATTTCACGTCTTGGCTTTCTTGGTCTAATTCTAGACTTGTGTTTGTTTTTCTGAAATTAAAAATAACAATAAAATTAAAGCTAAGTGGATCTACAGATGTATAATAAAAGCTGCCATCTACTCTAATAAAATATACCCTATCCCTATACACAAACAAACATACAATCACAAACACCTCTAGGGGGTCATTGTACTCATCATTAACTCATAAAAAAAAATCAGCTGTTCCCTACATTTTGACGAATTATGCGAACATAAATGTAGGGAACAGCTGATTTATTTTTCACGATTTCAGGTTTGGCTCCATAGTAAAAGTTGTTCGTAATGATGAGTACAATGACCCCGTAAGAGCAAAACAGTGATTAAAATTTCACCCAGTATATGTATACCCAAGTAGCACATGACAGCCGCACAGTGACTTGATTATAGAATTTGTGAATACTCAAGGCTGTTTTAGTTTCCTGCTTAGGGCCTGTGTAGTTAGCTACGCAGCCCTTGTAATTCTAATTTGGGCCCCAAGTTAACCAGCCTTGAGCATTACAGTTGCTGGTTAACGGCAGTATAATCATTGAAGCAGGTGTACAAGGCCTGTACAATGGCTTATACAGCCATACAACAGTCATTGCAGCCTAATATTCAGCTATTTTAATTCTCTTCAACAGCTTTTAGATGTTTAGAGGCTTGGCAACAGCTTTTATTAAAGTATAAATAACAAAAAAAAATCTTTTGTGAATTTGTGACAGAGACGACATTTATTATTTGTTAAAGTGCGCGGGCGGACATATTTAAGGTAAGATATTTTTAATAGTTTTCACGTTGGTTTTTAATGTCCTCGTATGTAAATTGAGTTGCGAGTACCATTTTACTGTAAATGTGTATAGGTAATTACATCAAATATTACACGCGCCATTAGAATAATATCGCTTTAACGAAATTTTTTCACAAGATAAATGGTGTACGAATACTTAATAGATTTATCAATTAAATTATTGCTTTCTAACTTATTGTATTCTATTAGCAAATAAGTGGAAAATATATTGTTTGAATTAAAAGCTATCTAATATCCTTGAAATCTGTAAGAAATCATTTGGATATTTAATAACAAATCGTTTCTGTAAACCTAAAATGGTGTCCATTTGTTATCCAGCACAAATTCTCCTTAAATTCTTTTCAAAAGTTATTTACTGTACACTGTGGTGTTACCAAGTCTATGTACCAGCTTATAGCATTATGCTGGCTGGACAAAGGATTTTAATTATCTTTCTTACTGCATACTGGTATAAAGAGAGAGCATAAAATAGCTTTTCAGGGATAAAGAAATCTCGACAGAAAACCTTTAGTCAATCGTACATAATTTACCTACAAACCTTCACTTCATTTGATTTGTTTTTATTTTGATTTTCCGTTTTCGTACTATATTATGACTGCTAATTACTTTAGTTTTGTTTTCAGGAATAATAATGCCGTTTAAAATAATCAAAACCGTTGAAAAAGGAAAGGAAAGATTAACAATTGTTCCAAGTGGTTGGGAGCATAATGGCATTTTGAGATGGCCAGGAAAAAAAGTTTCTTTAAAATTGCTAATAAAAAATAACAAATCGACACCTCTGCCAGACTGGACTAAAATGGAGTGCACAGTCAAACGGTCATCAAAGCTGAAGAAGTCCTTGAAACAATGTTTAACTGTAGTGATACGTCCGATTATCCAGATGATGAGGAAAGATTAATAATACACAGCAGCGTTGATTACAATTCCGAGGCAGCTAGTAGCTATGCTATTTTTAAATTGTATATTTTTAATAAATTCTTCCTTGTCTTCATGTGTACTTAATTCAAATTCGTCTCTGTCGGAATCCATTAAACGTATGGAATTCTGTTTGTGCGACGCTTTCTCTTTACTGCAGCTTGGTTCATGAAAATCCTGATTATTATAAGCATCAATATTTTGATCAAAATCTATTTGTGCGGAACCCTCACTATGCGTAAACGACACTGGCTTGTAAATATCAATCAGTACTGCTCCTTTGCAATACTGACGTAATTTAAACACCAAAACACCAATAATCTAGATTTACTCTTAAATAACACCGAAAGCTGTAAAATAGCTGTCAGCTACACTTTATGCATTGGCATTAGGATAGAGTAGGTACACCTATTCCAATTTACAACTCAAGGTGAATTAATGATTCTCTTATAAATGTAGCGGCATTAGTAGAGATTACATACCCACTTTTAATCAGCCATTAACAAGCTCGTTGAAGTAGAATTAGAATAGAATAAGTGTACACCAATTAAAAGCCAGTGGCATTATTCGATACTTCAATGCAGCCCGCACCATTACAAGAGAGGTAAACTTTTCGTATTAACCAGTCGTTAACAAGCTTTGGACATCTAAACCAGCTAGTAGTATCACTTGCAGCCAAAAGATGGACTAGATCATTTTAAAATTCTACTTAAATGCTTTTAGTATATTTTTTCGCGATTATAAAGTCATTAGTCAGCTATGCTGTTTAATAGTGTATAATATTTCCTTAACCCCTTGTATGCCGGGAGCGTAGATCTACGCGAGACACAATGGTTTTTAATTGTTTTCTGTAATTACGGCATACAACTGGTTAATACAGTCTAAAGACTCGTCCTATCCTTTAGTACATCTGCATAAAAGCTGTAGACTGTAATGTAGCTTCTTTATGACCTAATTCATCGCTAATGTGCTACTTGGGAGGAAAACGGTGATTCAAATTTCACCCAATATAAATATACATCAACTGCACTAGGTACTAATATATTTTATAACATAAGAAATTAAGTACTTTATTTTAAAGTCGTTACTTAATGGGGAAGCGCTAAGGTAGCCCGCGAAATTCAAATTTTCTTACGTTTTTTGCAATTTGCTAGTCAGTATTAAGTTGTAGGTTGATTAATATATGAATCGCGGCCGTAAGAAATATGTATTTACAGAATTATAATCATTAAAGTCATCAACACAACTCTCTAAGACCACGTAAGTCCAAAGAATGATGATTTCATGAAACAGTTATTCTTTGGACTTACGTGGTCTTAGAGAGTTGTGTTGATGACTTTAATGATTATAATTCTGTAAATACATATTTCTTACGGCCGCGAATCATATATTAATCGACGTATAACTTAATACTGACCAGCAAATTGCAAAAAACGTAAGAAAATTTGAATTTCGCGGGCTACCTTAGCGCTTCCCCCTTAAGAAATATGTCATTGAGGTGTTTGATGTTTTGTTTCTGTGGTTTTGCGTTAATTCAACCTGTTACAAAATAACTAAAAGTGACAACCCTGAGTGCTTTTTGATAACGGGCAATGTTAGCATGGATGGGTCTGAATAATTTAGGGTAACTTTGCCCATCATTAGAAAGGACCATGCAAAAAATCGTCCCATACCACCAACAGACTTCAAACGTATCTCAATTAATTCATCTTGGCATCATGATCATTTTTTATTATGACGACATCACCGTAAGTCATGGGAGTATCGCGCAAAAAAATAATTTTTGTACACACTTTTTGGTACAGTTAATTGTAAAAAAATGTACAGGAACACTATTTAACTATAAAAACTATTGATAGTGAACAGCCGTGAGATGCGCAGAAAAAAAAACCGATCTTATCTTCCCGCACCCTCCCCCTCCCTTGCTAATTATCTGCTAATTACCTGCGCGCGCGCACCCAGTCGTGGCTAGTACGTTCTGCTGCGTTAACGTTGTTTATCTGTGCGATATCGGCTTGTTTGCGACTATTACTGACCCCTGCTTGTTTATTTGGACCTTTTGATTACTTTTCGATTACGCTGGTTTCGATTACCACATTTATTGGACTGTGATTTTTACAACTATGGAGACTGGACGCCGATGTGTAATGTGCCCAAGATCAGTTTTAAGACAGAGGCGACACATATTACGATATACTTTGCTTCAAAGTAGTCCTGAGTTAGTGGCCTACATATCGCAAAATGGATTGACACAAGTAAGTCATTATAAAACAATCATTAGAATATCGATAACTATTAAATACATATATTAAGTAAGCAGACTTAGAATATACAAGCAAAGCATTTTTACGATGCTTTTTGTTACATTTATGAAGTACTTCAATATAATAATATATATATAAAATATTGATAACTAAATAACATATTTCCTTTTCAGGTATTATTCAATAACGTCATGGCGGTATGTCATAGATGCTGGCAGAGAGTCAATAATGCCGTACAACCACAACGCCGTGAGGATGCTCCTGTCGTCGAAATTCCAAGACCAGAGCCCCAAATAGATGCTGACAATCAAGAACCCCCCAATGTTGCAGAAGCTCAAGATCGACAGGCCAGTCCAGAGGATACACGTGAATTCTATGTTCCTGATTACGTGAGAGCACCAAATACTTCAAACGCCGGTATGTATAGGCAATGTAGACATGAAAATCTAAGAGATGACCTGTGTCAATCAAGCTACATCTAGTTTGCCATTACTGATTATATGTATATTTCACCAAGTTCGCGAATATGCGACTGGATAATGTAAACGTTACACATTATTTTAACACTTTTTTTTTTAGTGACATGTCGAATATGTTAATAGAAGCAAACAATAAAGATCAAGATTTGATTTTGAATCATAAAATGTTTAGTTGAACAATTGTTTATTGTAAAATGTCTAAAACAAAGTAATAAAAATACACCCTTTTTAAGTATTTTTTTTTAATTACCCCATATATTTACGGACTAAAAATTGTTATTTGTGTTTTTATGAGACTTCATAATAATATTGAAACAAGTCCCATGTCTGTTGGTGGGTTGGGACAGCGCCCATACAATCTTTTGCATGGTCCTTTTGATTTGTAAAGTCCTGAATAATTAATCTATATTTAAAATACTCAACAACTGATATTCTATAACATACTTTCGCCATGAGGTAAAATCTACAAACACTTTTCTTAGGAAATTTGCCCGCAAAAATATACAACGCACTCGACAAGTTCTGACAAGTTACTAAATGAACTTTGGAAATTGGAACGAATCATGGTATAATAATATAACTGTTTTATTAGACTATGGAACGAATGGTCGAATGCGTTAGATAGTGTTGCCACAAATATAATCAACTTGCCACCAAAATAATAAATGTTGCCATAAAACTAAAATTGTTTCTTATGTTAGCTGATTTGCTTATAAATTGCTTTTAGGGCAAAGATACCTTGATTGGCAAAGTTGGCTTGTTTGACGTTAACTCTTGTCGTGGTAAACCACGGCGACGAAGGTGGTATGACGATCAAATAAGCAACGAGGAAGACCACGGTGAAGGAGGTGTGACGTAGATAAGCGCGTCTAGGTAGACCACGATGAAGGTGGTGTGGCGATTTGATACTGTGCAGTGCTATTCTCTAAAAGACAATTTGATGGCTGTAAGCTGCGACGAGTTCGTCGACGAGACAGCCTTGAGATCGACCGAGCCGAGCGTGCAGCGCTGATCCAAACCGTATTCACTAACGTGGTTGTGGTCGTCGTCGACACAGAACATATATACTCTAAAGGAGTCGTCGAACCGTAACTTCCCGTCGCTTTTCTTTTTTGGAATTTTTATGACCTGGTAACTGGACCTTTAGGTCAAATCTAATTTTATCCTCCCGTCGCTGTTTCTCAGACGAACGTAGGGCTTGACACAAATTCTATAAATTGTAATCGATCAATCTCGACTGAGAGTTTTATAGGTTTAAAATATATATTAAAGGTCTATCTTTAAGTATTTTAAGGAATACAGTTAAACTATAACCAATATC
Source organism: Luperina nickerlii (assembly GCA_963855955.1). Classification (NCBI taxonomy): domain Eukaryota; kingdom Metazoa; phylum Arthropoda; class Insecta; order Lepidoptera; family Noctuidae; genus Luperina; species Luperina nickerlii. The sequence goes on along the minus strand of OY979687.1, from coordinate 8,318,888 downwards.
ATAATTAAAAGAGTTTATTTCTTATTACATTTTAAGGCTGAATGACGATTCCTTTGCTCTTTTCGAGCAACGCGACCCGACGCTGAATAAAAAGTCACAACAATCACAACCGACGCGACGCTAACAAAACCATTCAGTATTCTATTTTCACATTTTTCATTTTCACTGTCTAAATTTCTTTTCACTGAACAATCTCCCTCGTTTGATGGTCTATCATTCTAAGTACGTGAAATTGGCAAAATTGTGGTGTTTATTCCACAAAAGCCATTAATCAAGAGTTGAAGTTGAAGTTGAATTTGTAGTTTTTAAACTTTTAGGTGCTTGATATTTATTTAATTATTTGTATCAGCGAGTGCTTTGAACATAGGTAGTTCTGTGACTAAGAGGGTAAATATAGCTACCTACTGAAATGTGAGTATTATGATATTTTCGCTGTTAGTACATGGATAATACTATTGTGTCTCATTACTATTGTATGATCCACGATTAAGTAAATTACTATTTAGCTATTGTTTTACAATAATATGTACCTATAACTTTATTGTTGTAACGTAACATTGTGTATTTTAAGCATGCCTAGAAGTGCTATGCCATCCCGTGCGCAAGTAGAGATGTTAATAGAGAGTTTGGAAAAGCGTCGTTGGCTTGCCACAGGGTACTCTCGGACATCACATGCCCGAGATCGCAAAAGAGCGGCATGGCAAGAACTAGCTGGCAAGCTAAACAGTAATGGAAGTGGCTGCATTAAAAGTTGGAAGCAATGGTCAAAGGTTTGTTAACAATATATGTACCTAGGTATTGCATTACTGGTGTGCTTCGTCAGCATGCGTACTTTGACTGTTTCTTAAGAACAAAGTTAAATATCCAGTACCTATGTATATTGGCTCTAATTATAACCTAGGACATTATTATTGTATTATGATTATGCAAAATATAGATATTTAGACAGAATTTTTTTTTTTAGTATTGGAAGGATAAGAAGTCAGCGTTGAAGAAAAAAGCTATTCAAATAAGGATGGCTAGGCAACGAACAGGAGGTGATGAACTAGAGGAAGGGTTTCTCTCTGCAATAGAAGAAAAAATAGTTGCAATAATGGGTGGAGAAAGCATTGTTACTGGTGATAGGGAGCTTGAAACTGACCTTCATGTATTTATGGTTTTTTAGTTATGCTTGTTTTAATTTTATTTATGAAAACTTTAAAAGGCTTTATTACGGTAGACCACATACATAAACTGCAACAGGTTATACATAAGACTGAAGAGTATAATCTGCCTCTCTGCTTAGCGTTTGTGGACTATAAGAAAGCCTTTCATTCAATTGAGACATGGGCCATACTACAGTCTCTCCAACAATGCCAGATCGACTATTGGTACATTTAGGTGAGTGCATAAAATATATTTCCTGAAACATCAATATAATTTTCAATAATTTGTTTTTAGGTTGCTAATGAACCTGAGCCTAGATTTGATTTGACTCCTGACGTGCCAAATGCTGATGTATCAGACGATGTGCTTGTGGTATGTTTATTGAAATATTATTCAACACAAGTACTTATTTCACTTCCCAAAACATTGTTAAGTCAAAATTTGTTTGCAGAGTATAGAAGTTGTTAAAGAGGAGGCAAATGCAACACCAGGGTCAGAGTTTATACTTCAGGTATCAATAGATTTAAATTACTTACATTACTTAATATGAAAACTGTGTACTGGGAATTTACAATTATCAAATTTAATTTTGTAGTCATGTACAATTACTGCCTGTAGAACAATCTACTAGAGGCATGCTCCAGACTGAACAGTCCACAACTTCAACACCAGTAAGTTAATTCTAATAAAATATAATATTGTGATGTTAAATTCAAAATTAATCTGATGATGCTGATTACAATAAACTTAAAATATATTTGCAGGATGTACAACCAGGCTCATCTAGGCAATATGCCAATATGCCAATGGAAAACCAGCCTAATATGGAACAAATGGTGAGGTTTTAAATAATTGTCTTTTTTTTTTTTTTTTCAGGATGGGAAATCATCAAATGACTCCTCCCGCTCTGGGTGGAGCGGAAGGGAGTGTCAGACTCTTACTGACTAAAACCCACCCGTGTTCCTCAGTGGCGGTACCTTCATAGAAGCCGAAAAGCCCGGCTTGCCCTAATAAAATCATAATTCACAACAGCAAACTTACTTAAACCTATCAATAAATAAATATATTAAAAAAATACCAGTCAATGAACTCGAACACAAACATTAATAACTGAAAATCAGCCAATCCCTCAGTTGGGCGTTTTTTTTATACGTTGAAGATCTGTGGGCTTGCCCTAATTTTGACCCCTAGGCACGCCACTGGTGTTCCTTCCTTCGCCCTTTATGTTCCGGGCCAGCGGTAACCCTTTTGGACAATCCCGCTGACCCGGCAGGCTTCGGCCCTAACAGGCCCCTTCAGTTGATGCTGACATCTCTTTGAGGCGCGCGTGGAACACGTACGCGCCTAAATAATTGTCTTACAATATGTTATAATGGATATTTAGATAACTTTTTTTTTTATTACAGTTTGAGGCTAGATCACCACCTGCAGTGCCTCATAGGAGTAATGCCCCAATTGCCTCTTCATGTAAGGTTTACTTAATTATAATTTGGTTAACACGTTCACTGCCACCATAATTTTATTGAAGTTCATAGTGATGCCGCCCTATAAAGCCACGCGGACACGCCAGGCGTGTCAGCGGCACTGCATTTTGTTAAACATGGACACGCTAGGCGTGTCCAGTGGCACCTCAATAGACTTAAATTCTTGAATCTGTCTTTTTTTCGGTTTAGCTTAATTTTCGAAATATCACTGAAACATTTAGGACACGCCTGGCGTGTTCAAGGCGTAGTTATAGAAATTCGCAAGAACGCGCTAGGCGTGTCGGCGGCATTGAACGTGTTAACTATTGGTCTAGTGTAAAAAGCACTAAGTAGTGGTCTCACGTTTGATTCCCAGGTTGGGCCAATTTGTTGGGATTTTCTGTAGGTTTTTTCAACAGCAGCCCTTATTCAATCAACATGTATATAAATACTACAACTAGTTACGTATACTACATTGTAATATCTATTCCTTTAGAGAGAGAGTGACATGGAGCTGTTATGAGTGTATTGATTTTATTTAATTTGAACTTTATCTGATTTTATATGTGTACTAATGACGGGTGTTATTTACCTGAAATAAATTAATTTATTATTATTGTTATACTTACATAACACCCCTGTTTAGTAATTTGTTGCATTTTTTATGTTCATAGCACCTCCTAGGCGTCGAATGGTACGCCGCCGTCTGATCCAGCGCTCACCGCCTTCTCAAAGGCAATCTCAAATGGCGAGCCTGACTGAACGTTTTGTCGCCATTGAAGAGAGACGTTTGGAAAATGAGAGACTCCTTATTGAGAACCAGCAGAGGATGTTAGAGACTTTTAAGGAAATAAGTGAGTCATGGTCAAGGCAGACCCAGGCACTGCAGGATTTATGTGCATCCATCAGACGAGAGAGTTGAATCCCCGGAACATGGATCTACTATAGAATTTTAATATAATGTTTAGATATTAAGTCTAAGATGGATGTTAAGTTTACAATGGAAATTTAGAACTGTTTTTGTAGTAAATGTTAATGTTTGTTAGCGAGCACACCCTTTATGCCTGCAGGCTTTTATTTAGGTACTTATCTAATTTTATTTGCATTGGCATTGGTTTGGTTGGTATATTAGCATCTGCTAGCTGACAATTTTATTATAGTAAATAATTTAATTTAAAGTTCTGTTTCTCGTAATGTTAATTACTTTGCATACATACTATTGTATAGAATCAAGTTTTTCTAACTGAACAGACAGTTGTGCTGCTGGGGAGTTTGTTGCGCCACTTCTTCTTCCCGGCGAAAGCACTAGGAAGTGGTGAAGGGCGGGCGTTTTGGGGGACTGTTTTATGTAATTTTGACTAAATGACTAATTTGAATAAAATACTTTTAATTTGATTAATTGTTTTTAATGGTAAATAAAAGAAGAAAACATTATTATGCAGATATCTATTTAATTTCTCATGTCCCATACTGTATACACATTTAATAAAAAAAATTAGTAAAAATAGAGACAAAGGTACACATAAAGGCTAATAATTTTTGATACTATACTAATCATATACACTATAAACACACCTTAAATATTATGACATAATTGTAATTGTTTATCTAAAGCTAATACTGGTTAATCTATGCAGTTATATCTACATTAACATTCACAAATTATACTTTCTTTAAAAATTTAAATATGTACCTATTTAGTGTATCTAATCAATAATGGTGAGTATATTCTATCTAAATTATATGTTTTCCACAACTGGAAAGAAAGGAGAGCATAAATTTCAGATATGACATGCTCGCCATAATTGATTAACTAAATCTCGCCTACTTATCAGCCCACTCACTAAGTCATCATTCCTTTGGAGCCTGATGTGTCAGGATTCCAAGTAACCTAGATTCTTTATCTAAGTCACATTGGTCTAACATAGGAGCTGGCAGCCCGGCTCGATTACACATGTTGTGTAAAACACAGCAAGCTATCACAATTTTTCCCACTGTTATAGGATCATAGTGCAATACCTTATGAACTAATAAACATCTGAACCGCCCTTTCAGTAGTCTAATAGTCCTTTCCACACTGTTCCTTGCACTGCTGTGTAAATTGTTGTAATGGCTCTCTGGAGTCCCGGCTTCTGGATTACTAAAGGGAGTCATTAAATAAGGCCTTTGAGGATATCCTGAGTCACCTGAAATCAATGAATGAAGCTGGAATTAAGTGCAATCTTGACTTGTGTTAAGTTATCATTGTATTGTAAATAATAACTTACCAAGTAAGTACACTATTTCTTCATTATTCAAATTTTCCAAATGCTCCTTTACTTTAGTGTTTGAAAAAACAAAACTATCATGTGTTGCACCCCCAGAAGTCACATCCACATGCAAGATGTTCAGATCAGCATCATTTATCTGAAATAAGTATAGGTAATAATTATGTTACGAATCGAACTCGTTGATCATAACACCTTTTCGGAACATTGTATTCTAAATTCTAGCATTAAGTACTGTCAGGTTTGACGGGTGTTTTTTGGTTTTTTGGCTTGTTTTTTTCACTTTCTTTTCATTAGGTTGAAAAATAAACTGTGGCTACTTTAACCAGCGCGTTTCAATTATAGAGCTACGATCAGTAATAAATTACATACCGGATTCTTTATAATTCAACATAATTTTAATTAAGAAAGACCAACAGATTACCTACAATTAAAACATTCCTGGCATGATAACCTTTTCGGCAATAATATCTCTCCTCATGTTCCTTAGGACGTATCATGGAAACCAGGGTGCTGTCAACGCAACCTAGCACCCCTGGAATTTTGAATTTCTCATAAAACCTGTAACAAGCATTCAAATTTCAAACAATGGCTCTTGTTTAAACAAGACTAACAAGAAAATGTAAGTAGGTACTTTTGATACTTGCCTTGACTTGAGCAATTGTCGATCATTGTGGTTTTGTGGAAATCTAATATACTTACTAATGATGTTCTTATTATTCAGAGCATCAACAACTTCGTGGATTGCCCTAGAGGCAGAGGCCTGAGATATGTATGTGTCTACATTCTTCCCAATGATTTTTTGGTGACTTCCATTAGCCAAAAATGATAGTGTGCATAATATCTGAAACATTAGGAATTCAATAGGCTTTTGTTGGTGTGTGGTGAGGTACCCATCATCTCAAGAAACCTAGCTGTAAACAAACCTTTAGCCTCTTGGTTAAACCACTGGAACGAAGTCGCGTACGCATATATGGAGTTAAGTCATCTACCAATATATTAATTAAATCCTCAGAAAGCCTGTAAATATGGATAAAATCTGTATCACGGGATATTTTTTTAAACTTTCTTATTTGTTTCGCCTGTCGAGCTTTCTTCAAATCATCACTTTTCTTAGCTTCTTCTAATAAATGTAGCTTTATAATTAACCGAGCTGCCATTTTTTCAAATAAGTAGTAAAAGAATCGAAATATTTAAATGCAATTTGTAAGTACAGTTTATTATTTTTGTGACAAAAATAATAAACTGTTTTGTCAAGACTACGCAAGAGCTTTTGGATTTGACAGTTAGAATCGACTCGATTCAGCGTCGAACTCGCTTACATACAGCCTCGATTTAATCGAGGCTGTATGTAAGCGAGTTCGACGCTGTTTTTTCTTAGGGATAGGGAATGCCAAAATGTATGAAGAACAAGAAGAACTAGCGATGCGCGATGGCGAAAGGTTTTATTCGATTGTTCGAACATCTCGATGGTATTCGATTATTTCGACTTGGACCCGAGTCCGACTCGGTCTGTTTGATTGCGAGTTTGCGACTGGCGCATGGCGCGTTCATTCGCGAGTGGTTCATCACGGCCAACATGGCCTGAGATCGCGCAAGGCAGGAAGGATAATAGGAAGTGGGCCGCAAAATCTGTGACGTAAGGGTTCTATTCCTAGATCGCGAAAATTGATAAATTGATAGTACTTAAATCATTAGTTGGCATTAGCACTTTGGTTTCAAAGCATGACCCCACCTATGTGGCTGGTTAACAGCGTGTATACAGAAAGTGGGCAACGTCGCAAATAGCTGTCAAATATTTCGCTGTTTAGATTAATTTGTCAATATTACTGTATGAAAATAAGAAATATGGCTAACTATAATATTGATTATGAAATGCAATAATTCATATTGTAACATCAAATATTTAGTTTTAGATGTAAAAAAAGTATTTGGAAACTTTACAAATGCCTTTTTTACACCTAAAACGGTTACAACATCAAATTCAGTGTTTTAATTGCAATCCATTATTAATATTCTAGTTCATTAGTTAGCCATATTTCTTATTTTCATAGAGTTGACAAATTAATCAAAACGGAAATATTTGACAGCTGTTTGCGACGTTGCCCACTTTCTGTATACGCGCTCGCTACGTAACCATGGGACTGAATACAGTTACTGGTTTTATCTATGGTTTTTTTTTATGAATCCGAGGCACTATGAATAGCCATGTTGAACCTCTTTGAGTCATTGGAATCCACTTCCACTTGCCAGGTAATGCGTAGTTGTTTTTACACACAATGTTAGGTACCTATTTGGTATCTACAACAAAGCCCAATTCCCGTAATAAAAAACGTTCATCATTATTAAAGTAATTGGATCAAGAGGCATAAATGTAGTAATATAAGTTTAATTATATTTAACACATTTTTATACAGGAGTAAAATTATCTATCAGAAGTGACACCACTATTTCTTTTTATTATATTTTGAATAGGGTTCCTTTTTATCAATGGAGGTTCCATAGCTTCACCTTCTAAGAGTTTTGATATGCAAACTCTAACATCTTCTCTTGAAGCTAGGGAACAACAGAGTCTTTAAATATGCACACCAATCTGGCGACAAAGCATAACCAGTCTTGGCTTATACAGTGCCTTCGTAAACATGTCAGCAATTTGGTTTTCAGTACCAATCTTTGCAATCATCATAGTCCCATCAGCAATGGTTTCTCGTATAAAGAAATGTCGTAGCTTGATATGCTTAGTTCTGTTGTGGAACTCATATGGCGGATTTAGTGCAAGTTTGATGGCAGACTCGTTATCCACATGGAGAACAGGAGTCATCGTTGATTGCTCTATGTTTTCAATCAATCGTTTCAGCCATATTATTTCTCTTGCAGCTTCACTAGCAGCTACAATTTCGGCTTCTGTACTAGAGATCGCGACTGATGTCTGTAATTTACTTCTCCATGATATTGGACCTCCGTAAACACATACAAGTCCTGAAGTCGATCTTCCAGTGTCAGGATCCCCACCATGATCTGCATCGCTGTAACAGACCAGTTTTTTCTGCATGCCTTTTCTGTACGTAATGCAGTAATCTCGAGTACCATTCAGATACCGAAATATTCTTTTCACTTTTACGATATCTCTTTTTGTACGAGCTTCTAAGTGTCTGGATGCAACACTAAGAGCATAAGCTATGTCAGGCCTGGTTCCCACCATCAGATATGCAAGAGCCCCAACCGCTTCTCTATAAGGAAATGAATTGTCTCCTCCAGCATCTTCTCTCAATTCAGAGTCTTTAACTATAGGTGTAGCGGCAGCCTTACTATTCTGCATACAAAATTTTTCAAGTACCTTCTTGGTGTAGGCACCTTGATGTATTTTGATACAATCTTCCTCTTTTTTAATTTCAAGTCCTAGGAAGTAATAGGAATTTTTGTTACTTTGGACCTTTATTTTAAATCGCTTCTTTAAATTCTCGAGAAAAACATCGATTAGTGCCTGTGAAGTGCCAGCAATCATGCCATCGTCAACATATAGAGCTAAAAGTAGTCTGCCTTCTCCCTTTTTCATAGAGAATATACAAGGATCTTCTCCAGATTTGAACCCTTGTTTTAGAAGAAAGTCTTTGATGCAATTGTTCCAACACAACGGTGCTTGTTTAAGTCCGTATAGACTGCGTTTCAATTTGCATACTTTGCTAGTTCCGTCGTTATATCCTTCTGGCTGTTTGACGTAAATTTCTTCATTTAAACTTCCATAAAGAAATGCTGTAGATACATCAAATTGCGCAAGAATCATGCTATCTCGAGCAGCAATGCTTAGTAGCGTCCTGATTGAGCTCATTTTTGCGACTGGACTAAATGTTTTCTCATAGTCAACGCCTTTCTTTTGAGAATAGCCAACAGCTACTAATCTGGCTTTATACTTCTCGATATTTCCATTCGAGTTTCGTTTAATCTTGTAAACCCATTTAGTTGAAATGGCTTTGGGTCCTTTTGGCAATAACATTAAGTCCCATGTTTCATTGTCTTTCAGGGAACTTATTTCATCATCCATAGCATCGCGCCATTTATCTTTGTCAACTTCATTGCATCTTTGAACGTCTTTGGTTCTTCTTCATGATCATAGACCTTTTCAACACAATTTAGAACAAAGTCATCAAATCTACCAGGTGGTTTGATTGTTGAACGATCTCTTAAAGTCATTCTATGTGAAACTTGTTCTCGACGTTGATCAAAATGAACGTCTTCTTGAGATGCTTCTTGAGTTTGAAAATCTTCTCTTAATATGTCATCTCTAGACTCATTTTGTAGATCTGTATCACGATGCGGTAAAATACTTCCAGTTGATGAAGTGTCATCAACCTCATATTCAGCAGTATCAAAATTAACAGAGTCATTAATTGGATCAATCGGTACATTTGATTCAACAGTTTCTTGATCGTGTGTCATCTGTGAATCTTCTTCTGGTAAGATAGGCTGTATCTCTGGTTCAACAGAGGGTATTGGTATATCAAAGGTGTTTTTGTCTACCTTAGGTGCCTCCACTGCTGTCTGATCTATAGGTTTTTCTATGAGAGGACGTTCATCAAAAATTACGTCTCTCGATCTGATAAGCCTATGATTTTCTTTAGACCATATACGATAGCCATCATCTCCATCATATCCGATAAGTATGCCTTTTTCTGCTTTCTTACAAAGTTTCTTTCGCCTTTGTTTTGGTACATGTGCATAACACGTCGATCCAATTATCCTCAAATGTTTGATGCCTGGTTTCTTTCCATAAAATAATTCGAAAGGTGACTTTCCTTCAACTGTTGTTGGTCCCGTTCGATTAAGTATGTAGACAGAAGTATTAATTAATTCCGCCCAAAGACCTTGTGGTATTTCATCATGAGCATGCATTAATGCCCTAGCAGTTTCTACCTATTATCCTATTATTATCTCGTTCCGAGCATCCATTTTGTTCAGGAGTATAAGGCATAGTGAAACGCTGTTTTATACCATTCTGTCTCAATGTATTGCATACCTGCTCATTGTCGAATTCTCCTCCATTATCGCTTAGGAACTCTTGTACAACATGGCCAGCGGTTCTTATCTCAGCTAGAAACTGTTTGAGTTTGCTGTGAACTTCGCTTTTTTGTTTTATGAAGTAGACATGACGGTACCGAGAGTAGTCGTCTTTGAAAAGAACAAAGTACCGAAATTTGGAAATTGAGTGCATAAAAGGTCCACAAACATCAGAGTGAATAAGCTCTCCAGGTTTCGTCGCTCGTTCTCGTGTTCCGAACTTCAACCTGTGTGCTTTGCCATTGATACAACCTTCACATAATTCTGTATTATAGTCCAATTTTATGTCAAATTCCTTTTCTACTATCTTTTTCACATGTTTTTTGTTTTGATGTCCTAAACGTTCATGATACAATTGTAACGATTGTGAATTTGTGACAACATTAACTTCTTGCTTTGGTGTAACAATTTTAACATTAAGTATGTAAAGCCCACCAAGCTTTCTTCGCCTCCCGTTCACTATTTCTTTACCGTTTACTTTCAATGTACATGACTCTGTGCGAGATTCGAATGTACTATTCTGTAGTTTGTCTTGTGCAGCAAGAACTGAAAATAAATTTCTTTTTAATGCTGGAATATACCATACATCTTTTAAAAGAAGCGGTTCGACTCGTCCTTTTACATCTGCATCGAGGCGTATAGTTCCTTTGCCAATAGCATTGATTGTTTGTCCAGATGCTGTAGTGACAGTGTGATTATTTTGAAAATATTCAAAGCTTTCAAATAAGTCAGACCTATTCGTTATGCGCCTGCCACACACTCGACGAGTGGCATGGGAAGTAACGAGGAAAGGAGGCAGAGACGTAGTGTGGCAACATTACTCGTCATGCCACACGTCATGCTCCTCGTCCTACCCACTGCTCCCTATTTTGTCGGTTTTTGCGCGCGAGTCAAAGGACCGGCAATACGAGTGCGAGTGGCCGGCCACATAATCGCGCGGTCGCAGTCTGCATGGAGCGCTCGCGCAAGACGCACGCGTATCCAAAATTGGAAATTATGTCGTCGCCAAGCGTGGAATGGTCAAATGAAAAGGTGTTAATGTTTATTGATTTGTAGTACGGTAGGTATAATAAGTCACTATGTCAAGAATTAGTCTAACAAGAAAAGTTGTATTTATTAGTTATCTAAAAATGCATAGCGCGCACGCTGCCACCGTTTCAACGTCCATTGTCTCACCAAGGCAAATGACAAGTGAGGAGCGTCGCGATTAATTGCGCGAGTAGAGCAGTGTGTGGGCAGAGAGGGCAACATCGCGGCAAATCACGGCAGCGCGAGGAGCATAGCGATGAGCAGCGCAAGGAGCATAGTCTGGCAGGCGCATTACATGACTAGTTGCGCCATTGTCAACGTACCAACTATTTTTATCTGCTTCTGTCGTATCTTCAACTGATAGAATTGTTAAATTCATGTTGTTCACACTACTGGTCGAATTCTTTGGTGGTCTTCCGTCGGAAATCCATTTATGGCATTTCTTGACAATGTGACCGACCTGTCCGCAATATTTACACTTTTTTTTTTTTTTTTTTTTTTTTTTTCAGGATGGGAAATCATCAAATGACTCCTCCCGCTCTGGGTGGAGCGGAAGGGAGTGTCAGACTCTTACTGACTAAAACCCACCCGTGTTCCTTCCTTCGCCCTTTATGTTCCGGGCCAGCGGTAACCCTTTCGGACAATCCCGCTAAATATTTACACTTTAATTCCTTTTTCTTAAAGTCTTTCTTACTCTTCTCAGATTTTACTACAAGAGCTTTAACATTAGTATTACACTCTTCTTTATTTATTAGCGCTCTTTCATAGGCACATAACTGTATTGTCAGATTCTCAATGTTTCTATCCTGTTTTGCCATCAAAAGCCAACTTGACTTGAATGCAAAAAACTGTTCCGGAAGTGTATCCAGTATCTTGCAAATTATTAGGATTACTGGTAAATCGTTTCCTTCTAATTCAGTATTCAGGTCGTAGAACAAAGATTTGACTGCAGATATATGTGTGGTCATATCATGCTCAGGATCTTTTTGGTAGCTGAAGAACTTCATGCATAAGTCGTAGCTCTTATCTTCTGTAGCTCCGTCATATAGCCTGGCAAGTTCATCCCACATGTCCTTTGCTGTGCTGAATCTCATCACCTTGTGCAACATATTCTCAGTCATGTTTGCCGAAAGTACTAATTGAGCAGTGTTATCCAATATTTCAAAATTATTTGACTCCTTTTTAAATTTTTCTATTGTTTCGGGTGTGGCCAATGCTCCTGGATGAGTAGGCATTTTAATTGTACCCTTTATAACATCCGTTGTACCTGGATAACTTTTAAGTAATCTAGTAATCATGAATTTCCATGTTTGCCAATTTTGTCCATCCAATTTGTTTATTTCGATCTTTGCCCCAGCTACAGACTGCATGATGACGATCGTAAATTTCACTTATTGTAGGTACGGTTCGACTTTCATATAAAATTCAAAATTCTTACTTTTATTTTGCTATCCACCCATAGAATTTAGCCTCAGGCAACTCAACGCTCTTGTTGATGACAACACAAGAAATATGAAATTTTTTTTTTATCTATGGTCGTTTGACATTAGTTTGTTTCTTCTCTGTGCTCTCTCTCTGCCTTTTTTACAAGTAATAAAAACAAGTGCTTTTTGTTAAGTATTTAAAATATTGTTTCCCCTGTTCATTTGGGTATAAAATAAAAACCTGTTTCAACTGTATCCCACGGCCTTTCATTTACATTCATCAGGTTATGGGCCCAGACCCTCCTGATACGAAGATTAACGTGGATACAGTTCATTGTGAAAATAAAACTCAGAGCGAGGCGAAGCCATCATGGAATTTCAAAGTGCTGGTTCGGCTTCTGGGGTACCGGTAAATATCACTGGAATTACAGTAGTAAAACTTACTGGAGGTGAAAATTGGTTGTTATGGAAATTTCAGACCAAGATTTTGTTAAACGGTCTCGGCCTGTTAGGGGTCGTCGACGGGTCGGTAAAGAAAAATGATGCCGGCATAAAAACAAATGAATGGGAGCAACAAGATGCTAAAGCACAAACACATATCGTGTCGAGAGTAACAGAAAACGTCATGCAACATTTAGTAACATGTTGCTCGGCGGCAGAAATGTGGCAAAAATTATCGAGCATATACGAACTTAAAAGCTCAATGAGCGTTCATCTGATGCAAGAAAGATTCATGAAATATAAATATGAAGAAGGTAATATAGCCAAGTTATTTAGTACAGTAGAACAAATGGCAAATCAACTAAGACAGCTAGGCGAATCTATCTCTGATAAGATGATTATTACAAAGATACTATTGACACTACCACCTCAATACAAACATTTTATCTCGGCGTGGGAAAGTGTTCCTCAAGAGTCCCAAACATTAAATGACTTGCAAGCAAGGTTACTCATTGAGGAAGAACGCATGAAAGAAATGGAGGAACCTGTTGCCTTATCTGTGAAAAATATTAAGTGTCATAAATGTGGTAAAATTGGTCACAAAAAGAGCATCTGTAGATATAATAATACATGTACTTACTGCAAAAAGGCTGGACATACAATAGAACAATGTTACTTTAAGAAGAACAGAGAAAAAGGAAACAGCTCAAAAGAAAATAAAGGAAATAATTGGAAAGAAAATAAATACAATAATTCAAGGGAAAATAAAGGAAATAGCACAAAGGATACCAAAGGAAATGCCTACATTTCAAGTGCTTTTATTGGACATAATTCCGGCAAAGATGAATGGATAGTGGACAGTGGTGCAAGTGACCACATGACCCATAATCAATCTCTTTTTAGTAACTTTTCAGGTATCAATTCCAATAGATATGTCATAGTCGGAGATGGAAGGAAATTAAAAGTTGAAGGCATTGGACAAATACTCCTGAATGCTTATGACGGTAATGAATATGTTATGTCTTCACTAAACAGCGTACTTTATGTTCCTGAACTCAAGGTAAATTTATTCTCTGTTATTAAAGCTGTGAAAAATGGTTACATGTTTAGTATTAAAGGTCAAATATGTGAATTTATTAAAAATAATGTAGTGTGTTCAGTTGGTAAATGTGTAGATCAGTTCTATGTAATGCAGTTTATTTTTGACTCTCCATGCAATGTAAATGTAACCACTCGGGTTAAAACTAACACCCTTATGGATTGGCATGAGAAATTGGCTCACCAAAATTACGATTACTGTCGGTCAGTGCTAAAACACAATAACATAGAATTCATTGATTCTGATGATTCATGTGTTGCATGTATAGAAGGAAAATGTCATCGCTTACCTTTTCCTCAGAGTATAACTAAAACAAACATGTGTTGTGAGATCTTACATGCTGATGTGTGTGGACCGTTGGAAGTGCCCTCTGTTGGTGGCTCAAGATACATATTGGTTATTAAAGATGATTTCTCTAAGTACAGGAAAGTTTATTTTATGGAACATAAATCTGAAGTGCCAAGTAAAATAAAAGATTTCATTAATCATGCTGAAGTTACAACTAATAATAAAGTAAAGGTTTTAAGGACAGATAATGGCACAGAATTTTTGAATAAAACATTAGAGTTATTTTTAAGTAATAAAGGTATACAACACCAAACTACAGTAGTCTATACACCGGAACAAAATGGTAAGGTTGAAAGGGAAATGCGAACTATTATAGAAGCCGCTAGAACAATGTTGATTCAGTCTAACCTAGATAAAAGTTTATGGGCTGAAGCTGTTAGCACAGCAGTATATACTCTAAATAGAACTTATGTTAAAAATAAAAATACTGATAAAACACCGTATGAATGTTGGTTTGGTAGGAAGTTCGACATAAATAGTTTACATAAATTTGGTAGTCTAGTAGTCTGTCATGTGCCTAAAGAGAAAAGAAGAAAATTGGACTCAAAAGGAAAGAAGGGATATTTTGTTGGCTATGGCGAGGATACGAAAGGTTATAGGATTTATTACAAGGAGGAAAACAAAATAGAAATTAAAAGAGATGTAGTTTTTATTAAAGATAATGATAGTAACCATAAAAATAAAATAGCTGATAGTGAAATAGAAATCTTAGTAGAAAATGATAATGAAAAACCATTGAAAGAAATAAATGATGTTGATGGTGTTGCACAAGATGAAAATGCTATGGATAGGTCAATACAGAGTGAGGTACCAGTTATTGATGAAGTGTCAAGCCAAAACTTAAGTAATACTCCAAGTGTTGAGTCAAATAATGATTCTGAAGAAGAGTTTCATGATACTAATACTGAAGTTCAAGCTCAGGAAGAACAAATAAGAAGATTAAGACCTAGAAACCAGATTAGGCAGCCTGAATGGCACAAGTATTACAGTACAGATTATACATGCTTATTAAGTTATATTGAAGATAATCCTAAAACATATGAAGAAGCCATGAAAAGTACTGAAAAAATAAATTGGAAAAGAGCTATGGACGAGGAGATAGATAGTTTAATTCAAAATAATACATGGGAGTTAGTGCCAAAACCAGTAGATTGTAAAGTTATTGAAAGCAAATGGGTATATAAAAGAAAACTTGATGATCAAGGTAATATTACTAGTTACAAAGCTAGGCTCGTGGCTAGGGGCTTTCAACAAACTGATTTTATTGATGATGATTTATTTGCACCAGTAGCTAAACTTCCAACTGTCCGTACTCTATTGGCAATATGTAATCAGAAAGGTATGTCAATACACCAAATGGATGTCAAAAGTGCCTTTCTTCATGGTGATATTAAAGATGAGATATATTTGTCATTACCAGAGGGATGTTCTAATGGTGATATGATATGTAAACTTAAAAAATCATTGTATGGGTTAAAGAGCTCGCCCAAAAACTGGAATGACAAATTTAACTCAGTCATGTTGTCTGAAGGTTTCAAACAATGTAAAACAGATTATGGTCTTTATGTAAAACAATATAATGGACAGATGGTCTATTTATTACTATATGTCGATGACTTATTACTTGCAGGGACGGATATTGAATGTGTAAATAATACAAAAGAATTGTTAAAGAAAAACTTTTGTATGAAAGACTTGGGTTTGGCAAATTACTTTTTAGGTATTACTATCAAGCAGGATGTAATTAATGGTGTCTTAAAAATTAATCAGAAAGCATTCCTAGAACACATTTTACAAAAATATAACATGTCAGACTGCAAAAGCATTGCTACACCCATGGATTCAAAATTTAAAACTGATAGTCTTAAAAGAGAAAAGTCAGATAGTCAAGAGTTAGAAACAAGATGCAGACAATTAATTGGTTGTTTATTGTATGCAGTATTAGGAAGTAGGCCTGATTTATGTGCAAGTGTTTCAATATTAAGTCGCTTTCAAAAATGTGCTAGTGAAGAGTTGTGGAATATGTTAAAAAGAATTCTCAGATATATTAAGGGCACATTGGATTTAAGTTTAGTCTTTGAAAGAAATAATACTAATGATGCTATCATTGTTGGCTATGTAGATTCTGACTGGGGAGGTGATTTAGTTGACAGACGGTCAACAGCTGGATTCGTTTTTAAAGTATTTGGTTGTCCTGTTTCATGGTGTACAAGAAAGCAGCCCTCTGTAGCCCTGTCTTCAACTGAAGCAGAGTACATGGCACTCAGCATGGCTACTGCGGAAGCTTGTTGGCTCAAACAACTTTTAAGTGATTTTTCAATTGATATTGATTCTGTATTAATATATGAAGATAACCAAAGTTCCATTAAAGTAGCTAAAAATCCAGTTTTGCACAAAAGAATGAAACATATTGACATTAAACACCACTTTATTCGTGAAAAAATCGTAGATGGTACAATAATGTTAAATTATATAGGAACATCAGAACAAATAGCTGACTTGCTAACCAAACCTTTGTCAGGCCCTACATTTGTTAAATTAAGGGAATACTTAAAATTAATATAATTTGTATAACATAAAAAAAAAAATGTTTGAACTTTAAGTTTAGATTGTTTAAGTTTAAATTAAATAAACGAAAGTGAGCACAGTACATAGATGTAGAGTAAAACAATTGTCGTTATCTTGTAAAAACTAAGATGTTTAACTGTTTAAGATTGTAATTCTTTCTACTAGGTTCTTGTGTTGAGGGACGGTGTTGATGACAACACAAGAAATATGAAAATTTTTTTTTATCTATGGTCGTTTGACATTAGTTTGTTTCTTCTCTGTGCTCTCTCTCTGCCTTTTTTACAAGTAATAAAAACAAGTGCTTTTTGTTAAGTATTTAAAATATTGTTTCCCCTGTTCATTTGGGTATAAAATAAAAACCTGTTTCAACTGTATCCCACGGCCTTTCATTTACATTCATCAGCTCTGCTACCATATTAAAGTAATTGGATCAAGAGGCATAAATGTAGTAATATAAGTTTAATTATATTAAACACATTTTTATACAGGAGTAAAATTATCTATCAAAAAAGGTGACACCACTATTTCTTTTTATTGTATTTTGAAAAGTGTTCCTTTTTATCAATGGAGGTTCCATAGCTTCACCTTCTAAGAGTATTGATATGCAAACTCTAACAGATACTGTGCAGTGCTATTCTCTAAAAGACAATTTCATGGCTGTAAGCTGCGACGAGTTCGTCGACGAGACAGCCTTGAGATCGACTGCTCAGTTTTATTATAATTATGTATTAGTCTATGATCGACTGAGCGTCCAGCCATTATTATTATACTCTTTGCGTGCAGCGCGAGCGCTGATTCAAACCGTATTCACTAACGTGGTTGTGGTCACCGTCGAACCCAAGGCATAAATTGTAATCGATCAATCTCGACTGAGAGTTTTATAGGTTTAAAATATATATTAAAGGTCTATCTTTAAGTATTTTAAATATCATAATAGAGTTTATTTCATATTTCTTATTACATTTTAAGGCTGAATGACGATTCCTTTGCTCTATTCGAGCAACGCGACGCGACGATGAATAAAAAGTCACAATGATTGTTGTGACCACAGGTTGTGACTTTTTAAACTGATTGTTGAACAATCACAACCGGCTGACCGACGCGACGCTAACAAAACCACTAGAATTTGTAGTTTATAAACTTTTAGGTGCTTGATATTTATTTAATTATTTGTATCAGCGAGTGCTTTGAACATAGCTAGTTCTGTGACTAAGAGGATAAATATAGCTACCTACTGAAATGTGAGTATTATGATATTTTCGCTGTTAGTACATGGATAATACTATTGTGTCTCATTACCTAGGTACATTACTATTGTATGATCCACGATAAATTAATAAAATTTTAGTAAATTACTTATTTAGGTATTGTTTTACAATAATATGTATCTATAACTTTATTGTTGTAACGTAACATTGTGTGTTTTAAGCATGCCAAGAAGTGCTATGCCATCCCGTGCGCAAGTAGAGATGTTAATAGAGAGTTTGGAAGGGCGTCGTTGGCTTGCCACAGGGTACTCTCGGACATCACATGCCCGAGATCGCACAAGAGCAGCATGGCAAGAACTAGCTGGCAAGCTAAACAGTGATGGAAGTGGCTGCATTAAAAGTTGGAAGCAATGGTCAAAGGTTTGTTAACAATATGTACCTAGGTACCTATTGCATTACTGGTGTGCTTCGTCAGCATGCATACTTTGACTGTTTCATAAGAACAAACTTAAATATCCAGTACCTATGTATGTACATTGGCTCTAATTATAACGTAGGACATTATTATTGTATTATGATTATGCAAAATATAGATATTTAGACATAGTTTTTTTTTTTAGTATTGGAAGGATAAGAAGTCATCGTTGAGGAGAAAAGCTAGTCAAATAAGGATGGCTAGGCAACGAACAGGTGGTGGTGAACCAGAGGAAGGGTTTCTCTCTGCAATAGAAGAAAAAATAGTTGCAATAATGGGTGGAGAAAGCATTGTTACTGGCGATAGGAAGCTTGAAACTGACCTTCATGTATTTATGGTTTTTTAGTTATGCTTGTTTTAATTTTATTTATGAAAACTTTAAAAGGCTTTATCACGGTAGACCACATACACAAACTGCAACAGGTTATACATAAGACCGAAGAGTATAATCTGCCTCTCTGCTTAGCGTTTGTGGACTATGAGAAAGCCTTTCATTCAATTGAGACATAGGCCATACTACAGTCTCTCCAACAATGCCAGATCGACTATTGGTACATTTAGGTGAGTGCATAAAATATATTTCCTGAAACATCAATATAATTTTCAATAATTTGTTTTTAGGTTGCTAATGAACCTGGGCCAAGATTTGATTTGACTCCTGACGTGCCAAATGCTGAAGTATCAGATGATGTGCTTGTGGTATGTTTATTGAAATATTATTCAACACAAGTACTTATTTCACTTCCCAAAACATTGTTAAGTCAAAATTTGTTTGCAGAGTATAGAAGTTGTTAAAGAGGAGGCAAATGCAACACCAGGGTCAGAGTTTATACTTCAGGTATCAATAGATTTAAATTACTTACATTACTTAATATGAAAACTGTGTACTGGGAATTTACAATTTTCAAATTTAATCTTGTAGAGTCATGTGCAATTACTGCCTGTAGAACAATCTACTAGAGGTATGCTCCAGACTGAACAGTCCACACCTTCAATACCAGTAAGTTAATTCTAATAAAATATAATATTGTGATGTTAAATTCAAAATTAATCTGATGATGCTGATTACAATAAACTTAAAATATATTTGCAGGACGTACAACCAGGCCCATCTAGGCAATATGCCAATATGCTAATGGAAAACCACCCCAATACGGAACAAATGGTGAGGTTTTAAATAATTGTCTTACAATATGTTATAATGGATATTTAGATAACTTTTTTTGTATTACAGGTTGAGGCTAGATCACCACCTGCAGTGCCTCGTAGGAGTAATGCCTCAATTGCCTCTTCATGTAAGGTTTTCTTAATTATAATTTGGTTAACACGTTCACTGCCACCATAATTTTATTGAAGTTCATAGCGATGCCGCCCTATAAAGCCACGCGGACACACCAGGCGTGTCAGCGGCACTGCATTTTGTTAAACATGGACACGCTAGGCGTGTCCAGTGCCACCTCAATAGACTTCTAAATCTGTATTTTTTTCGGTTTAGCTTAATTTTCGAAATATCACTGAAACATTTAGGACACGCCTGGCGTGTTCAAGGCGTAGTTATAGAAATTCGCAAGAACACGCTAGGCGTGTCGGCGGCATTGAACGTGTTAACTATTGGTTTAGTGTAAAAAGCACTAAGTAGTTGTCTCACTTTTGATTCCCAGGTTGGGCCAATTTGTTGGGATTTTCTGTAGGTTTTTTCAACAGCAGCCCTTATTCAATCAACATGTATATAAATACTACAACTAGTTACGTATACTACATTGTAATATCTATTCCTTTAGAGAGCAAGTGATATGGAGCTGTTATGAGTGTATTGATTTTATTTAATTTGAACTTTATCTGATTTTATATGTGTAGGTACTAATGACGGGTATTATTTACCTGAAATAAATTAATTTATTATTATTATTGTTATACTTACACAACATGCATGTTTAGTAATTTGTTGCATTTTTTATGTTCATAGCACCTCATAGGCGTCGAATGGTACGCCGCCGTCTGATCCAGCGCTCACCGCCTCAAAGGCAATCTCAAATGGCGAGCCTGGCTGAACGTTTTGTCGCCATTGAAGAGAGACGTTTGGAAAATGAGAGACTCCTTATTGAGAACCAGCAGAGGATGTTAGAGACTTTTAAAGAAATAAGTGAGTCATGGTCAAGGCAGACCCAGGCACTGCAGGATTTATGTGCATCCATCAGACGAGGGAGCTGAATCCCCGAAACATGGATATACTATAGAATTTTAATATAGTGTTTAGATATGAAGTCTAAGATAGATGGATAGATGTTAAGTACAATGTTTTTGTAGTAAATGTTAATGTTTGTGAGCACACCCTTTATGCCTGCAGGCTTTTATTTAGGTACCTACTTATTTAATATACATTTTTATTTTTTTTACTTGAGTAGTTTGCATTGGCATTGGTTTGGTTGGTATATTGGCATCTGCTAGCTGATAATTTTATTATAGTAAATAATTTAAAGTTCTGTTTCTCGTAATGTTAATTACTTTGCATACATACTATTGTATAGAATCAAGTTTTTTCTAACTGAACAGACAGTTGTGCGTTGTGCTGCTGGGGAGTTTATTGCGCCACTTCCCAGCGAAAGCACTAGGAAGTGGTGAAGGGCGGGCGTTTTGGGGGACTGTTTTATGTAATTTTGCCTAAATGACTAATTTGAATAAAATACTTTTGATTTGAGTAATTGTTTTTAATGGTAAATAAAAGAAGAAAACATTATTATGCAGATATCCATGGACCTAGGTCCATGCAGATATCTATTTAATTTCTCATGTCCCATACAGCCCATACTGATACACATTTAATAAAAAAATAGTAAAAATAGAGACAAAGGTAAAACATACATAAAGGCTAATAATTTTTGATACTATACTAATCATATACACTTTAAACACACCTTAAATATTATGACATAATTTGTAATTATTTATCTAATGCTATGGTTATACTGGTTAATCTATGCACTTATACTTTATTAAAAATTGAAATACCTATTTAGTGTATCTAATCAATAATGGTGAGTATATTCTATCTAAATATGTTTTCCACAACTGGAAAGGAAGGAGAGCATACATTTTAGATATGACATGCTCGCCATAATTGATTAAATTTCGCCTACTTATCAGCCCACTCTAAATCATCATGTCTTTGGAGCCTGATGTGTCAGGATTCCAAGTAACCTAGATTCTTCATCTAAGTCACATTGGTCTAACATAGGAGCTGGTAGCCCAGCTCGATTACACATGTTGTGTAATACACAGCATGCTATCACAATTTTTCCCACTGTTATAGGATCATAGTGCAATACCCTATTAACTAGTAAACATCGGAACCGCCCTTTCAGTAGTCCAATAGTCCTTTCCACACTGTTCATTGCACTGCTGTGCAAATTGTTGTAATGGCTCTCTGGAGTCCCAGCTTCTGGATTACTAAAGGGAGTCATTAAATAAGGCCTTTGAGGATATCCTGAGCCACCTGAAATCAATTAATGAAGCTGGAATTAATCTTGCAATCTTGACTTGTGTTAATTTATCAATGTATTGTAAATAATAACTTACCAAGTAAGTACACTATTTCTTCATTATTCAAATTTTCCAAATGCTCCTTTACTTCAGTGTTTGAAAAAACAAAACTATCATGTGTTGCACCCCCAACAGTCACATCCACATGCAAGATGTTCAGATCAGCATCATTTATCTGAAATATGTATAATAAAAAATATACTTACCGGATTCTTTATAATTCAACATAATTTTAATTAAGAAAGACCAACAGTTTACCTACAATTAAAACATTCCTGGCATAATAACCTTCTCGGCAATAATATCTCTCCTCATGTTCCTTAGGACGTATCATGGAAATCAGGGTGCTGTCAACGCAACCTAGCACCCCTGGAATTTTGAATTTCTCATAAAACCTGTAATAAGCATTCAAATTTCAAACAATGGCTCTTGTTTAAACAAGACTAACAAGAAAATGTAAGTAGGTACTTTTGATACTTGCCTTGACTTGAGCTCTTGTCGATCATTGTGGTTTTGCGGAAATCTAATATACTTACTAATGATGTTCTTATTATTCAGAGCATCAACAACTTCGTGGATTGCCCTAGAGGCAGAAGCCTGAGATATGTATGTGTCCTCATTCTTCCCAATGATTTTTTGGTAAGTTCCATTAGCCAAAAATGATAGTGTGCATAATATCTGAAACATTAGGAATTCAATAGGCTTTTGTTGGTGTGTCTTCCAACTCTTCCACCCATCATATCTCAAGAAACCTAGCTGTAAACAAACCTTTAGCCTCTTGGTTAAACCACTAGAACGAAGTCGCGGACGCATATATGGAGTTAAGTCATCTACCAATATATTAATTAAATCCTCAGAAAGCCTGTAAATATGGATAAAATCTGTATCACGGGATATTGTTTTAGACTTTCTTATTTGTTTCGCCTGTCGAGCTTTCTTCAAATCATCACTTTTCTTAGCTTCTTCTAATAAAAGTAGCTTTATAATTAACCGAGCTGCCATTTTTTCAAATAAGTAGTAAAAGAATCGAATTATTATTTTTGTCAAGACTACGAGTACGCACGAATCACAGAGGCACGAATATTTAGAGTATTTTAGAGCTTTTGGATTTGACACACAGAATTTGACAGAATCGAGGCTGTGGCCGCTGTGGCCACGGAACAGATTAGCGATGGGCGACTCGAGTTATCTAACTCGAGTAACTCGGGTTAGACCGTAAGCGAGTCAGCCCGAGTCAAAATATCTGCAAACCGAGTTGACCCGGAGAGTGCGCGCGACGGGCGAGCCCGTCGCGCGCGCTCTCGGGTCAACTCGGTGCGGTGGGTTGGCGGCCCGCGGCTAGCCGCCTAGCCCGCGAGTCGCGAGGCCCGAACGACTCTGAGCGAGCCCGAATCAGCCAGACGCCGAACGTCCGAGCCGCGAGTGAAAGAGATAGTTCTCGTTCTTGGTTTCTTATGTTGAATTTAAGACTGAAATTCAGAAACAAGTGCCATTATACATAATAATTTTTATATAATTACTTACCAAGTAAGTATTGTTGAATTTAAAACTGATATTTAGAAATCAGAGCCTTTAGATTTATAGGTATATACGGTCTATTTCAAAGCTGATTAGTTTATATTACAGTTATTTTTATAGAGTTACAAGATATTTTTTAAACTTAAGACTGGTATTCATTCAGAAATAAGTGCCATTACTTAGATGTTGATTAGCTTTTTTTATAGATGTTAGTTGATAGATAGATGACCAAATACCAAAAGGTGCGGTGTTTAATTTAAGTAATAAAGTGCCATTAGATTTATTTTAGTTTCTTATTATTTACTAGGCAAAAATTAACATTTTTACCTCGTTCTTTTGCGCTACATAAGTAGGTATGTACTTCGTTTTGTGATGTGATGTTTGTAAACACTTTTAATAATAATAAACGTCTGATTTTTGAATGGGCTCAATTTGATTTGACTACCATTGACTCGACGCGACGACACGCAGCCCGCCGGACCCGACCCGGCGAACCGTGAACGTAGCAAACTAGCAACCCGCGGTAAGATGCACCGAGTTCAGCATTTCCTGACTCGGACGGACAACGCGGCAACGCGACGCATCTTAAGGCAGACTGAGTCGAGTCAACTCGCATTGCAACCCGAGTTGGTAAGCGAGTCAACTCGTGTTACTCGAGTTGCCAAAAAGTCAACTCGGCCCATCGCTAGAACAGATTCTGTTCCGTGGCTGTGGGCACAGTTTAAAGACATAACAGTATTGTATCTCGGCCGTAACCTTGAAATAAATGCCTACAGCCGCGCGGTACGTAAACATGCGATATGGCTGCCCGCCTCCAGCATTTTAATTACATTTGCCTACTTTGTGTTTCCATTTAGTTTTGTTATTGTATTTTACTGTGTGTGTACGGACGCCAGCACATCAACCTACCCGAAACTGTCAAATTTTCGCAATCAACTTTGAAGCTTATGCTTCAGTGATAAAGTTGAAAATCTATTAAAGAAATCTGACAGATTGTAGTAACTTGATGTGCTGGCGTCTGTACATAAATAATAAAATAAATAAATAAATACACTTTTATATAATATAAACAAATAAAATACTTTGTGAATTGAATAGGAAGTGTTTAATAAAAATGCGTGTTGTTTTTTGATTGGTAGATTTAATTAAAAAACCATGTTTATGTTTGAATAATAAATAATTTAATATTATAAATTTGCGACCGAAAAATATTTGCGCCTCGACTGAGACGTACGAAATGCTTTATTATTAAATTTTAAAGTATAAAAAACCCCCATTCTAATATAAAGCTTAATTAAAAATTGCTTTGATTTGATTAAAATGGTCAATTTCGTCATTTCGAAATAACTATTTATTAACATTAATCTGATTAGATTACAGTTTATTTCTATGAAAACTTGTTCATAAGTATATTTAAACAAATTATGTTAAATTATTAATATTATTATAGTTAAATCAAACGTTCAAGAACTACAAATAAAATTCAAAATTTGTATATTAATGTTTTTTTAATCTTTCCTATCATCGTCCTATCCTTAACAGAATAGCACAGATTGGAAGAAGTTAAATAGCAAACATGTATAAAAGTTATAGTTAAAATAATCTGTTCATTGAAGTAATAAACATATTTAAATTAATCAGTGCAAATAAAAGTAAATTTATCAATTAAATTGTAGATTTCATTTCACTCCTTCTTTGTATCCATACAAAATATTAATAATTCAATAAAAATAATTAAGTTTTATTCATAAAAGTATGCAATCATTTCATTAATGTTTTGTTATGACGTTGTCACGTTAAACGTAAAGTCGACATACTGTATGATATTATTACCGTGATAATATCATACAGCAGTGCGATTCTGTAACCATCTCACCGTGAAAACTTAGGTGAAGTGAGCGTGGAGTGAACTGTCAGTGTCATCTTACCAGATACTAGGGATTGACCAAGCATACATTTACAATCATAATCGAGATTTTAATAATATTTTTTTAGCCTAATAGCAGCTAGCTAAAAGCAGAGCTTTGTGAGGGCTCGCGTCGTTTTTCTGCGTGGTAATTGTACAGGTCACTATTAGGCACGTAGTAAAATAAAATAACACAGTTTCGTTCCAACGCGCACGTCTTACTCGCACGGCGGACAAGCAAAGAGTGTGCTGTCAGTGAGGCAACTCACTGACCGCACCCCCACCACTGCTCGCCCCACCAGTAAGGCATGACGGTATTTATACACTACATCTACCTTTTACAAAATTAGAAAAAATAGCATTATTTCGTATAAGTATAATTAAGTACAAATCAATTTATTTCAAGAACAATCATCAAATAATTTTAATAATGGTCTGAAAAACAATCAACTTATTAATTTTATTCACACACATTTTTATCGACGGCATCGTTATTTCCAGAAGATTTATCATCCTCATTTCTGCAAACTTCCCACTTTCCTTCAACTCTCTTCAAATGTACTATATTTCTACGTAACCGTTTTCCACTATCATCGTTTACCAATTCGACATCGTTCCCTTCTTTATTTACCACTGTATGTGTCGTATCCTTGAATGTGGAGGACAACTTGTTTTCCTTTATTGTATTCTTGACATATACTTTTTCTCCAACATCTATGCTAGATTCCGTGGCTTGCCTCTTCCTATCGGCATATTCTTTTCCTTTACTTTTTATTTCACTATCCCTGTCACTAACTCCTGGATCTGTAAATTCTATATCCACAACGGAAGGCAGTTTATCTCTAAACTGACGTCTGAAAAAGAGTTCTGCAGGAGTTTTACCTGTGACGGAGTGAGGGGTGCCATTATACATAGTGAGATATATGAGCAAATCTTCTTGCCAATTAGATTTTTGGCTTTGGCTAATCCGTAAACGTTTCAATATACTACGGTTCTGCCTCTCAACTTCGCCATTTTGTTGAGGCCAATATGGAATAGTATGAAACAATTGAATACCAAATTCTTTGCAAAAACTTTCAAATTCTGAACTAACAAACTGCCGACCATTATCAGCGGTAACGCTTACGGGTGTGCCTAACCGAGAAAATACTTCTTTAAGCATGCTAATGGTGTGTGCAGAATCGATGTTTTTAGTAATTTTAATTTCTTTATATCTACTATAATAGTCTATAATGACTAAAAGATAATGTCCGGTAGGTAAGGGTCCAAGATAATCTATTGCTATATCAATCCAGGGCTGTATTGGCAGTTCTCTTCTGCGCATGGGGTTAGGAGGATTTGGAGCAGAAACCAGAGTGCAACCCTTACAAGCTCTAACACAATGTTCAGCATCTCTGTCAATTTTGGGCCACCACACTTTAGAACGTAATCTCATTTTCATGGCTACAATGCCCGGGTGGCCTTCATGAGCAGCTGCTAAAACTCTTGACCTCAAACATGACGGGATGACTATTTTATTCCCACGCAACAGTAAATTGTCTTGAAAACAAAGTTCTTGTTCAAAGACCTTATAAGTATTGACACTCTGGTCCCAGCTATTATTGTATATTCCATTCCTGACTAACTTCAGCTCTGAATCTCCCTCACAAGCTTGCGTTAACTCACGCAAAGTAATTGCTATAGGACGATATTGATCAATAACTAGGTTCAAATAATTATCATCATCAAAAGGCTGTGGAGACTTATTATCCGAACAAAGTCTGGACAGTGAGTCTGCAATATTTTTCTTGCCCGGGCTATAGACTATTTTAAAATTGTACGATTGTAAGCGCAGTACCCAACGCTCGATTCTCGCACACGGTTTAGAATCGGTTCCGAATATCACCTCTAACGGCTTGTGGTCACTAACAAGTTCAAAACTATCCTTTCCAAACAGGTACATATCAAAATGTTCCACTGCCCAAACCAACGCAAGAGCCTCCTTCTCGGTCTGACAGTACCGTTTCTCACGGTCTGTTAGACTCTTATTGCCATATGCAATTATTCGGGGACCATTAGTGCCATGTTGGACGAGCACAGCTCCCAAACCAACTGGACTAGCGTCCGCATAGACTTGGGTACGGTCAAGCGGATCATAGTACCCTAAAGTTTTGATTTGAGTCATGGCACGTTTCAACCCATTAAAAGAGTGAGTTTGTTTATCGTGCCAATAAGAGGTGATATCCACACCTTTGCCTAGTTTTAGTCTTAGAAGTTCACGCAAAGGTTCGGTCCATGTAGCTAAATTAGGAATCCATTTTCCCACATAATTTACTAACCCTAAGAAGCTTTGTACTTCCTCAATAACCGTGGGTTCTCGAAACGACTCTATTGCCTTTACATATTTGTCGAGAGGCTTAACTCCCTTACAAGATAACTGATGACCGAGAAAATCAATTTGATTTACTCCATATGAACATTTTTTATCATTTAGCAGAACATTGTTATCTTTTAAAACCTGTAAGACTTTTTTGAGCCTTGCGCTATGTTCGGCCTCGTCGCTACCGTAAACGACTATGTCATCAATGAAATTAACGACTCCTGTACAAGGCAAGAGAACCCTTTCTAAATTTTTTTGAAAATATTCGGGAGCGCATGAGATTCCAAACATGAGACGCTTGTACCTAAATAATCCTTGGCTACAAATAAATGTCGTAATGTGTCTACTGTCTTCACTTATCTCTAGTTGGTGAAATGAATTCTTTAAATCTAGTTTGGAGAATACTTTAGCATTTCTAAACTTTGGAATTAATTGTTCCATAGTGGGCAAAGGATGCTTTTCCCTTATGATAGCTCGATTGGCTCTCCTCATGTCTACACAGATGCGGATATCGCCATCTGCTTTTAAAACGGGTACCAATGGAGAGATCCAGTCAGATGGGCTATTAACTGGCTCTATAACGTCTAACTCAACAAGCTCTTGGATTTTTTTATTAATTTTAGACTCTAGTGGGACAGGGACTCTTCGACAAGGTTGAGCAACTGGTTTAATTGATTTATCTATAGGGATGTGAATTTGAACATCTTTAAATTTAGGGAACTTACCATCAATTGCATTTACTCCTAATCCAATTTTTAGAACACCAAGGCACGTGGCGGTGTCTTTCCCGAGTAAATTTCTAGTGCCATCTTTTACAACAAAAAATGTGGCTTTGGCTCTGGAACAATTGTTGCCAATTGTTATTGTAGAGTCAAAAGACCCAAGTACGGTTAAAGCATTACGACTTCCGTATGCCATAAATCTCTTGTTGGGAGATTTTACTTGATTTTCAACAAGGACTCCATTGTTCTTCAGAATTTGCCACGTTACATCGTTAATTATATTAAATTTACTGCCAGAGTCTATTAACATCTCAATTTCAACACCCCCTAGCGTACATTTAATGGTGCCGTCACAGTCCAAAGACTTTAGAGGTGGTATGTGCGACATACTTGTGGTCTATCTGGAAGGAAGGATTAATTTCCTTTTTAGGTACCGTTCCGAATTAATCGAACTACCTCTTGATCTTATGGTATTTACCCCAGTCTATTTAGACTGTTATCCATATCAAGATCATTTAGGTACCGTTTGCTTGAGCAAACTACCTCTGACGACAATGTTAACTTTGATTATTGACAGAAAAAAACTGTTAATTTGAACACAGGAAATGTCCATCACTGGGATCAAGGTTGCTCAAGAACGCAAAAATAATAATTAATCCTTGGTAATCATAAGGAGCCACACAGTGTAACAAGCATAATAATATCTTGATCTAACTTCCTTAAGATTATAATTAGATAACAGTCTCCAGTTATTTACCTATACCCATAATATCACTATAATGTTCAAAATTTATATTTAATACTAGCGACCCGCCCCGGCTTCGCACGGGTGCAATGCTGATACTAAATACACTACAGAAAAACTGTGAACGTTGTATATAAAAACATAGCGGCCCGCTCCGGCTTTTTTATAGGCACGCTCTTGCCGCACCGGGCGGCCGGCCGGTACCGCCGCAAACGCTACGTCCCGCAATTTTTAAATCTGTAATATCTTCGAAAATTTTCACTTAAATCATACGGTGTAAAGGGCCATATAGATCTATATTAAATGAACAATGTATTCAAGGTATTTAATTGGTTAAGGATTAATGCTGTATTGGTTAAAATCGCTTCACAAATTAGCCATTATTTGTCGTAAAAAGTAAATGACAAAAAACGTTATTGTGGGTTATCCATAAGAGATAGACTTATACCATCACGGACTTTTCTGTAGACCTTTTCAATGTGTACAATACTTAGTACATTATTTTGATAAAACTCGTAGGGTTCAGCCTGCGTTTGCAATCTAAGCGGAAAAAATGTAATTATTTACGACATCACATTAGAAACCTCAAAAATAACAGTACTTTTCCACTATTTAATGGATGTTATTATACATATAAACCTTCCTCTTGAATCACTCTATCTATTAAAAAAAACCGCATCAAAATCCGTTGCGTAGTTTCAAAGATTAAAGCATACAAAGGGACATAGGGACAGAGAAAGCGACTTTGTTTTATACTATGTAGTGATTCTTAAAATCACAGCATCTATCATTGACGTACTACATGTTTCGTTATTATACGAATATTTAGGTACCAATCAATGTAACCAAATCAGTTTCGTTTTGGAATAATAACTGCCTTTAACATTTTATTATTACAACTTAAAAACCATTATAATATTTATTCCAAGGATCGCTTAAAATAATTTCGAGATAGTAACAAATTAGAAAATTATTATGTAAGGACAACAAACTGATTTGCTACCGATTTACCTCTTGGTTACTTTGTAAACACTCAGTTTTTATTTTATTTTTATTCGGCACGTACCTTATATTTTGTATCCTGGCAGGGTCGCCACTTGTACAGGTCACTATTAGGCACGTAGTAAAATAAAATAACACAGTTTCGTTCCAACGCGCACGTCTTACTCGCACGGCGGACAAGCAAAGAGTGTGCTGTCAGTGAGGCAACTCACTGACCGCACCCCCACCACTGCTCGCCCCACCAGTAAGGCATGACGGTATTTATTTATACACTACAGTAATAATCTTTAAGGCAGTTTTTTTTAATATTTTTTTTCGTAATTTAATTTATTATTTTTTTTACTGATAACACATCTACATATGAATAGAAATTATTATGTTAAAGCACAAATCAATAGGCGTAGTAGTTTTTCCGTAAAGTGTACCACAAAATGCTCAGGTTGTGGGATACAGCAGGGCTCGCTTCGCTCGCCCTGATAATTCAAAGCTAGTATTTTAGTGGTCAAAACATTAATATTTTGTGGGGTTTTACTTATAATAAAATAGCAAAACAGAAGCGCAGTCAGAATCTCAATCCTGTTTTTTTTTTTATTTTTTCCCTAGTCTAGTAGGTAAGTCCTTCTATAGACTGAGGCGCGAGCGCGTCACGCACGAACAGTAAATAAAATTAAAACATTCACGTTTATTTTATGACAGCTAGACTGATGAAAATACGCATCGACATTGTTTGGTTATTATGAGCAATTGTAGATCGAGTCTAGTAAATACTGCGACGATGTTCAGCGTTGTTATTAACCCAAATCTATTGAATTAGAAGAGATAACCGAGTGTGTCAAGTCATCGAGTGCTAACGGATGCCTAGCTGACGGACCATAGAATGTAATCCCACGTAGTTTGTGTGGCGTGATCACTTCACCCGATTCACGACACTAAATGTCGTAAACCGGGTGAAGTGAAGGTGAAGTGATAAGATTGTTGGGAGGTCAGCGTGGATCGACGAATCTTGTTGATTAAAACAGCTGGATCACTTTCCATATATTTAATTATAAATATTGGGTGAAAAAAATACAATGATTACTTAAATAAAATGTGATTAAAATTACAAGCTGAACGGGGGACAAAATAATTACATGGACGAGAACACAGACAGATTTCTACAGTAACACTTAACAGTGACAGACGGAAGCATAGAGAATATGCAGATTATAAATATGTAGGAACATACATTCAATTACTTTTTAACAAAGATCACGCCGCGCTTGCGCGTTAATCACTGTCATTATCACATTGCAGATTGCGTGATCACTTCACCTTCACTTCACCCGATTCACGACATTTAATGTCGTGAATCGGGTGGAGTGAAGGTGAAGTGATAAGATCACGCCGCGCTTGCGCGTTAGTCACTCATTATCACATTAGAGATTTGTTTTTACATATTTAACTTGTAAGGCGTCATGTATAAGAACATTAGGAAAATGCAATACCAACGTCAAATAAATGCAAATATTTTATCGCTCATCGCGCGCCCGTGTTTGCACTGCACCTCTAGTAACCCTTAAATGAAGAAGTGGTTGGTGTCAACCCTGAAGTGTATGTATGGTCCCTAATAGTGCATAACGTAGTAAGTACACTCCTTTAGAATATAAGTAAGCAGTTTACATCAATGCGCATTGTAACATAAATTCACTAGATATTCATTAAAGTACATTCTATCAAGCTGGTTGTCTAATTCTAACGACCCTTGAACCCCCAACATTTCATGGCGACCCTGCCTTAGAGTCTGCCAAGGGGCAGATTAAGCAAAGTTTTCGTTGAGCGATTTTCAAAATGTGTAACTCTAAAGTAGAAAAAGACGAGGTATTCGCCAATCAAAACGCGGCTGGTGGAGGTGTTGACGCCGAGGTGATGTTGCCATGGTTACGAGATTCGAGTGGAGTGATATATGGTACATTCCGAATTGCACTGTAATCGACTACAGCGTGCTTACACCTTGACCCCAATTCTGCTGTATGGTATTTATCTATTATTCCCCGCATAATCTTACCACGCCGTACGGTTGTCAAGCGTGGTATTTTGACAGTTCAAACCGGTTTCGGTCATTGTGTCATAGAGAATACGTTAATAGCAGATGTAGTGATTAGGTTATTAAGGAATTGACGTGGTTTCGAAGTAATGAATCATTAAGTGGTCATAGTGAATTAGGGCCCTTTTCTGAATTAACGTGAACGCGATAACGATGTCCCGTGAATCGACATATATGAAGTCATGGCATGTGCCATCTTGCGATAACGCCGACTACCGACCATGCCCTAAATTAATAATTATCACCGATCTTTAAACTAACGTGGCATTTTCGAAATTGTGCTTCTGGCTACAGTCGCCACCTTACCAAAGAAGAAGAAATTCGTGGTGTATACAAAAATAAATACTATAATCCAACTATGAGTAACTATTCAAGTGAATAGGTATATTACTGACTCTCTGCTGCCATAGTGGTGATTTATCTAAATCGGAAAGCAAATTATTCATGTGAGCGATGATGACTTAATTCGGAATGAGCCATATTTCACGCCGCGCAAGCGCGTTAGGCGCTGGCGTATGTTTTGACCACTTAAATACTAGCTTTTATAAAAATATCAATAGGATTAGCATTAAAAAATATTATTAAAATCTCTTTTATGATTGTAAATGTTTGCTTGGTCAATCCCTAGCATCAGTGGGATGACACTGACAGCTCACTCCACGCAAGTATTCACGGTGAGATTTTTACAGAATCGACATGAGGGTCACCTTAGGGAATGCCACAGAGTACTTTTTAATATACTGAAAGGGAATGCCAAAATGTATGAAGAACTGTCAATTTGTCATCCGGTGGCTGTGCCGTTGGGTAGTTTAACTCACGGCCGTCACAGCCTTGAGCGCTAGTGTAGAGCTGTACGCAGCTTAGTGAATACCAAACTAAGTTTCACCGCTGCCGCTGCGACAGCGCTGCCCGCAAGGCATGTATCCTTAGACAATAGCATGGCAGGTTTGCACGGCCAACATGGCCTGAGATCGCGCAAGGCAGGAAGGATCGGAAGTGGGCCGCAAAATCTGTGACGTAAGGGTTCTATTCCCAGACCGCGGAAATTGATAAATTGATAGTAAATCATTAGTTGGCACTAGCACTTTGGTTTCAAAGTTTGACCCCCACCTATGTGGCCGGTTAAGGCCAGTAGACTCCTATTTGATATCTACAACAAAGCCAATTTCCGTAATTAGGTTAAAAACGTTCATCATCAATGTCTAAAACTTGTCAAAAATAATATATGAAAATTGCAGGTATTTTTGACAGATTGAGACTGGGATTAGTATCCGTTAGGGTAATAGTGTTCCTGTGATTAGTATACAAAAGTTCTTAAAAATACGGGAGTGCATACAATTTCATTCAACAGTCGTTGTCTCATTGAGTAACAAATATCTAGTTTCTTATAAACCACAATAAGTAATTCAGGCGCCAGGATAAACCACAGATATTGATTCGACCACAAGCTAACAGATATGATTGGGAGAGGTTAAATTATGTGTTCTAATTAATTGACTCGCTTTACCTACTAAAACGTGGACTTATGTATTCTCGAGATTCACCCATGCATAATCAGCGTATAATATTCCCACTGCTGGGACACAGGTCTTCTCTCTATGCGAGGGAGCTTAGTGGGCCATAGTCCACCACGCGGCAGTGCGGGTTGGTAGTGTCACATGTCTTTGAATTTTTGGTTCTCAAGACATTTTCTCACAATCTTCACCGCTTAATTGAGAGCAGTGGTGATGAAAAAATACAGAAAGTAAAGCCTGCCCGGGTTCGAACTCACGACCGTACGTCGGGGCCGATACCACTGCTCGCGAGATTCACCCGAGTGCAACGAAATATTATTCGACTCAGGTTGAATTGAAAGTTACCCAATTCTTGAAAGTAGGAAAGATGCTCGTGTATGAGGGAGTCGGTACTTGGGTGCAGATGGGAGCTTCACAATATAATTGAAAAAACTTCGACTTGAATAAAATATATTTATGACTTTACATTATCATGTTATTTCTAGCACTTCCTACCTAAACAAACCTACCTTATTAAAATATTTGACACTTGCTTGAACGTTCGAATGGAACACACCGGCAATTATAACCAGCCTGTACTGCTAAAAGTAGAGCTACACAGATAGCCTCTACAGTACCTACCTGTTATAATTTCCATGTTGTGATGTGAATGCTTCTATAAACAGGCAGATTAACACACAACGACAGACAGTTATTCATTGAATGCCGATCGATAGGTACAGCGGCGGTTGCCAGGGAGTCTGTAGATCCTAGCATCTGTACCTAAAACAAGTTCAATATGATTATTAGTCATATAGAACTTGTTTTAGGTACTTGTAGGTACTATTCATTCACCATGCTATTCATGAACCGCTGTCGTTGATAGAATACGAATGTTGCAGCTGACAGCCAGTCATCATACAAATCATGGGCGCTTGAATCTAATGAAAATGATAATTGGTAAAGGGGAAATTGAATTAACAACAGTCCACGCTTACTGCCTTTATGACCAAGGGAGGCGGTGAACAAAGTTCGTAATTAGGTGGATAACGCTTCTCTCCTCAAAATTACAAAAATATTTTCTTTCTTATTATAGGTACCTATTGGTAATGGAGGATTGAAAGCACAGCAGACAAGGAATGTAGGAATCGCATTGACTTATAAACAACGATAGTAATAAATAAGTCAATGCTTATTAAAATGAAACATATTTTATGCGAATAATTTATTGAATGACAGATGGCATATTTGACAATACGTCCATAGATATAACATTCCTCCCCATCTAAGGTTGATTCAGATCTCATCAATCAAACGCCGTGGAGGTCGCACCACACGCTGGCTGCGCCGAAGAGGTACTGCAACCGTCGCAGTCGGTGTTTGAAAAGCTGGAGATGAGGATGATGATGTAGATGCAGATGTGGATGCAGATGGTTCTGATGTGGATGGAATGTGAGAGTACGGTGTAGATGGAGAAGGAATTGACATAGGTGATGGTGCCAAGTATGTGGATGGTGAGGATGTAGGGGCTGTCGCAACACTTTCAGGTGACGCGGTTGCAGGAGCAAGTCGCGGTCTCATGTGATCTGCATGTTTCCTTTGCTCCACCCCATTAGATGTAGTGACCACGTAGGAGTATCGGTGTTTACGGGTCGCTACTGTAGCAGGCTGCCACTTTTTTTCCAATTTAGTTTTTATGTAAACCTTATCGCCTGGCTGATAAGAAGGTGTAGATGACACAATGTCCGCCTTCACATGTTGGTATTGTAAATCTCTTCTCTTGTTCGGTCGGATATTTGATAAGACACAGTTCAACTGCCTGCCGAACATCATTTGGGCTGGTGATTTGCCGGTAGTGGTATGCGGAGTGTTCCGGTAAGAAAATAAAAACTCCGACAATCGACGCTTAAGTTGGCTTCCGTCACTGGAGGTCATTCTGTTCTTAAAGGTTCTCACAAACCGTTCAGCTAACCCATTTGTTCGGGGATGATACGGAGATGAGGTGACATGTAGAATGCCCTGATTTTTACAGTAGTCCTTGAATTCCTGTGATGTTAATTGGGGCCCGTTGTCAGATACAATCATTTGTGGGAGTCCAAAGGTGTTAAAAATCTCATCCAAAACAGCACATAGACTTTTTGAAATTATGTTTTTCATTGGCCTTAGTTCACACCATTTCGACAATGCGTCACACAAAACCAGCCAGTAGCTGCCCTCGAATGGACCTGCAAAGTCTATATGGACTCTTTCCCACACTTGCTCGGGTATAGACCAGGAGAATACTGGTAGTTCGGGATTGGACGGTCTGTTTTCTTGACACCTGGTGCATCTCTTGATAAAATTCTCGATATCCTCGTCAAGTGATGGCCACCACACATAGAAACGTGAGAGTGCTTTCATAGCCGATATCCCTGGGTGCCCTCGGTGTAAATAGTGTAAGACTGCCTTTCTTAAAACCTCAGGGATGACCATTCTGCCTTGCCACAGTACAATTTTACCTTCCACAGACAGTTCGAAACGTTTCCTGTAGTATTGTTTCATCTCATGCCTGTAATTCAGGTCTCTCCATCCTGTCTTTAGGTATTGACAAACGAGTGACAAACTTGGGTCTCTAGATGTTTCCAGACTCAATTTTTTTTCTGTTAATTGTAGGTCAACAATTTTGTTTTCTTGGAGGCGTGACACTACTCTATGTACAACGTTTTCCACGTGTGAGGGTTTTGTCTTGGGATTTGGTAATCTGGACAGGCAATCGGCTAGAATATTGTTTTCGCCCTTCTGGTAACAAATTTCATACTGGTAGCTTCCGATCAAAAGAGCCCATCTTACAAGTCTATTATTTACAAGCTTTGGCAGGTTACGTTGAGGTCCCAAAATGTGCATCAAAGGCTTGTGGTCAGTTACTAAGGTAAATTTCGTTCCTCTTAGATATTGGTCAAATTTCTGTATTCCAAATAATATGGCTAGTGCTTCACGGTCAATAACAGAATATTTGCTCTCAGCTGGTCGAAGTTTTCTTGACGCAAATGCTATCGGTTGTTCGACATCTTTGTGTTTGTGGTACAGAACTGCCCCAACTCCTTTTTCTGACGCATCGCACGCTAGGAAAAGGGAACGCTTTTCATCGAACGCTCTCAATGAATTTGAGTTAGCTATGTTACTTTTAGCATTCTCGAAAACTTGTTCTTCGTGTTCGGACCATTGCCATTTTTTTTTGGCGCTTGTTAGCTCGTACAGGTCTGCACATGATCCATGAAGATGTGGAATGAATCTTTCATAAAAATTGATAAGACCCAGGAAAGAACGTAGTTCCTTTGCGTTTGTGGGTTGTGATGCGTTAGTTATAGCGCTAATCTTCGCTTTTGTTGGCCGTATTCCATTTTGATCAATTATGTGACCCAGATACTCAATCTTTTTACTCAGGAAAGTACACTTTTTCAAATTAACTTTCAATCCCGCCTGTTTTAGCCGGCTTAACACTGTGCAAAGTGTTCGTAAGTGTCCATTCACGCTTTCTCCTGTCAATGCAATGTCATCAAAATACACTGCTACGTTTGGTATGTCTCCAAGTAGTTGATCAAGAAAATTTTGAAAAATTGATGGTGCTGTAGAAATACCGAAAGGCATCCTGTTGTACTGGTAGTATCCTCTGTGTGTGGATATTGTTAAATACTTCTTTGAATCCGGAGCTATTTCAAATTGTAAATACGCGTCTTTGAGATCAATTTTGGAGTAGACGATGCCGTTTGCTAGTTTCTGTCGTAATTGATCAAATACAGGCACTGGATGTAAATGTTTTGTTAGAACAGGATTAAGTGTAACGCTGTAGTCTCCGCAAATTCTGACGTCACCAGTTGGTTTCAACACATTTACAGTAGGTGTGGCCCACTCCAAAGCAGTAAGGTTTGGATCTATTCTGTTAATGATACCTGTATCGACAAGGCGATCCAACTCCCGTTCAACGTTTTTCTTCATGCTGAATTTAATTGGACGTGCAGGTAGGTGTACTGGTTCTGCGCCGGGTTTGACATGTATGTTAACTTGGTAGTTATTGACTTTGCCTAGTTTGCCGTCAAAAAGTTCGCTGTATTGCTTGAGTATATGTTTTAATGACGTTGGAGTAAAAGGCTTCTCTTGGACTGAATAGACTGGTTTTGGGAATTCCATTTCAAACTTCTCGCTCCATCTCAATCCAAAAAGTAATGGGTTTGCGTTTTTCATTACTACGACAGGCAATGTTTCGTATCGTCCGTTCACTTCCACATTTACGTTTGTGATTCCTTTGGTTTTCAGCTTGGTATTTCCATATGCTTTTAGTTTCGGCCCCTTTGTTAACGTTGGTGATCCAACCTTTTTCCAAACTTCGGAACTAATGATAGAGTAGGTAGAGCCAGGGTCCCAATCCATTGTGCATTGAACTCCATTTATGAGAACGTCGATTTGTTTGCAATCCTTGACTCGAGTGTTCGTGACGTTGTGGACAAACTCGTCGTCATCTTCACTATTTTCCGTTGAAACGTTTGTAGAGCTTGACGTGGAAGTTTGACTACCGCTTACCCGTTGTAGTTTACGTTTAGAAGTGTTTTTTCCCTTGGCTGGCGATATGTAAGCACGACCAGTTTTAATGCAGCAGCTCTCAAAGTGTCCCTTCAAATTGCACTCGTCGCATGTATGATTTTTTGCTGGGCATTTTGAGTCGTCATGCTTCTCGAATTTTCCACATCTAAAACATTGATCAGTGGAAAGCAACTTGCGTTGTCTGTAACGAGATTTCGGTGTTGTTGTTTTTTGAGTACGGTTCCTTTTGACTCTGTTTACATTTGTAGTTGTGCCTGGTGTGTCATGTTCTGCCTGTTCACGTGATTGTGCAACAGAAAAAATTTCTCTAAAAGTGACCTCTCTTCCTGACT
This sequence comes from Luperina nickerlii, assembly GCA_963855955.1. NCBI lineage: Eukaryota > Metazoa > Arthropoda > Insecta > Lepidoptera > Noctuidae > Luperina > Luperina nickerlii. Next base: position 8,280,087 of record OY979687.1, on the reverse strand, counting down.
CCTGTAAATCGGGCCACTTTTGCTTGAGGTCTGTCTCTAAATCTGTATGATTCAACCCTGTAGCAAAACGATCGCGTAGCTGTCGTTCCAACATCTCGTCTTTATAGCCGCAATCCCGGCTTAGACTTTTGAGTCTGTTAGCGTACTGTTCCATAGATTCTGAAGACGCTCTGGTGCAGTTCCAGAACTCTGTCAATGCGCGGTATTTGGTTTTCTTTACTCTAAACAAGTCAAGAAGTTTGAGGCAAATGTCGTTATAAGTACTCGTGTCAAAATTCGGTATAAGCGCTATTTTTAACTCACGGAAAATCTCTGGTGTTAAGGTATTCAACAAGATGTCTTTTCGTAGGTTTGGATCCGTAACGTTCATGGTTTGACATTTGTTTGAAAAGAAGTCTAAAAAATCTTCAATCCTGCAGCTGTCGGGGTTGTATTTGTCCATGTTAAAATTTTTAATCACCATCATCTTGTCTGACGATGTGACCGACGATGATGAAACGCTCGTTGAGCTTTCTGTAATCGTATTTTTGTTGTGCATTGTTTGTACCAACAATGTAAGTATTTGTGTAACCTGTTCTTGCTGCGCCTGTTGAGCTCGCAAGAACAGCTCAAATTGTTCTTTGTCCATTGTTTAATATTTTAAATCCTCGTCGCCAATAAAATGAAACATATTTTATGCGAATAATTTATTGAATGACAGATGGCATATTTGACAATACGTCCATAGATATAACACTTATAAATTACTAGGGGAATCGCGTGCCGGTCGACTTTGATTGAGGTAGGTCATGTATAATGATGTTACAAACAAGTTCAGAATTTAGGAAAATATACGAATACGAGTGTTAAAATTTAAATAACAATCATGCTTTTCGTTGCGCTGTTATGTTGTTATTCCACTTGCTTCTTTAAAGCTTTGTTCAAATACTTTGTCCAGAAACACCTAGAAAAGACAAAGAGTTCATTAACATTTTAGAACTTCTATTCGATAACAGATGGCGCCAAAATAGAAACTAGACTAGCTTCATCTAGTGTCTTTTAGAAGTAAAAATGTTGGCGTGAGGTGTTTTAAGTTTGTTTGATTGATAGATTATGCTTTTTTCCACTGAGCAACATTATTTCAACCAAAAAATAAAGTGTGACATGTATTTGTTGACAATAAATGAATAAAAAAACATCTTGCCAAATCTTGGTTTGAATGTTTATTTATGCGGTTTGTTTCATGTTTGCTCTGTAATTTTTAATTTCTTGGTTTGTTCTGTTCTTCTGTATTATAATAATGGTCAACTATTGTTGCGTGTACGGATGCGGCAGGAACAGTAAAACCAGTAAACATCTCTATTATTACAGTCTCCCAAAGGAAAGGCACCGGTATGTTATTTTGTGATTTGGTTAACAATTTTTCGTAGGAATCATTCTTGCTTATTAGAACGTCAGTAAACAGCAGAGGTGCTTATTCTCCTCGATGGCTCATACATAATCTCTCCATTCTCTCGTTATGTCTTCACTTTTTCAGTGAGTTAGTGGTGTTGACTTCAGATTTCAACTTTTGTCAATTAATTATTGAATACATGTATAAACAGTATTTTGAATAATTTGTATCGGCTTATCGAATTCCCAAGAACATAATATTAGCCTAGGAATATGGGATAGGTATAAGTATATACTGGTAGTATATCTGTGTGAGGCAGATGAGGCTGACTGTTATTTATATTTACTGATCAATTAGCTGACACGACAGATGTTGTCCTGTCCAAATTTAAATACTTAGTTTATACAAAAACCCATAGTAAAAAGGACATTCAGTTTTTCCGAATTTTTAAATGTTTCTGAAAATTTTTCCAAAGTTTTTTTCTATGCAAACCTAAATCGAACTTTTACGAACATTTTCAAGTGATGCGCTTACCAACGAACAAAATTTCATTTTTATTTATATTCCAGGTGTGTTCTAGACCCCCTGATGTAGAATATATCCGACATTATAAAAAAAAATCTGCTGTTTCATAGAAAAGTGCATTATCTACATGAACAAAATGTTTAGAACAGCTATGTTTTTTTTATGACTAAGGAGTTCAAGATCATGTACTGAATCAATAGTAACAGGTTGCGTATCACTGTCCCTGCCACCCTGTTGATTAATTTAATTGTGCCTCAATCAGCGTGAATACACAGGTTTGTTTTTAGCATATTATTGTGTAAATTTAACTTTGCAATTTTTTACTTTCAGTCTGATAAAATGGCTAGAAGCAGCAGGCAGAGTAGATTTGCTAGAAAAAGATCTGAAGAAGTTGACACACCGTGTGTGTTCTCGCCACTTCTCACCATCAAGCATTAAGAACAAGCATCTGTGTGCTGATGCTGTCCCTACTTTAAGCCTTTCAAACAATCTGAGTGAAGGTCTGTAATTAAAGTTAGTTATTTCACAGTTTTTTAAGCTTTTAGCAACATGCAGTAGATACTATTTGTTGCCCACCCAGTAGTCCAGAATTGGATTGATTTTAGGTTTATTTTTATTAGGTGCATTGATTTCCAAACACCGTTACACTCCATTACTATTTTTTTTAATGCATTATATTAATTTTAAAGTTTTAATACATGTAGAAACTTTTTTCATGTGCTAAGCATTTACTTTAATAATTAACAATTTAATCATTCTATTTTTTGGAATTTTGCATGTCATAGTGTAAAATGTATACAGGGTTATTGGTAAAACATTAACAACCTCTTAAGAGGTCATTGTACTCATCATTATGAACAACTTTTACTATGGGACCAAACATGAAATCGCGAAAAAAAAATCAGCTGATTTTTTAGTGAGCGGAACAGCTGTATTTTTTTTCGCGATCTTTGTTTTGGTCCCATTTTAAAGGTTGTTCATAATGATGAGTACAAAGACCTCTTAAGAGGTTGTTGATGTTTTACTAATAGACTTGCAACAAATAGTATATTCGGCAGTATACCGAATATTCGGCGAGGCCTCTGACCGAATAGCCGAATATTAGGCAAAAGTATTCGGCTGGATTTTAGCGCCAAAAACTTCTACAGACGTGATTGTTTCGCGCTCCTTTGTTTTGTTCTAATGTACTCGTCGCCCGCGGACCCGCTGTTGGTCTGCGCGGTATATTGCTAACGCACTGCATGTTTCGACAAGTTCATTTCGTGGATATCGTATTACGTTAAGTACAGTTTATTGTGCTCTCTTAGTTTTGATCTGTTTGTAAGTGTGATAGTGTGAAATTTAACAAATAAACAATTAAATAATTACGAACGTACTTTAATAATAAAAAATCGATTAATAATCGACAAAAAAATATATTATTTAAGTATTCGGTATTCGGCCGAATAATATGTAGATATTCGGTATTCGGCCGAATATAATAAAAGCAGCCGAATAGGCCGAATACCGAATAGTAACCGAATATTCGTTGCAAGTCTATTTACTAATAAACCTGTACATTAAAAAAAAAAACCCAACTTATCTGTATACCTATAACATTATCAAATAAATGTTTTCTATTTCTAAATCTGTTGGTTTTCAGGTTCAAATGAAACAGAAAAGCAACAATCAGCTCACTGCGACATTATCTGCAATAGTTGTAACAAGTCAATACTTGGCTTTCGCTACAAATGCATCACTTGTGCCGACTATGACCTTTGCTCCAAGTGCGAGATGTTAGAAGCACATGACCAACATTACCTGCTGAGGATACCCAAGCCTGTTAATTTTGTAAGTGGTTTATATTGACTCACCCGCGACTTCGTCCGCGTAAAATTTCTTGTTATTCCGATCCACCCCGTCGCATCGCATCGCCTGCCCGCGCTATTACTTCGTTTTTGCTTAGCGTTCTTTCTGACTTTTTTTCTTTTTGCACGGCTCCTAAAGGTCATAGCGTGATGTTAAATAGCCCATAGCCTTCCTCAAGAATTGGGCTATCAAATTCAAAAAGAATTTTTCTAATCCAACTGGTAGTTCCAGAGATTAGCGCGTTCAACCAAACAAACAAACAAACTCTTCAGCTTTATAATATTAGTATAGATATGCAAACTATGTGCTTAGATGAGGAGTGGCAAAAACCAGCCTGTTATAGCATACCTTATATTTATATTGATGACTTTCTTCTATGCTTGAATGAGGTCCACCAAACATACATTTTAGTTCCTCTGTGGTGTCAAGCTTAGATAAATTACAGTATGGATGGCGCGCAACGTTCGTCGCTTACCATGTTCGGTACCCCAAGATCCAGCTCCTTCCCCGCGGTCAGCTATAATAGCCTAGATTTAGACACTAGAATATACTTATTATAACCACGGTCTATTAAGGGGGATGCGCTAAGGTAGCTACCCTGGCCCTTATATGTTTTTTGTCATTGATTACTGTCATAGACTAAATACGTGTTGCCTAGTTACCAAGAATATTATGTCTGTCATTAAAATATTTGGTATGCTTTACATGCTTTAATTCATATCTAATATCTGGCGACGATGCCGTTCGATATAAAGAAAGCAAAACGTTCGCGAGCCATCCTACGCGGCTTGTTAACAAAAACTAATAACGTATTTCAAGAAGAACAGGATTTATATACACAAGAAGAAATAGAAACACGATTACTGACACTTCAAAATACTTACCAAGGTCTGCAAAACATACAATTACAGATAGAAGAGGAGACCGGAGACGAATACATCGAAGCTGAAACCCATTACAGGTACGAAGTGGACGAAATTTATACAAATTTACGTACAAAAATGATACGACTGATGAACACGTCTTTCAAAACTCATGAGCCGTTACCCAACTTACCATCCACACACAATGCGTGTGAAATCACGAGCGCTCATCGTGAAGTACATCCTAGACTCAATTTCCAACCGTTTCAAGCAAACGAATCGTTTAAAAATTTTATAAAAAGACTCTCTGTTTACATGATGCTCAGCAATATTACGGATCCCACAACGAAGGTCTACATACTTCTGTCCACTTTACCACCTGACATTCATGAAAGAATATACGACCTGTGTTCACCCGACGACCCAGTTACGAAGACCTATGAAGAATTGACTGATATCTTGGACAATTTCATCGATCCAAAACCTAGCATATGGGCCTCACAGCACGCCTTCATATCAAGACTACAACAAGCCAATGAATCGATTGCTGTTTACGCATCAGAACTTAAAAGACTGTCGTCAAAATGTGAATTTATTTGCTCACATTGTCTTAAACCCACACTCGATTCATTTTTATCATTACAATTTATTCGAGGATTAAAAGATGGAGAAATTCGCACAAAAATTAATAAATAATAAATATAGTAAATAAATAAATAAATAAATAGTTTCAAAAGCCCATAATGAAGTAGAACCCGCATCGAATAAAGCACATTCAATTAAAAGACCGACTTCTATAAGAGAACTTAAAGGTAAATGTTACCGCTGTGGAAAAGACGACCACAAAGCAAATAAATGTGGGGCCATAAAAAGCACGTGCCGGAAGTGTCAAAAGGAAGGACACCTAGCCCGAGTCTGCCTTCAATGACATAAACGCAATGAAACGAACTTGCTAAATTATTCTACAAGTAGCACCAGTACCGGCAGCATCGCAGAAATTAACCTCGTAAAGAGTGAATTCTCAGACAAATACATTATAACTATCGAAATTGAAGGAAAGAAAACAAACATGGAATTTGACACGGGTGCAACACTCTCTACCATCTCGCTTAAGGATTATAAGAAGCTTAACATAAACAAAAGACTATTTCACACGAGCATCAAACTAAGAACTTATACAGGCGAAGTTTTTGAACCTATCGGTGTTACGTTTGTTCGATGCAAATTTAAAAACCAATTGTTCTATGGAAAACTATATGTAATTAACAAAGATGTGGGACCCATCTTGGGTAGAAGCTGGATGAAGGAGTTTGACATTAAACTAGCCGAAATGAAATCGATTGATACATGTGAGAAAATACTGAAACTTGAACAATTACTTAAAGAGTATGAACCCACCGTTTTCAGTACAAACCTAGGCGAAATTCCAAACGTACGAGGCCACCTGACCCTTAAACATAATGCGCAACCAATCTTTATTAAACCACGGAGAATTCCATATGCCCTACGATCTAAAGTAGATGAAGAAATTGACCGACTTGAAAAACTGGGAATTATTACAAAGATTGATCACTCCGATTGGGGCACTCCCATCGTCCCAATAGTGAAACCAAACGGAAGCATCAGACTGTGCGCAGACTACAAAATCACCTTAAACAAAATGATAGAAGACGAAAAATACCCAATACCAATAATTGAAGACATCCTAGCTGAAATGAGCGGCGGACAATTTTTCTGCACCTTAGACATCACGCAAGCTTACCTGAACATGGTGATGGATGAAGAAAGCTCCCTCCTGCAAACATTAAGTACACATAAAGGTACTTTTAAAGTGAACCGACTCATGTTTGGAGTCAAAGTAGCACCAAGTCTCTGGCAAAAATACATGGACCAATTACTTCTGGGCCTTGACGGTATTAAGTGCTTCTTCGATGATATAATAATACAAGGCTCGACAGAAGAACAATTATTATCCAGATTGAAACAAGTTTTGCATAAACTTAAAGACAGCAACCTTCGTGTTAATAAAGAAAAGTGCCAATTCTTCAAAAGAAGTATCAATTACTTGGGACACACAATAGACAAAGATGGTTTACACAAAAATCAGGACAAGATAAAAGCAATTTTAAATGCACAATGCCCAAATAATGTAAATGAACTAAGAACGTTAAGCAAATTATTACAATAAATTTATACCCAACCTAGCATCCATCACTGCCCCCTTAAATGAACTCTTGAAGAAAGGAACAAAATTTACTTGGTCTACAAAGTGTGAAGAAAGCCTAAAGAACATTAAAAAAGAAATATTAAGCGAAAGAATCCTAATACACTTCGATCAGAATAAACCACTTATATTAGCCACAGACGCCTCACCCACAGGACTTGGTGCAGTTCTAAGTCACAAACTACCAGATGGCTCAGAAAGACCAATAGCATTTGCTTCTAGATCCCTTACCAGCAGCGAAAAGAATTATAGTCAAATTGATAAAGAGGCGACAGCTATTGTCTGGGGTTTAAAGAAATTCTATCATTATTGTTACGGCCGGAAATTCACACTAATCACAGACCATAAACCTCTTACATCAATTTTTCACCCGCACCAAACTTTACCAGCTTTGAGCACTATGAGGCTTTTCCACTACGCTCACTTTCTATCAGGATTTGACTACCTTATCGAATATAGAAATTCCTCAAAGCACTCCAACGCCGACTACCTCTCACGTTTTCCGGTTGAGAAGATTGATGAGAACAAACATGACCAGCATTACATATTTCAGATGAATCAGATAAACACATTTCATATTTCACCGGAAATAATAGCAAAAGAAACAAGAGTAGACCCAGAATTACAAAAATTACTCGAAACACTTCATGCAGGTAATTCACTTAAGGAATCTGGATATAAAGATAATGAACTAACTCTTCAAAATGACTGCATCCTAAAAGGCACGAGAGTTATAATTCCACAAAAACTACGCCAAAGCATCTTAGATGAACTTCACGCGGGTCATATCGGTATCTTAAAAATGAAACTTCTTGCGCGAAGTTTCGTGTACTGGAAGAACATTGATAAGGATATCGACAACAAAGTAAAATCTTGCAGAACCTGTCGTTTAAACCAGAATGATCCACCAAAAGCACCTCTGCATCACTGGGAAGACCCAACTGGCCCTTGGCAAAGAATACACATTGATTTTGCAGGCCCGATATCGGGCTACAACCTTCTTATTATCGTAGACGCATTTTCCAAGTGGGTAGAAATCATCCCTACAAAAACTACGACGAGCGCATTCTGTATTCAGATACTAGACGACTTATTCGATACCTTTGGATTACCTTACACGCTGGTGTCGGACAATGGAAGACAATTTGTCTCTCAAGAATTCCAGACGTTCTTATCTAGCAATGGCATTGTTCACAAAACGATTGCACCCTACCACCCCGCAACTAATGGACAAGCTGAACGATTTGTCCAGACAGTTAAAAGATCACTGCACAAATTGGAGGGGGAGAGTGGTGGGATACTGCACAAGGTCCGTACGGTTAGAAGTCTTCTCCGGGCAACGCCAGTCATCTCAGGCGACTCGCCCTATTTGCTCATATTCGGAAGAGAGGTAAGAACGAGATTGGCAGCTAAGATCAAATCCCCACCAAAGGCACTACATAGGGACAGAAGAGAAGGGGTGAGAGAGTTTGAAGTCGGTGGCAGAGTGCAAGCTCGCAACTACTCTGTATCAGGAAGGAAGTGGGAGTTTGGTACAGTGACCCGTCGACTGGGAAACCTCCACTACGAAATAGAGACCGACAGTGGACGCATATGGATGCGCCACCTCGACCAGCTACTCCCGGCGCCTCTGATTCCTGGGATTCACGGCGGAGGCGTGTCATAGACTAAATACGTGTTGCCTAGTTACCAAGAATATTATGTCTGTCATTAAAATATTTGGTATGCTTTACATGCTTTAATTCATATCTAATAATTACAATAAATATCCATATTTGACAACCTTCTTTTTTCAGACTGTAGCCGATAATTTAATACAGAAATGGAGACAATTCTTCAAAGTAGAGAATGTAAATCTTGGCAGCAAGATAGTGTTTGAAGACGAATGTAGTAGCGATGATGATGTGCCGATAACTAAATACGCTAGAAATTATGACAGTGGCATAGATTTGACTGAAGAAGAGAAATCAAAGATCCGTGATGAAGTGACACGGGTACTAAACATGGAAAAGCCTGATAAACGTGAAGAAGAAGTAGCCAAGAAAAGGCAGAAGGTACAAAAGAAGAAAGGGCTTCCAAAGAAGAAGAAAGTTAATGAATCAGTTGATATGTGTGTTGATACTACGGAATTGGAAAGCATTGCACCAGAAGTGGTCTTTGCTGATGTCAATGATATTAAAGGGAATCAGAGTTTAGATGTTAAGGATGAAATTCCGAATAAACTAACACCTTTAGGTTTGTATTTACTTCACTTATACACATATCAAATTATTAGAATATAAAACATTTAAATCTGAAACAGTAGCCCACCGGTATCTTGAACAGGGTCCAAGCTGCGGTGTGGCTCCAGAGAGAGGAACCTTCTAACAATATGAGCCATGTCCAGAAGTACCGTTTTCTGAATAATTAATTTCTTAATCCAGCTGTCCAACGAGAGCCTCCTCAGGCTTTTGGCTATTAAGACATTGGCTGTCACGACTATCGGCACGGCACAATGATCGCCAAGTCTACATGTCGATAACCTCGCGAGCCAAGTCAAGATACTTGATTTGTTTATCTTTCTCGGCTTTCACGTGGTTCCCGTCATGCGGGACCGTTATGTCAACAATCATCGCGCTCTATTCAATCCACCACCTCTATGACAGGCTTATGGGCAACAAAAATGCGATTCCCCAATAAAAACAAAATAATTAAATAAATACTTATATACCTTTGAGTGATGGTATTTATTATTTATTTATGTATTTATTTATTTTGTTTTTATTGGGGAATCGTATTTTTCCTGTGACTATTGCAAAAGACGTAAGATGCGGATGACATGCAAGAAATGGGCCTAGAAATGGGGGGAGCAGTGGTAGCCCAGGAGGAACTTCCCCGACTTATGAGTTGTACGTCGTGGGTTCAAATCCAGTCAGGCGCGCTACATTGTGTAATTTATTTCAACACCACTGCTCTTAAAAACGGTGAAGGAAACCATCGTGAGGAAACCGGCATGTCCTAAATCCAAAAATTCAAAGACAAGTGACAACTACCAATCTGCACTGGGCCCCACAGTAACGTAAGTGGATAACGCCCCACTCCCTCTCAAAAAGAGAGGGAGGCCTGTGTCCCAGCAGTGGGAACATTATTGGTTGATTATGTTTTGTATTGCAAAAGGCAACTGAATTAATGTTTTTAGACCAATTTGTTTTACATACAAACTTATTCACCTAATACGTTTTTTACAGTTACAGTGCCTCAAATGGAACACAATATAAAACTAAATGATGAGTTGTCCGAGTTTCTAATAGGCGTCAAGTATCCGGTATGAGTATCAAATTGAGATCTGGATTTTCTACAGTAGAGATAAAAAAGTCGTGTTATTGTTTAGTGTAAATTATGAAGATTCAATATAAAGGTCGTGTACATTTAGAATAATCATGTTTAAATTTAATTTTATGTAAATCTTCACGTTTTTTAAATACCTAATAATAAATGTTTATTTTTTTTGTCTCATATTTATTTCTATTAAGTATGTCAAATGATTTAGTATGGAAAAGTAATGAAAGCTTCAATCTTTACTGATTCAGTACTGCGTGCAAACCTGTGGGCCAGCATGTTGCAACACTTGCAATGGACAGGCAGCGACCTGCGCTCCCTATCTATGTCAACATGTGACCCAGTGGCTCAAAAATTTTAAGGAGCTTTCTCATTGCACCGATAGAGCCCATCTATCGGTGCAATGAGAAAGCAGCAGTACCATATCATCAGCTACTGAGCCTACTACATTGTGCATAGACTAGGAAGTATGGCAAAATAATAGCAGCCCCCCCCTTTATACATAGGCGTACAGTTCGTGCCACGTAAGAAGAGACTTGACCCCGCCACCCCCGCCTCTTTCTGCCGCCCGAGGCCGCCCCGATGACGCCCGGTGCGGGACGGGGACCGGGCGTCATTGGGGCGGCGGAAAGAGGCGGGGAGGTGGGGTCAAGTCTCTTCTTACGTGGCACGAACTGTATATGGCGGGTGGGGGGTCGTGAATACTAGCTGCGCCCCGCGGTTTCACCCGCGTAAATGTCGATCCCGTAAGAATATCGGGATAAAATGTAGCCTATATGTTAATCCAGGGTGTCAGCTACCTCCATACAAAATTTTATCAAAATTGGTCCAGCCGTTTGAGCGTGAAGAAGTAACAAACATAAAAACACACAAACTTTCGCACTTATAATATTAGTGTGACAAGTAAATAAGTAGAACACAAATGTGCAACCAACAACGTTCTCCACAGATACTATTATGGTAGTAGAACAGTGGGGTTTTAGTTGGTATAATAAGAGTCCGCAATAACCCTCCGTTCATCCCAGACGGAGGGTTTCCATGAGGATTTTCCAACGAAAAAAAAAAGTTTAGGGGCCGGGCCCCCCCGGGGAAAAATCCCTAGATCCAGGGTAATTGCGTAACTTACTATCAGTAGCAATGGGTTTCATTTTGACAGTTCAACAACATTCATTGCATTATTTACGTTGTTGATCGGACAATTTTTTCGAACTTAAGAAGCAATGGATTAGCAATATCCTTCAAAATGATTCAGATTGTGCTCAATGGTGTGTTACGCAATTAGGGTGGTCGATCGATCAGGTTAAGCTACGCTTGCCGCGGTTGCTCTGTTAATGGGTGACAATCATTAGGTACGTTACTGAATAATAAATAAAGTTTTTATCTATGAAAATTACTTCTTTTATTGTATCATTCCAGAATGGCAACCTGGATAATCTAAAGCATAATTTTTTATCTATCTCTTTCATGCAAGTCAACGGCATGTCTCAATCTTAGCCAATTTTCTCTTATCATGCTTCCATCTCACTTCTACGATAAGAAAAGTAATGCAAAATGCATAAACATTAACTAAATCTCCGATTTTGTTTGGTTGTTTGCAAGACTGTCAAATATTTTCGAGGTTAAAAATTTGTTAGAGAGTAGTACATTCCTTGTTAAAAATGTTAAAATAGTGTTTTTCGAAAGATTGCTTCGTAAAATACAAGTTCAGCTAGGATAAGTACACTGACCACTGTGCATGTAGCAAATTAAGAGGACCTGCGATGGTAGAGATTAAGTTTTAGCAATACTTTTATAGGCTATCCTATTTGGTTCATCCTTAAAATGAATAATGAAGGCCTAATAAAGGCTGGATCAGAGTCCCAAGACTCTGATGAGCCAGCCCCACCAGGGATCTCAAAGGCCGACTTCAAAAAGGTAAGTTTGTAACCCATAAATAATTCAGAATCGCCGATGCATACACTGCAATTATCATGCACCTATATTGTAATATAAGCCCATGGCAATTATAGGCAAACATTGATTTATCCATATTAATATGTCTTACTGTCGTTATCAGTATTGATTTTGGTTTTGTTAATAGACTTCAGGTATTATTAGTCCATGGCAATTATTGACAGATATTGATATATCTACATTAATATGTCATATTGTCGGTATCAGTATTGATTTTGGTTTTAATACTTCTGTACTTCTCAGAAGTATAGAATTTATGTTGGCGCCATTTATATGGGTGGTTGGGCACCTTGCATTATTGCATTTGGTTTTTTGTGTAATGGCTATTACAATAATGTAGATTGTAGTGCCTATAAAGCCTGTGAGTTCTAAAAATAACATTCAAACAATAATAAGTGCAAAGGACAATAAATTCAAACCTCTTGCATTCATTCACCCCTTGCCCAAAATTCTACACTTCAATCAGTATTGTTTTGTTTTACTTGAAAAGTTGAAAAAACTGTGAAAAGTTTTAGATTATTATGTTTGATAAAGTGTTTCAAATCTTATAATATAATTGATTATCCAAATGGATAGGTAAATGGGAAATGTAATCTGGGAACCCAAAAAAAAATTTGTTGAAATTTTCAAATTAGATAATGTAGAAAAATTTATTTGTAATTATGTCTTTGACGAGAGGTAATTTTACATAATCATCTGTATTTTCTAAACAAAACAAATATTCCAATATTTACCATTACTGTTAGCCTGCATCATCCCACTGCTGGGCAAAAGCCTCTCTCCATGACTTCCAGCTCTGTTCATCCAAAGGCTAAAGTGGTCCACTGGTTGTTTGTTTTCCTCAGCTCTTCCCACCATCTTCTACAACATTTTTTTTTAATTTTTTTTTTAAAACGTTGCCCCACACTATGAATTACTCCTGTATCGTGAGTGCGTTTACAAACATTTAAATTCACATGACACAAACAGCCAGACCCGGAACTACTACCTGTAGGCAATACAAATATTTGTTCTGTGCGGGAATCGAACCCGCGACACGCAGCGCAGCAGTCGATCGCTCAGCCACTGCGCCAACCGTGTCGTCGAAGTTGATTTAAATCTTTCAAATCAACAACTCTTTTTATTTAATTATTTTCAGACTAATGTCAAAATTACTAAACCAGTGACACCTAAGCCCAGTCCTAGTACGACTGTTGGTTTCAAGTTAACTCCATCGCTGAAAGGAGTGGAGAATGCCAAGAAGAGATTGAGAGCTTTCTCTATCCAGAAGAAGGCACCCCTCACTCCGGTTACAGTACCTAAAGGACCCAGTGGAGGAAGTGAGTAAATGCATTTTTTAAATGTTTTGTACTTGTTTATTCTTTATTGTTATATGATATAAATGTGAATAATAGGTAATACAGGCTGGTGACCGCAACTCCACGTCTATGCGCGTATTTTGCGTACGGAAAACGCGAATATATTATAAATGCGAATAATCGCACACTGGATATTTAGTGGTGGAAAAAAATTAGGGTGCTGAATTATGCTTAGCGAGTTTCATGATGGCATTTGTAATAATTTAATTTGTATCATTCTAACTGTGATATACAATTTAATTAGCTGTGCTTGAGCTTGTGTTGTACCTTAACTTGTAACCTTACTTGTTGATTAGTTACAAAAACCACAGTGTGTGTGCTACTAACCAGAATAATACTCATTCAGAATACCTTTTAAAATGAAAATAACTTGGAATATTAAATTGTTTCATACAATATAAGAGACTGCTTTTTGCTAGTGTCATTTGCTATGTGGAAATGAATAGAATAGAATACTCTTTATTATGTACGCCATATAAATTACAGACATAAACATAGAAACTGTATAAAGGGTGACACAATGGGCGGTTAAAAAGGGGAAGGACAGACAAATACTGTAGGTAGTCCGTGGTGTACCATTTACATAATACAACAAATATATAAAAAAAAATATACACAACGATATCCATACGCAAAATACGCGCATTGGCGTGGAGTTGCGGACACCAGCCCGTATTACCTATTACAACAAATATACATAAAGTATATTCTACTAATATAAATAAATATATACACATACATATAAATATATCCATATAATAATAAACATGAAACAGGAGCAAATAAAATATAATGATGATGTTTAAGGAGAGAGGAAGTGCTTTTTTACCATAGTGAAAGTTTGACTAACTAAATATATATCCGGAGTTTATGGAAATGTCTTAGAATTTGGTTTCTGCTATTCTATTTATCCAAACCACTTAGCAGGAATTGGGAAAACAATAGAATGCATAGGCATGCGTGTATAAAGAAGAATCAGTTGGTTTTAAGATATCTAATTTCCACAATTATGATTGTTTCAGGTGCCACAGTATTCATCGGCAAGCTCAGCAATGTGAAGGTAACTCCAAAACCTGAAGATGTCGAGCAGAAGAAGCCGCCAAAACCCCCTAAGCCTGGTCAGGCCAGAAAGATTTTACAAGGTATGTATAATGATAACATTAATGTAGCCTTTCCGTGCAAGAAAAAAGTAATAAAAAGTGGACCTATGGTAGCATAGGGTCACTTTTCTCTAGTGAGGGCAAGTGAAAGAAAGGAAAACTCTTGAAAAGATGGGGGGATGACTTGGTGAGGATGGCTTGCGCCGTATTCTCTATGACACAACAAACGAAACCGCTCAAAATGAATGTGAGATTGGTGTGCTTACCTAAGGAATTGAAGTGGTTTCGAAGTAAGGAATCATTGAGTGGTCTTAGTAAATTATTAGGGCCCTGGAAAGGTTTACACTAAACAGGCAAGGAATGGAGAATTTGACGTGGTTGGAGAAGGCCTTTGCTAAAGGGCACACAGATACTCGGAGGAACTGATATTAGACATGTTTTGAACTACAACTATGACTCTGAAATAAAGCTATAAATAATTAAATCAAACGAGGTGACCAAACCTTTAACTAGACAGGTGGACAAAAAAATCAAAACTTACACAGCAGCTGGCATCACTGTTTTTTTTGGTGATCGCAGTGTATAAAATTGATGTTTTTACACTCAATGGGAGAAAGAGAGGGGCTCAGTTCTGAAAAAAAATTGGTATCGTTAAAGATGAAGGAAATATCGGATCTCGATTATATTCTTATCCTATCCGAGAATTGGTATTGCAACGGTCTACGAGCATTGCGCCTTTGTTTGACGAATAGTTTAACCCTTTTTGATATCCTTTTTTTCAATCCCTTTTTTTTTCACAGACTCATACACAGAGCTTCAAAAGCGTACCCTCACGGAGATTGAGGACATGAAGCGTAAGATGGAGCTCGTTGAGTTAGGTATACCGCTGGGTCTAATATGTCCGAGCTCGGCTAACGATAAGGCTATGCCCACAAAGGCAATGCCTCCTATCAAGACGTTTTTAGGTAAGTTTTAATAAGATTTTAACTCTTGCATTCAGGAAACCATTCCACATCCCCTTGCACTGAAATGAGTTTACCATGAGTTCAAAATAAGAATAGGATTGTTTTTTTTTGTCATTATGGGGCTGTTCATTTATTACGTAAAACAATTTTGACCACTTTCTGACCCCCTCATCTCCCTACGTAAGAAAAAATAAGACTTGGATGTACCCTCTCCCCCACTGTCAATATTACGTAAGATCAGTGTCTACCAAAATTGCAAAGAAAAAGTATCGAAAAAATTAAAAACTTAAAATTTTTGCTTACTTTTGTGATCTAACGTAAGAACAATCTGGACCCCTCCCACCTCCACGTAAAAACAATAAGAGTGGTTGGGACCCCCTCCCCTTCAAATCTTCTTACGTAATAAATGAACACGTTTTGTGATGTTTTGGAATGAAGTTCCTTAACGCGGCTTGCGGTAGGATTTGACTGGTAGAAATCGTTAAGTAAGAACAAAGCGTCACGCTCCCTCCATGTGACTTTCTCTCTCTTCATCTTTCTGTTATATACGAGTGCGTGTGTGCGTGTGCGAGTATAGCGTAAGGAACTTATATCCTAACGAGGGTCCCCCAACCGCACACATTTTTTTTTGTTTTTAGTTTTGAGTATAATCGCAATATAGTTAAGATTTATTTAAAGTATTTCAATTAAACAATTCTCCTTAAATTTAGACCAATCGAGTAAAGTCCAATCCCCTACTTATTTTGTTCACATAATAATCTAGATTTAGAGTCTAGTCAAAGTTTCACGGAATTTTAGTAAATAACAACATTGGGGCTAGTACTAGAATTCAAATTCAATTCATGAGGGGCTTGCGGTCAAGTTATGACAGCCGCACGGGTCGTTCAATCAGGTTTAGCTTCTCATGCTGCGGTTGTTCCATGGATGGCTGACCATCTTTACATACCAAGACCCCTCCGTGCCTCGGAAAGCCTGTTAAGCCGTTTGTCCCTGCTGTCGTCGTGGATCTTTGACAGTCGTTACAGGTCGTCAGAACTTCGAAAGTCTGACAACCAGTTATACCAAGGGGTGTTGTATTACCTAATAACTGGGTTGAGGAGGTCAGATAGGCAGTCGCTCCATGTAAAATACTGGGATTCAGCTGCATCTGGTCTGGTTAGACTGGAAGCTGACTCCAAAATAGTTGGGAAAAGGCTAGGCAGATGATGATGGCTATAAAATGTTCGTGTTAACTTCTTCCGCTAACCTAAGTCTCATGCTTGACCTGGGCTCTTCCGAATGGTCCATCAATATCAATTATACGTTTCAACCATCTTGTCATATAATGCTTTACCTGTCTTAACATGACTGCCCAAAAAAGAGTGCTATGCTTTTATATTTAAGCTGCTTGTGCATCCAAGATCACTGTTCTGCACGTTTGGAAGCTTTGGGTTGCCTACATTTTTTTAGGTATTGAAAGACAGAAAAACGAAAGAAAAAGTATTTATTGTGACTCTTTCAGGAAGATTACAGACTAAACTAAACACAATCAAAAATTAAAAAAACAATATATAAAAAAAAGTAACAGAAAAATGAAACCGAAAGTCCTATACGAGGCCAAAAGGCTCCTATCTCAGCATGATGCCGCGACATTAAAAAAATAAATGTCGCAGCGCTGGTATTCTGATAGGGCCCGCTGTGATGTCACGGGCACTTACAGAAATAAATAAATAATAAAATAGATAAATGTAAAATATTAGAAGAGCTATTATAGCCCGAAACAGAGCAGCTAAGCTACTGTTTCACGACACTAGTTTCATAATATAATCCCCGCTTAATAACAACGATTCAAATAACACCTCTGCACCTGCCTGACAACTAATAACAAAGAATGCACGGCACTTTAGCCTGTTATATGTTTAATGGGTACCTACTGTTTTAAGCCTCAATAAAGAAAATTCTTTACAAAGTTAGTTTATTGAATTAATGTTTTGTTTGATAAATGCATGTTACGTCTTTAAAATCTTTCAATTGAATTTTCAGAATTCCGAAAATTCACTCTGTTCAGTCTTAAGGGAATGCATGTAAAGTTCAATTCTGTTTTTCTGGTCTTAACCTATACGAAAGTAGTTTTAAAACCAGCCGGTCACAAATGTTGTGCAGTTGTGCACATGCATAGTGTTAGTATGAAAAATAGATTACATAGAACTTCGATCAATAATAGCACTAAATTAAGGATTAGGAACAAAATACATATACATAGCTCAAGTGGCCGCGATTGCATACAACTTGATTATAAACTTTAACACTCAAACATAAAGATTTTTTATCGTGTGTAATATATTTACTTCTTTGATTGAAAGTAAACGTATTTTTAAAATAAGAACAAAAATACTTATTTATGGAAAAATAAAACACAATTTCTTAGCAATAAGGTTGAAAAAAATAAGTTGCAAAATAAGACCACAACATTATTTTGTGGTCTTATTTTTCCGGCCGGTTTTGATGCGCTTATCGGAAATCTAGTACTATTGTTGATCGAAGACAGGGAAACAGTTACTTACTTTAACTTAAAAGAAACAAAATACGACAATAGTACATTGTGATATAAGTGCGGTAAGTTGAAAATTACAGCCGAGGCGATATTGCTTTCCCGAGCCGTAGGCGAGGGCTAAAAGAAAGCAGGGGCTGTAATTATCAAAGCGCACGTATGTCATACGACGTTTTATAACATATTTGCGAGGAAATAAATAAAACTCGGACTTCGGAATAATTTTTACTTGTTAACAAATAAGCGATGCGCGCGCGTCGCGCTTTTTTTTCAGGCATAGGCACAAAACAGCCAGTATTATTAATAAAGTAAATTAATATTTTTGTTTTTGTTACAGATATTAATGGTTGTAGTTTATTGTCAAAATTAATTAAATTAAAGAATTATATGTTTATTTATTATATTTTATTTCCCAAAGTTAATTTTATTCATAAAATGTTGACTCCTTTTCTGAAATAAAAACTCTTTGCTAAGATTTAAAAAAGTACCGTTCGTTTTGACGGAGCATCTTGATAAACCGTGCGATTTACATTACATTACCGCACAAGTACGTAATGAGATACATTACGATATTGAAATTGGTGCAATAAGAGACCCTTTACGAGCAAATATGTTATAAATACTTTTACCAGTTGCCATAAGTATGTATATGGCAAATAGTATTTTTATTGTATTGATATCGGTTTTATTTGGTCGCACTAAACAGCTGAAGCACATTTCGGCGGTAGCACCGCAACATAAAAATCGTCATACATCATTTTCGTACATTTTGTACGACCCGTAAGAGCTAACTTGATACTTCGCCCGAATGACGTAAGGGCGCGGTACTGAGGTGTCGATAGCGAGAGCGGTAACAGCGCGGGGGCCGCACGGGTCTCAAGTTAAGTCTTGCGGGCTGTATAACCATCGCACACTACAGACGGGCCCCATCGCATTTTTTATTTGTATTGAAATGCGATGCGCTGCGACCCGTCGAGGCTATACTATCTGTCTCAAAAGTATCTGATAGAAATTTAAACAAATCTTTTTGAGGTTAAATTCTTACGCAATCACTCACCGAAGGGAATTAGTAACAAATTCATCTGTATTTAGAAGGTTGCAACATTGTATTAAACTACTGTATTCAAAAAATATTGTTGGAATTACATTATTAAACTGTAACTAAAAAATTACTGACTAAAATTGACGCTGTAACATTAAACTTTCGGGTTAACGTATATTAATATATAATCAAAGCCAACTATTAATATATAATCCATTTTATCAGCGGGATCGTCCGAAAGGGTTACCGCTGGCCCGGAACATAAAGGGCGAAGGAAGGAACACGGGTGGGTTTTAGTCAGTAAGAGTCTGACACTCCCTTCCGCTCCACCCAGAGCGGGAGGAGTCATTTGATGATTTCCCATCCTGAAAAAAAAAAAAAAAGCAATCCATTTTGTATGTGGCACTACAAATTGGCATCTACAGGTACTTTTTCTGATCCCTTTGTTTACATTTTCGTCACATACTTTTGGAACAGACCATTATGTGTGCGCTCGCCTTAACACTTCCACTTCACTGTGCTTTTCTTGCTTGTGTCTGCATGTGCATGTAGCGCGCAAAACGCGTGCACGTGCTAATGGGAAGCCCCTGCCGATCCTCCAGTTGAAAAGTGACCACATTAGAGACAACATTATCCGCCAAAGTGACCTCATTGTCCACGATAGTGACCCCTGCTTGAAAGACTGTTTGTATATCTGTTTTCTATTATATTCGAACGAGGCCAGGGTCTGTCTATAAATGCTTGATTAATATATAATATGGCTTAATGACAAGGTAATAAGTTTTTTTTTATATTTGGTTTCAGGCCTGGGGGCAAAGATACCAAAAAAAAAAAAAATTGGTCTTTGCCGGAATAAACCCTGGTTTCGTTCCATAAGTTTCAAGTGTTGGATCAAATTATCAAGAAATAAATAATATGTTGTTGATTAAATCATGTAAAATGCTTGAATTATATAACAAATAATTTGATTCAATACTTAGGAACCGTGTCTTAGAAACATTCGGGATCTAATATAATGCTTGCTTCTTCACGTTCCTTTTCTTGCTGCTTCTTAGCTTTGCCATGTATGATCCTTGCGATAAATAATTAATATTATCTATTATTTTATTAGTAATAATTGTAATAACATAACTTTACAGACCCAGCCAAACTAGACGAAATAATAAGAGAAGCTAAAAAAGCTAAAGCAGAAGGTAGGGAATTCAAATTCGACTATCAAAAGTTATTACCAGATTATGATAACCCTTTCCAACGCAAGAAAGAGGAACTCGAAAGAGCGAGAAAGATGTCTTCTGAAGAAAGGGAAAGAGAAGTTCGCAGAAAGCTTGTGAAGGACAGAGATCAAGGAAAAGAACGAAGGAAGGGTGAGAAATATGAAAAGGAATCAAGAAGATATTCAAGCCACAGGAAAGATGAAAAAGATAAACGGAAAGATGACAGAGACAAATACAGGGAGAAGCCAAAAGAAAGGACAGAGGAAAAGAAAGATGAGAGAAAAGAAAAAGAGCTGACACCGGTCGCTAAAAAGAAAGTAGAAAAAGTTGGCGATAAGGGTCTTAAAGAAACCGATGTGAACTTAAGTGATTATTTAGTGTGCGACAGTTGGTCTTTAGACAATGACGACAAATCTAACATGAGTCCTAAAGTTGATGACAAGATAAAAAATATACCAATTCCTAAAGAAAGTAAACCGAAAGAACCAACAATAGAAGTTAAGAAAGAAATAACCGACAGTCCACAAACCACACCCATCAAAAGGATAGAAAAACTAAAACCCGTCATAGATTCATTCAAATTCGAAATCGATGACGAATTACTGGATATGTTCGACGAAAGCTCCGAATTACAAAAATTCGCGACCAAAACACGCAAAAGAGATGACATATTCGACTCACCTATAGATATGAAAATATTCGATTTCGATCAGAATACTAAGGAATCAGCTGATGCGTTAACAGACGATACATTTTTGGAATCGGTGATTAACGAGATAAAACAAGAGGATATGAGTGATGAGGGGAGTCAGGACAAAGGGCTGGTAGAATACGACTCACCTTCAAAAGAAAGTGCAAGCCCTCCTATAGATTCTCGGTTATCAATAACCCCGGAATTAGATGACCGAATGTTCATGAACCTGCAATCATCCCGTAGTGATTACTCAGACGGCTACAGGTCCACGGAAAGTGGGTACAAGTCTACGGAAAGTGGGTACAAGTCTAGTGTTAGCTACAAGTCTGGGGATAGCAAAGGGGACAATTATAGGCTGTCTATGGAGAAAGAGGTTGAGCAGATGAACAAGGCAACGGTGGATTCACTTGAAACTTGGAGTTTTGTGCTGAAGATCTGTCAGCCGTTGCTGTTTAGACATGACAGGAATAAGTGTTATAGGTAAGTGTCAAAAACAACTTTAATTTTTATACTCGATTGCTAAGGCGGGTATCACATCTCCGCCGCGAAAATAATGATGAGAAAATGGTTAACGAATTCCGCTAAGAAACATTAGTACATTATGTCGCGATTCGAGTAGCGGAACATCACGAGAGTGAGTTGAATTGTAACAATCAAAACAAAATGTGGTCGCTTTCGACTTGCTTTAAGGTCTAGTTCGGACTGTTAGATTAGTTTTTCCGTAAAATCACATCTATTTTACAAAAGAATTGAAGTTCCGTTTTTTAAACTTGTCGACTGCCACATACGTGCGAAACAAACCCGGCACCGCAACAAACTAGCAGATTGAGCGCGGAGGTGTAACCGGCTTTTGAGCAGATCGGCGAAATCGCGCGGGAAAGAGTTAGAATCATAATGAGATAAAACAGGCAGTTTAGCTTCTGTTTCTCTTGTACAACTTCTGACTAACTGACAGACTATTTAAATTTTGACAATTCAAAAGTGCCTGTACAAAGTTTAATTGAAATAAATAGTTTGAGTTTGAGACAACGGACCAGTCATGACGGAACTACTGCAGTTTCGCGGCGGTACCCGCGTGATACCCGCCTCAACATTGCAAAAGTTTCGCCAATTCACAGATTTGGAGTTAAATCAGAGTTGGGAAACTATCTTCTCATCTCAGTTCTCCCACTTACGTTAAAATTACTTAAAAAATGTCTTAGGTGACGTTTAGCCAATAAGTTGAAACTATATGCATTATAAAGGATGATGGAAAAAATTTATGGAACCTGGTCTGCGGCCGTTCGGTTCAAGCATATTGTGTGGCGAGAGTTTCCTTAGTTGGTCTAATAAAAATGGAATAAAGAAATACAATTTAAAAAAATGCAAAATAAGTAATATTCATACCGGGATAACTCCGAAGGGACAACGAATTGGTAAAAGTCGTCATCGTCCTATTGGAAACACCTTTCAAAGACAATACGATAATTGCTGTTTTGGGTGTACCAAAACGGCCGTAATCCTTTATAAAGTTATAATAATAATAATATTTAAGCGTGAAGAGGTAACAGACAGACGGACACACTTTCGCATTTATAATACTAGCTTCCGCCCGCGAGGTATGTCGATAAAAACTATCCAATGTCTTTCCCCGGGATGCAATATATTATCTCTCTGCCAAATTTTACCGAAATCCGTTCAGTGGTTTAGACGTGAAAAGGTAACAGACAGACAGAGTTACTTTCGAATTTATAATATTAGTATACTTTCGAATTTATAATATTAGTATGGATTCTAAATGTAAGAAATAAACATTTTATGATGAAATTACATTTTAATATTTACTACTATAACTTTAAGCTTTTAGGTAAATAGTTTTTTAGCTATTTTCGGTTACAATGGCGAAATAACTTTGTTTTACATAGTTTAAAAAAAAAAAAACTATGAAATACAAACTTGCTTTCATAAATCAACAAGCTTCCTCCCGCGGCTTCGCCCGCGAGTTATGTCGATAAAAACTATCCTATGTCCTTCCCCTGGATGCAATCTACCTCTCTGCCAAATTTTATCGAAATCCGTTCAGTGGTTTAGGCGTGAAAAGGTAACATACAGACAGACAGAGTTACTTTCGAATTTATAATATTAGTATGGATACTGGTCATGCGTAATTCAATATTGTGCCTCGTTAGCGGAGCTTGAGAGGTTAAATATTCATCCCAACTACGGAACCCTTCACTGTGCGTGGTCCGACACGCACTTGGCCCATCATTTTTATTTAATCTACCGTTTCATTCCAGGGAGACGCGATCAGCTCCTAAGATCTGGTTCACAGAGAACCCCAAGCTGTGCTCATGCGTGAAGGATCGAGCTATTGTTTATGAGGAGCTGGAGACCTGCAAGATGACCCTCGTCGACCGCGTGTATGGATGCGACCAGTGAGTTGATTACATGTATAAACATTAGTAACTTTTCCCGCGATTTTGCCCGCGTGGAGGTTGGAAATTATCCCACAGGACTAAACGACTACCAGGACCCAAATTGCGTAACACATTATCAATCTCAATCTGAATCATTTTGAAGGATATTGCTAATCCATTGCTTCATATGTTTGAAAACTGTGTCTGCTCAACAACGTAAATGACGCAATGAATGTTGTTGAAATGTCAAATTGAAACCCATTGCGACTATAGTGTGTTACGAAATTACCCCCCTGAATAAAAAGTAGCAGGGAGTGGCAGGGACATCGACGCGAAAACTGTTATCAGGGATTCTGTACATGATTCTGAACCACCCTGGATTGAAATTTTTAGTCTGTTATTAAAAAAATTGCTCGAGCTAAAATTAAATAGGTTAGATGTAGGTTTAATACAGTCAATTTTATCTTTACCATGTTCAGAGACCACTAAAAAATTTTGTGAGTTAATGACAGTACCTGTTGAGTGATTCACTTTCATTGAACTATTAGTACTAATAATCCAAATAGATGTTAAGATAAATAGATAATAAAATTCGATGTATGTGGATGTATCGTAAAAGGGTATAATGGGGTTGGCATGTCTGTAAGATAAAAACCCCTAAATAAAATCAGAATTAAAAAAAATAAAATTGCTGTTCCATACATTTTGATCGCGTAATTATTGAATGTTTCAATAAAATAGCAGATTATTTTTATTTGATAACCGACGTAAAATGTCTACGCTACGGGTTCCAGAATCATGTGCTGAATTCATGGTAACAGTTTGCGCGACGATGTCCCAGTCACGCTGTATAGTCTATCTGTTTGCCAAATTTCATGGAAATCCGTTCAGCCGTTTTAAGGCGTAGTGCGCGTTAGTACGGATTTATTGCCTTTCTTGTAAGCAAAACCCAATTAAATAATGCTAAATATTTGCGTGCCCACTTTAGCACGGACGCTTTTTTAACGCGGCGTTTTTTAATCGCGCGCTGGATTTTTAACTCTTGGAGTTGAGCCGAGCGGTCTTCCTGTACAATTCTTTAGTTAATTAAATTTAACCATATCAATTTAGTTATCTACCCGTTACCTAATTAAATTGATATCTTCTTCATGGCTACATAAGTAAAAAATACTAACAGCTTTCATTTCATCAGACACCAATTTCTTAAATTAACAAATAAGATAGCGTTCTTCAGTGTAAAACATCTTCACAGGATCCCAGAGGTGGAACTACCGAAAGCCCGCACCTGGTACCCTCGTTTCGCCAATTGCTTGACGGAGAACAGTTCCGTTCCATCCCTTGTGCCATCCTCAGACTGGGAGGCTGATGACAGTCAGACGGAAACCCCTCATCTTAAGGATAAGAGGAGGTCTACGACGCCAATGCGTAGTGAAGAAATATACCTGGATAGGGAGTATCAGAGGTATGTGGGAAGTAGGTAAGAGACTTCTAGATAGAACTTGCTGTTGTTTTTTAGAATAGTTGCTGTAAGGCCCTTTTTACACGCACATTTTTTTTGCCGTGAAAAACTACGGTTTATTCGCCATGTGTAGGCACGGTTGTCAGTGTTATCACTACAGATGCTTGTTGACACACAATTACACCGTACCGTAAATATGTGTTTTTGGAAAAACAACTTTAATACCTACACATAAAGTTTAGTTTAACTTTAAAGATTTTTATGACAATTTGTAATAAGGTCAGGCGGGGCAAGTGCGTCAAACATTCCTTCAAGTGCAAATTTAATTTCAATATATCTTAAACTTGTCCACTTTCGCATCTTATAAAAATACAGAATGGCCCGTGACTGCCAGGGTCGCGGGTTGTCGAAAGAGTTACCGTGGCCCCTTGCACAGGCAACTGAAGGAACACGGGTGGGTTTTAGTCAATAAAAGTCTGACATTCTCCCGCTCCGCCCAGAGCGGGAGAAGTTATTTGGTGAGCACACACCGAAAAAAAAAAGGTGGTCCTTGAAACGAGGTCCAAAGAAAATTTATGGAAGCCTCTCTCCAAGGGCTTACCGTTTTATTATTCAGTTTTATTATATCTTTTCAAAACAGTGTCCATTTACTTCAATACATCGCTGCATCCGATGGAATCACTGAGAAAAGCACTTTGCCCACTCGTCCTTAGGGGTCTCTTCGACGGCATTTTGAAACGCAGCCACTGCTTCCTCGGCTTCCATAAAACTTTTCCCTCGAAGTTTTTCTTTTGTTTTCGGAAATAAATAAAAATCGCAAGGTGCGAGGTCGGGGCTATAGGGCGGGTGACCCAGTAATTCGCCAAGTAGTCGATTGTTTGCTTGGTGGTGTGCGTTGTCGTGTTTAAGGAGGATCCTACTGCGAGGTTGTTTCTCCTGAACTTTTTCCAAGACAAGTGGCAAGCAATTGTTAGTGTACCACTCTGCGGTAACTGTTTTTCGATCCTCTAAAACAAAGGTTGCGTAATGACCTGTCCTTTTCAGACAGCAGACTATCTCTTAGTTTCAAGATCATAACAATAAATCCAGCTTTCGTTACCCGTAAGTATGTCGAACACAGCATTTGAGTCACTTCCATTAAATCTTTGAACCATTTCACGACACCATTCAAGACGACGGAGTTTTTGGGCCTCTGTCAAATTATGAGGTATCCACCAGGCACAAAGCTTCCTAAACGCTAAATGTTCATGGATGATTTTGTGCACTTGACTCATATCGATGCGTAAGCTTGTCCGAATCTGCTGATAAGCCACTCTTTTGTTAGTCTCTATCATAAGCCGCACAACACTGATGTTATTTTCAGTCGTCGCCGTAGAAGACCGTCCCTCACGCAGATCATCGGTGAGATTAGTGCGACCACGTTAAAACCCATTAAACCAGTTGTAAACAGTGGCACGAGATGGGGCTTCATCGTGAAAGGCCAATCGGAGTCTGTCATAACTTTCTTGTTGACTTAACATCGAAGTCATAAAAAATCAACTTCAACTCTTGATTAATGGCTTCTGTGGAATAAACACCACAATTTTGCCAATTTCACGTACCTACTTAGAATGATAGACCATCAAACGAAGGAGATTGTTCAGTGAAAAGAAATTTGGACGGTGAAAATGAAAAATGTAAAAATAGTATACTCGGCAACGTTGGACGGTTCAATAATATTCGTGTAAAATCTCTTCTTCCCATAAAAAATCATTGTACGAAAATTTTCTCGCGTTAAATTCATGCTGACGTGACACAGACAATTTTCAGTTTGCCGCCAAATCGTAAACAAATGACAAATGAATAAAATACATACATAATAATATTGGCAAAGAGTTCCATTTACAAAATTTGAACGTATTTTTTTATTATAGCGTTTACAAGTGGCCAGTTCTAAAAACTTTCAGTGTCGCATTCGTATCTACATAGCAAGATGATTCCGCAACACACTTGCCTTAATTGCTTCTTTAAAAGTACAATCATGATTGCCGCTTTCGTTTGAGTTTGTAGCTGAAAGCATAGTTTTCTACATAGTAACGAGTTTAATACAATTTTTTATAAACAATATAATATTGTTCCGGATCTGTGTGGTCGTGCAACGCTTCTGCAGCACTTTATTCACGATGCACTAGCTAAGGTCTACTTTTAACTTGCTTTACCGCTAGAGTAGCGAAGCAATTTGCTTCGCTGTTAAATATCGCTATTTATACAAAAATGTAAGACTTATTTTAAGCCTTGATAGACTCGACTCAAGTTCCAAAAACGTGTTAAGGATAAAACCACAGATAACGCAAGAGCCACCTACAGCGCGAGCTACTTTGCGTGCCAAAAATCGCACCAGCTTAAGTACAAAAATCGTAAGCCGCCACTTTCGCGTTCAGTCCTGTGTACTGCTGGCTGGGGGAGCGTGAACACTGGCGCTAGGCTCCGGCGGTGGGGCGAGACGGGTGCCGCAGTGATTTTCCCATCACTAAGTAGTGCTTGTGACGTCATAGTAGGTAGTCAAAAAATGACACACTTGGTTTTCATACAGATCGTGATCTATCTATATCTGTGGATAAAACCATAAATTAAAGTATAGTATATTAGTAATGGTAATACGTAGTAGTGTAGTATGTTTTTAATGTATTTTCTGGTATACAATAAAGTATATAAATAAATAAAGTAAAACAAATACTTGATTTTCCAAAGAAAATCCCCGGTTTTCCATGATTTTTAAATGCAATTTCAGAAATTCTTCCTTCAGGTTCATGCAAGCAGTATGGCCAGAGGCCACCGAATCTAAAGCCGGTACGCCTCGCAGTACCACACCTGTCAGACAGGAGACTCGCAAGAAGAAGACAGCAGATAAGGATTCGGAAGACAAGAAGAAAGCCAAGAAAATGAAGTTGAGTAGTGAAGGGTGGAGCCAGGAGTCGGATATTGAGGAGGAAGTTGAGAAAAGGTATGTTGAAAGATAACTTCTGAAAACTTGACGAACCGTTTGTAAAATCCAACTGCTCTTGTCACTTGAATGTCAAAGAAATGAAAGGGCAGCACCTTTTTAGGGTTCCGTAACCAAATGGCAAAAACGGAACACTTTTAATTTCATCATGCCCTTCGGTCTGTCCGTCTGTGCGTCCCTACTCCCTACTCGGAGACTATTTACACTACAACGATGAAAAATTAAAACGTGTATTCTGTGCACCGCTAAACAATGATGTAGTGAAATTGCATTGAAAAAAATAGAGGTAATACTCGCATACATGTAACCGAGCGATGAAAAAAATGTTAATGCACATAAACGTGTGGTCACATTGTCGTTTACTTGCCTTCCACCTGCAAAGTTTCTAATAGAAACCATCAATAAGGTACTTGACCCAACTTAGGAATTGAAATCTTGTAAAGCTGCAAAAACTGTGGCATTAAATATACAGAGGCATGAGAAACAGGGTGGGAAGTTCACTCATCCGGTCCTCTGACAGGACGGGCATAGTATAAAGAGGGGAAGTAGGCTATCTCCGGCCCAATCCGCGATATAATTGCCTACTGTCTCAGGGTTGTTACTTTTAGCTAAATTTTAATTCAGTATATAAATTGCGGGTAGTTGTATTTTTTACTTGTATTATCTGACTACAGGGTTTGTGAGGTCGGTTTACCTAAACGATGATGAAACCTTTCACGATAAAAGAAAGAGTGACGGGCCAGCAAACGGGCGGCGCGGGGCGGTGATGAGCACGAGAAAACAACGATCAATGGCAAATCAATTGACAGATCAAAAGTACCTAATGCTTTCTAGTGGGAAAGTAGCTCTACCTACTTCCTCTGTCTAATATAAAACTAATACTTACAACAAAAACTAAATGAGTAGGTATCTCATCATCAAGTAAAAATTATATGCTAGAACTTGCAAGCTGCAACTTGCTTACCTTTCCTGTTCAATAGGTAATCAGAACAGAGACAATTCTGGAATGACTTATTAAGACACCCAAACACACAACAATACGTTCTCCTGCGATTATCACACATTTTTCATTCATTTAGCGGTGCCGAAAGCCGTGACGCTCTAAGCTCATGCGGTGTTAACCCCGACTGGCGCACTGAGAATCGGGTCGAGATTTTGTTAAGTGTGCGTGCGGCGACGCATAGATACTATGACGCACACATACAAGCCGCGCGCGGTGCGTTTGTATGAAGACAATTTACTTCCCCTCTTTATACTATGGGACGGGGGTTGTGTCTGGTAGGCTACTGCCCAACGATTGATGTCAGGAGAGACAGGATGTTGTATGATGCTAGTTGTGCGACAAAATTTACTTGCGCGATGCAGGTTTTTGCGTGACGTCAGTGTGATGCGTAGTTCGCATGTGGCGATGTAGACAAACAGGTGAAAAATTTATTCACTGTTCATTACTTTTCTGTTAAACAATAGTTCTTGTAGTAACGACACGGCCAAGCCTCATGATTTCATTAAGGTGTAGAGTTTGTGAAGTTAGGGCGTGTAGACTTAGAAACTTGGCTCTACATGAGATCAGAAGGCCAATTCTCGTAGTTTAAAACGTTCAAAATCTAGTCGCAGTCTCATCTCAGCGACAAAGAAATGTCAAAAACTTGTCAAAATGTAGGGAAATTTGAAGTATTTTTTGACAGATTGAGACTGAGATCAGACTGTGAACGTTGTTAAAATTAGTAGAATTGCCCCTTTGATAACTTTTACAGTGCGAGCCATATGTGGTCTCGGTCATTTACATGAAAATGTTTTTAGTGGGATGTATTATAAACAGATCCTCCTGTTACAGTAAAAAGGTTAAAGTGGAAAAGGTGAAGATTCGGAAGAGGAAGCACTCGCCTTCTGTTTCTGATAGTGATGACGCCGCCAAGAAGAGAAAGAAGGCGTTGAAGAAGGCTAAGGTATGGACGATACTTTCTCATTACTGTTTATTACTCATTATTCCTACAATGTGTTAAGTTAGAACTAACATACTCGTATCTTCGATAATATCGAAATGTAGAAATACCAACTCTAAGTGCGTACCACGAAATTCAATCGCTGCGGAAAATAATCGCCAATCTGTGAATAATACCAATATACTAGAATCAGCGCAATCCGGTAAATAATCGTTTGAAAAATTATATTAGCGTTCGCGGTTTTATTAACCGACTTCAAAAAAGAAGGAGGTACTCAATTCGGATGATTTATATATATATATATTATTCTTTCCGCATGAACTTGCGGCATAAAATTAAAAATCGCATCGCAGTGCGCGCTTAGCCTTCTAAGAACCTTTCAAACTTTCATAATTATATTTATTTAGGTACTTATATCTTTATTTGCGTTTATTTATTGTTAATATGTTACAATGGCGTGAAGCCGAAGAAAGTACAGAGGACACAGTAAAAAATAAAATTCTAAAATAAGAATAAAATGAAGAAACGATTAACAATTTTTATATATCAATAGTTATTAACATTAATTAAGAAAAATTATAACTTTTAATTTATATTGAGGTCTATTAGATACCTCTAATTAATAATAATAATAATCTCGTAAGGTTAATTAAACATAATATACAGAGTCAAATTAAATTATCTAGCGAAACTTTCATTTCAACTAGATGGGACTGTCAAACAAAATAGTCCTTAGTGTGCGCGACATACAGTATAATTTAAATTTTGGTGATGTAAATCAGAGGTTTTAAACAGGGTGGCAGGGACATTGAAGCACAACCTGCTACCATGGATTCAGTACATGATTCAAACTCAAACTCAAAGCATTTATTTCAAATAATCCAATTATTATTTATTTTTATTTATTTAATTTCTAAAACACTTAGCCTAATTCACATTTATTTTTTAGCCACACAACGAAAACCTCTCAGGGTTTATCTGTATGTTGGCGAGCCGTTCATATCTATAATTTTATGACAATGTTAACAAATTATTACATTAGGTAGGTACATTAATACATACATTAGGAGAAATTTTGTGTAAGGAAACGCTTTGATTTGTACTTATAACTTTTCGAACTAATTACATGCACTTTTGAATTGTCAAGGGGTCGGTCAGTCAGAAAGTTGAAGCTAGTTGCCCATTCTAAAGCGTTGTAGGTACCTATGGGGATGAACGGGCAAGAACTCCATGGGCACTCTTTTTTTTAATCAAAATACTGGGGTTGCTAAGTATTGGTATTAATTTATTAGTATTCTCATTCATGTTTAAAATTATGCATGTGAGAATGATGCAGAACGTTAAAAGCGTCCGTAATGAAAAGATAAAAAAATAATTCAAATATTAAATTAAATTAAAATTCTGAACAATCAGCGCAATTAATTTGTGGTTTGATAACCAACAACAAATTTCAGCGCAGCAGTTGTTTTTTTTTTTGATAATCTACTAAAATCTTCTACACTATTTCTTTGGGGTCTAGAATCATGTGCTGGTTTCATGGTTTCCGTTTGCGCGTCGATGTAAGCCATCCAGTATAATTAGTGAGTAAGAATTTTCACTAAATCGCTCAAGGATTTTGTTATTTTACACATATTGATTCTATTACAGGAAAACAAAAAGACGAAAGCAAAGTTGGCCAAACGTCGACGGGTAAGCAAAAAGTATTTGAAGAAGCTAAAAGAAAAACAAAAGAAAAAGAAGAAAGAGAAACAAGTGTCAGAAGATGAGGATCTTGAAAAAGGTAATTTCTTCTTCTCTTCTTCGGGTTGTTGGCACGGCTGTATTTCAGATCCTATTGGCCCGAAACGTCGTCGGTGGCAGCGCGAAGGTCACTTTGACTGCATGTTTTGGGACACAGAGGGCAGATTAATTACAATACTTTCAGTGTTAGTACAGCTAAGGAGTGTAACTGCTTACCGAAGTCTGATTCCCGAAAGCTATAACTTTGGAGTTTGCAAGTCTCGAGAGAACAGTCGATTTTTTCTGTAAAAATCTCGCCGTTGAAACTTAGATGAAGTCAGCTGTCATTCCACCTGATGCTTAGGGATTGACAATATTGACTGCTCACTTCATATAAGTGTTCAATGTGAGAATTTTACAGACTAAACTAATTCTTGGCAAGCGTGTACTTTCGTCGACAGCATTAGAATAGAATAGAATAGAATACTCTTTATTATGTACACCATATCACCATCCACCATCACCACCATTTACCATCCATTCCTTTTCATTTTTTTACCATAATTTTACCGTCTGTTGAGATAATGGTACCAACCAAGCCTAAAAAGAAAATGTTTAACATGTACCAAGTTAAGTTTGTTCCTTTAATCTATGCATAGGTAACCATCTTTAAAATAAAACCTTAACTGAACGTCTTATTAAATCACAACTTTCCACAGAAAACAGAAGGAAAGAAAAGAAGCTACGCAAAAAGAAAATACAAAAGAAAAAGAAGGATCAAAAGAAAAAGAAAGCCAGAGCGAAATCCTCAAGCAGCTCATCATCATCTTCAACATCCAGTAGCTCTTCTGAAACAGACTCGGAAGCAGAGAAGAGAAAGAAGAAAAAGAAGAGTACAGAAGTTAAGAAGAAAAAACGGAAGAAGTTTTCTTCTGATTCCGCACAAAACGAGGAATTGTTCGATGTTAACATACTAAATAATATAAAAACCGAAAGATTAACTGACGATGAAAAAAATCAAAGTCTTGTAGACTTTTCACCTAGGAGACAAAAACATAGAGAGATTATAAATGTGAAAGAATTACAAAATGATTTTGTTGGTAATAATAATATTCATATAAAACAGGAAGTAGAAGAGATAGTGAATAGAGATGAATGTGTCAAAATTGCGGATTTTGAGCTTGAAGAGAGAGAATTCGCTACGGAGAAAGCGCCGGAAGTACCGGATGTGTTTGATGAACCGGAAGTACCGGACGTAACGGAGGAACAGGTACAGGAAGTACAGGATATTAAGCAAGAGGTGTCGTTTAAGGTTAGTTAGTTTTGACTAAGTTGATAGTTGTTGGTTGTTTTGTTGTTGTTGTAGATAAAACTAAAATGTGAAACGTGGAGATTAGAGATGTCAAATTAGGTGAAACAAAAAGACTCAAGTTAAATTGGTAAACTAATTTGACATCTGTAAATCTCCGTGGAACATCACAGGCTAATAATAATTCTCTTTTCGAATTTCGTGCTATGTCTGTTGCTCAAAGATAGCGCCATATCTGTATCACCTTGTATACAAGATGGCTTGTATACAAGGTGGAGACGACAAAACGACAATAAATTAAACTTTGTATATCTAACGACGTTCCCGGTCTACATACAAAAATTCAACTAAATATATCAAATAGTTTCGTCACTGTAGCTAGTCAAACATTGGCAACACCACTTGTTACTGTTAGGGTTAAAGGGGGACACCAAAGGAAAGGCCGTTCTAAGGATTTGAATAGTACGTTTATTACCTTTTTATTTATATAGTTGGGTTTTCTAATATTAGGTGAGACATGTGATCCACACAAGGCTAAAAGTATCGATAGTCGGCCTATTACTAATATTTTCTTGAAAATATCACTATTTTTAAATTCTATGTTAGGATTTATTTGGTAGTTCCAAAATCGTCGTCTTCACATTCTTTACAGGATTCAGTATATGATTTTGAAACTTTTTTTAATGACTGAAATTTTTCATCAGTTATTAAAAAAAAAAAATACTGTTTCATACATTTTGACCGCGCGAATTTTTTTTTTAATTGATGAAATATTTCTACGCTAGGGGGTCTAGAATCATGTGCCACCCTGTATTTCCTTGATGTGATAGCAAGTTGTGATGTGGATGTTGATTCTGAAAAAACAACAGAACAACATCAACAATCATAACATTACATAAATCCTTCATTAGGAGATCCCGCTACCCGTTATGACACAGGCAGAACAACACAGAGACACAGAACAGATTGCAGCTCACGAGCTACCTGACAACACTACACTATCGACAGCGGTAGATAAAGTACGTATTTATACTTATTCTGTATGAGGTTTGCTTATACTAAAAAAAAATAGAACAAACAATAAAAAAGAGGGTGTTTGAAGTGAAAACTTACGACTGGAGCCGAGTATACTCGATTCAGCGTCACCGACCGAGTAGAGCCGAGTATACTCGATTTAGCGCACCGACCGACATACTTGATTTAGCGTCACCGACCGACTGGAGCCGAGTATACTCGACTCAGCGTCACCGACCGACTGGAGCCGAGTATACTCGACTCAGCGTCACCGACCAACGAGCCGAGTATACTCGATTCAGCGTCACCGACTGACTGGAGTCGAGTATACTGGATTCAGCGTCACCGCCCGACTGGAGGCGAGTATACTCGATTCAGCGTCACCGACTGACTGGAGCCGAGTATACTCGATTCCGAGTCACCGACCGACTGGAGCCGAGTATACCCGATTCAGTGTCACCGACCCGAGGGTGACGGTTCAGTTTCGGTTCGCTGTTCAGAATGAGCGCAAAGTGCGCCTGAAGAAGTTTTCACTTCAATAAATAAACATTTGGGAAAAAATCATGTTTTAGTGGTGGGTTATTTATTTTCGTTTCAGATTTTCTTTTAAAGTAGCAATTTATATCGTTTTGAAAACTGGTGTATTCTTAGATTAAATTTTCAACAAATTACAACTATCTATGATTTGGGGCATTATAATTAAAACTTCATTCAAAGATCACTATAACCAGAAATATCAGTGAACACTTTTCTTTCCACTTGTGTAAGTCACATTTTTTTTAGCTGAATTCAAAGTTTTTTATGTCTTGATGCGTTACGGCCTCATCTAATCTATATCAACGATCATCATTCACCGGGCATATGTACATTTATTGGCTAAATGTGAATACGTATTTCTCTTCATTCTTAACTATGGGACCAAACCTGTAAGCCGTTCTCCGCAAAGTTATATGACTTCGAAATATCACTTTTTCATTGTTCGGCCATTTTCATAATTTAGCCCAAAATGAATGATCTTATGTATTTATTATTAGTAGCTTCACATCATTTTTATATATATATAGCGTCAAGGCATCAAAAATATGAATCCAGCTCTACTAATACTGTTCACAAACATCATAAAAAAATAAAAATACATGCCGGTTCCTCAGACGACCCCGGATCCCAGCCCACTGACAAAGCAGGTTGACATAAACAAACCTGTACCTTCACTACCTGAATCACCTCCTTTAGATAAAGTACGTACCTGTTTTATTTAAATTGTTCGCCATTGGGCTTATAATGCATGACTCTGCATGTGTAGCTACACATACTGAATTAATACTAAACAAATAAGCGTTATTTCAAGTTGGCAAAACAAGTCTTTTTGCGAACCTACCTCGTCTGAAATCAACCTTATTCTCATGTCATTACGACATGATGATAAGGTCGATTTTAGAATGGTAAAACGATAGATTTAACACGAAAACTGAACTAGTAATAAAAAAACTGGCCAAGTGCGAGTCGGACTCGCATACGAAGGGTTCCGTACCACAAGGCAAAAAAACGCCGAAAAAAACCACCTTTGTTGTATGGGAGAATCCCCCTTGAATATTTATTTTATTCTGTTTTAGTATTTGTTGTTATAGCGGCAACAGAAATATCTCATGTGTGAAAATTTCAGCTGTCTAGCTATCACGGTTCATGAGATACAGCCTGGTGACAGACGGACAGTGGAGTCTTATTAATATGGTCCCGTTTTTACCCTTTGGGTACGGAACCCTAAAAACATGTGCGGTCGGGGGTCCCTCATCAGGAATGAAGTTCCTTTCGCGGTACTTGCACGCTATTGACTTCAGAACGCTCGAAAACCATAACAACGACATCCATGATAAAAAAATTGAGAATTTTCGCAGCTGCCATCTTGGATTTTCATTTTGACCTCACTGTTTGCTTTAACACCCTCTAAAACCATGAAAACTACGTCTCGAGAGATATTAGTTTTTTGAGTTATGTATTTGTTTTTAAGAGAGAAAGTCGCATAGCCCTCCAAGCGACTTTCTCTATAACGCTTTTTCGTTACGGGACGATTTCTACCAGTTTACTCAAGCCGCGTTAAAGAGCTTAGTTCCAATAATGCACGTTTTGATTGCCAATAATCTTTTAAAGCAAGCATTGACGCTTCGCAGTCACACTTTTGCGCAAACAATCTTAATTGATTCAATAATGTGCATGTATTTAAACTGCCTGCGCCATATACAGAATGAAATTGAAAACATGCGACAAATAATCATTATAAATTGTCATTTCCCAAACCTTGTTAAAAAAATCTTGAAAAGAATCGTGTAATTATGGTCTTAGATAGTGCAATCTCAGCGGGATTGTCCGAAAGGGTTACCGCTGGCCCGGAACATAAAGGGCTAAGGAAGGAACACGTGTGGGTTTTAGTCAGTAAGAGTCTGACACTCCCTTCCGCTCCACCCAGAGCGGGAGGGGTCATTTGATGATTTCCCATCCTGAAAAAAAAAAGAGATAGTGCAATCTAAGTTATTGCCTTCAAGTAGGCACGAAAGTATGCAACGAATTATCGTCATCCCAGTAATTTCTTTTTTCAAAATTGTCAATACAAATAAGAAAATTAAAGTATCAATTTTAACGCGCGCCTACTAGGCATTCCATTCATCGCAGAGTTCACAACATGAAGCAAGTTGGCAACGCGTTGAACCAGCGGTATTTACCGAATTTTGACTGTCCTACGGAAAAAGGGCGCGCGATGACGTTGCCAAATCGCTCGCCTTCGCGCACGTACAATGCGTGCCACGAAAGATGAGACTTGATCCCGCCTCCCCCGCTCTTTCCGCCGCCCCTATGACGTCCGGTCCCGTCCCGCACTCAGACCTCATACCGCTAAAGATACCTAAAATCGTGTTCTGCGCAAGTCAAACCACGTGGTGTGTCAAGTCTCATCTTTCGTGGCACGCATTGTACGTGCGCGAAGGCGAGCGATTTTCTTAATGACATGCTCTAAATTTACTTTATAACACGTTGAATTAGATTTTTTTTATGTGTCGCACCTATTCAATTTCTTCCTGTATCAAAAAACAAATGCCAACTAAAAAAAAGATAAAATCCATAGGAACCTCCAGAACACCGACCACCACAATTAACCCCCTTACCCGAAGAATCCAACCTATCCCAGTGTTCTTCCCAAGAGTCTACTACCAGCAAAGACATTCCTTACGAGAAAGATGACAGCCACCTTCGACCCTCGTCGCAGAACTCCAACTACAGTTTCAATGACGTCATTAGCGCTAGCCACAACTACCAGAAGGATGAGGAGGATAAGTTCCAGGAGTATGAGCAGGGGAACTATGAGATGTATGAGCAGTTGGCTATGGCGTATCAGAGTGATGTGGCAAAACAGGTTGGTGGGTTTGTCTATGGATTTTTATTTATTTATTATAGCGTGCGGCAGAGTATAAATGTTCACTGGCAACCCAGAGTGGTTACCCGGCCGCCCGTAAGATGGCGCTCGCGCATAATTCTAGAAAGATTTGACAGTTGTCAAGTAATTGAGTCCGAGCTACCCGCGAATGTGTGCGCGCGAGTTAGTTTTTGTTAAATTGTGAGTTTGTGACTTGTGTAATTGGACATTAAACTACCAGTTCATAGCACCTGCGTTTTACTACACCCGTTCCCCTGCTATAAATGGCACCCCACGTGGGCGCCCTCTTACGGGCGGCCGGGTAACCACTCTGGGTTGCCAGTGAATATTTATACTCTGCCGCACGCTATATTAGTTATTTTTATACTTTTTTGGAGATTGAAATGTAATTGAGCAAGATCTTTTTGGTTTTCCAAGGTTTTGATATTTTATAAACAACTCAATTTTATTTTATAAACCTTTCTGATTTCTTTGCCTCTAAAGCAGAAAGGTCTTTGTCCGGCAATGCATGAGACTGGAAATGTATTTTTTCGATAGCTTATTCGAAACGATATCGACACAAAAAAGCACCAATCAGTAAATTAAAGACCAAAGTCGGTAAGGTCCGTGAATTTTTTTATATTTCGTACGATAAATCAAGCTTGTTTACTTTCGACGTAAACAGATCAAAACGCCTCTTCTACCTAGAGATAAAACATTATTTCAATCTGCTTGTTATTCAAGTAAGACGATTATGTTGATATTTCATAATGACCGTTATTAAAATAAATCTTATGGAGACCCACGTTGTTGGAAGGTAGTCGATTGAACCTCAATAACTTTGTTTCACGTTCAATCAGTTATATCTATACAAGGTTTAAAGCTTATATTTTTTTCTACCAGTCTTCCCTGCCCACGCCATCCACAGACGCAGACCCATTCTTCGTGTCTCAAGTTTCCCAAAAAATAGAAACCGTAGTACGAACGAGATCAAGGGGCGAGATTAAGTGCGACTGGCGAGCAGGAGACGAGCCCACCACACCAGTACCAAGCAGTAACCACCGACCTTCTAGATGGGGTAAGGCTTCGATCAATGCGTCATGTTTGCCGCAAATAAACGTATTTTCTTTGTTTCTTTCTTTCTTTTCTTTCATCAACAATAACACTAAATTAAGGATTAGGAACAAAAACACATTGCTCAAGTGGCCGCGATTGCATATAACTTGATTATAAACCTTAAAACTCAAACATAAAGTTTATTATCGTTTGCAATATATTTACTACTTTGATTCAAAAGTAAACGTATTTAAGAGATACCGTGGCCCCTGAAGGAACACGGTTGGGTTTTAGTCAGTAAAAGCCTGACACGCAAAAAAAAGAGGACGTTCAGAATCATGCACTGAATCCTTTGTAACAGGTTGCGCCTCGATGAGTCGATGTCTATGCCTCTCTGTAAAATTAGATGTACTTGGAATATTCAGCAATAGGTCCAAAGTATTAGTAGGAAGTATAAGGGGGGGGGGGGGGGTGTTTCTAAATTGTATGTATCGAATTTACTTTTTTATATTATCAGTTTTGTCTCCAGGTCTAAAGCCAGGCGAAGTGAACATAGTGCTGACAGGAGGTGATGACTATTCGCTCCGTAGTGAGGAGCCAGTGTACCAGATACAGACCATCGCTAATAGAAGCGAGAACAACAGCTCAGGGTATGTTCACCATCATTTTATCATTATCCTAGACCAAAACAAATTCCATGCTCTGAATTTTGTTTTGCATTACTTCTTCATGGAAATTAATTAAGTAATTAAAACTTTACCAGTCTACATTGTTAAATTTTAGAAAAAATTGCGTAACACATAAAATACAAATATGTATAAGTAACAATTTGCAATTCTTTCACATTTTTAAAAGCTTAACACAAAGCATGAGACTATGTATAAAAGGTGTGTATGTGAATTGTCACTGCAATTTACATATTTGTAAGGTTTTTCCGTTACAATAATCTGGTTTAGAGTTTCGCGGTACAGACACTTGTAAGATTTACAAAGTAAATTGTAAAGTTTTGTGGTATAGGGCCAGCCTGTACAGTATCCATGTACTGTGTTGCCATGAAAATGAGCTTTTTTTAAACAATAATAATGTAATTGGTTAAAAGTAAGCGGACGGATACTGCTTCCACAGCGGTAAGAAATATGTCGGTTCTCCACCAGGTTTGATTTTAGTATCACGTTCTCATAAAGACAATAAGCTACTCACAGTAGTTTTTTTGTCCAAAATGTTTCCTGTGCACTTTATTGCTACCTCGCCGTCTTTAGACACACATGAACCTCACAAAATGCTCCTCACATGTTCAGAAGCTACGATGAAGCATATGAAGACATGTATGGCGCGTCGGATCGGCTGCAGTATGGCGACTGTTTCAACACCGACATCGAACCCGCGACCGCCGTGGAGAATGGAGAAGCTATACATACTAGCACGCTGGATCAAAGGATCGATCAGGCGTTGAGGACTACGGGTAAGTAAAATCTAAAGGAAAGCGGCTGTTTACACGGTGCAGTCGTGTACGATATTCTACGGTAAACAGTTGAAATTACACTTCAAGATGCCTCTGGCGGCCTAGCCAAACACCTGGAATAAATGCAACGTAAATTTGAACGATAATAAAATTGAAAATACTCGTTTCGCACATAATATTTAATAAATTATAATATTTGGTTAGTTTTGTAACTTTACGGGTGATACTTTTGTGATTGTCGAAAACAAATACCGTAATGCTATAGGAAATTCGAAATTCGAATTAACGTTATGCTTATGTCGCCCGTACGTGTTAGAGCCTCCGTTCATATGGTTAAAAACAAATACAGTATGAAACCGTCATGTGATTCCAAATTTTAGAGTAAAATACAAGATGGCATCAACGCACAAACTAACCATGAATTCAGCACATATTTCTAGACATAGATATTTTACGTCGGTTATCAAAAAGGGTGTTCTATTACCTACGCGGTCAAAAATGAATAAAACACCCAATTTCATTTTTTTTTTAATAACAGACAAAAAATTTTGACTTAGGGGCGCATATAGTGAATCCATGGTAAAAGGTTACACGTTGATGTCCCTGCTCCCCGTATTTCGTACTGATCATCGTCGTATAAACCGGGCCAAAGAGAGATGTGCAGACCAGATGCGGAAGGCGAAGAGCCGGGTTTGTGACAACTTCGGAGAAGCCTATATCCAGCAGTGAACTTGTAGCTGCATCTACACCGCCACATGCGAACTACGCGTCATATTGACGTCACGTAAAATCCTGCATCTCGCAAGCAAGGTTTACCGCGTATACAACGGCCCGACATAAATCATCGGGCAGTTGTCCGCCATACTAGCTTTTGAGATATGGGATATTTTCGGTTACAACCGCAGAAATAACTTCATTTTTCACAGTTTTATTCAGAAGTAGTATGAAATACAAACTTATCTTTGCTGTCGATAAAATCATTACCTATTATGCATTCGTAAATATTCATCCCGACTAAGGAACCCTTTATTGCATGGTCACGACACGGACTTGGCTTATAATAAATGCGGTAATGTTTATCTAAACCCGAGTGAATTAACTTTATTAGAATAAAATAATTTAGTTTGAAATAAGACCTCATTTGAATAGATATATAACTGACAGGTTATTTATAAAAACCCTTTTGCTTTTTAAAAATTGATTTACCAATGACGTTATCAAAACTTTTGTAGGTTATGTTTTGTAAAACTTTTAGACGTTTTTTTAATGATCAAATCACCATCATCCTACAGAAGTCCACTGCTGAACATAGGCCTCTGCAATTGCACGCCTCGTTCCGTCGTCGCCACGTTTTTTTTTAATAGCTTTTCCTAAACTCGTTCAATTAAAGTTATAGCTATGATTTAGATAAAATACATATAATTTTTTAATGTTAACAGTTCTCGGTGACGTCGCTAAAGATTCCGATGAGGTAGACGGCGATAAAGACGGCCCGGAGAAAGGAATATTGATCATGTAAGTCTAAACTAATATTATAAAGACTGAGATTGAAGATTAGATTTTTTGTATGTTTGTTTGTTACACTGTCACGCTAAAACGGCTGAACGGATTTGGATGAAATTTGGCACACGGGTACACCATGGCCTGGATTAGGACATAGGATACTTTAGGACTTTTTATTCCGATATTCCCACGAGATCGACATTTACGCTGGTGAAACCGCGGGGCGCAGCTAGTAATATATAATAATAGCCTATATGTTAATCCAGGGTGTCAGCTACCTCCATACAAAATTTTATCAAAATTGGTCCAGCCGTTTGAGCGTGAAGAAGAATCAAACATACCCTCACACACTCACTCACAATCTTTCGCCTTTATAATGTTAGTGTGATTTATTTATTAATATGTTTAGCTTATGTTGTTCACTGCAGAGCGCAAACATTTATTTATAGTTTATGTTGTAATGTTTACGTGTTCGCAGTAAAGCGGTCCCTGAGAGTCGTGGCGCGAAACGCGTGAGCTTCGCCGACGGGTATAAACCTGGCCAAGACTCTGACGTGGAAGAACCGCCAGTTAAAAAGGTGACTTATTTATTTATGTCTTTAAACTCTAGACTAAACAAGTCTGTAATTAACATGAGTACTAAATATTATAAAAGCTTACAAATTTTTAAAAGGTAGGTTAAACGATGTTGAATATTTCTGTATTCGACTTGACGTTTAATAAACTGACATGAGTTGGTTTTCATAGTTTTTTTTTTAACGACGTTCTTTGGCACGGTTCATGCGACTCTCTCTCTCTCTCTCTTTCTGTTATATACGAGAGTGTTTATGCGTACAGGTATTGCGTAACTTACGCGAACGCGTAACGTTTATCGTTTGCTGGGGACCACCGCCCCGCATACGATTTTTTAATGTTGTATTTGTTTTGTCCGTGTTAAGAATTTAACCGGCCGTGTTAGTCCTAACTAACCTAAACATAAGGGACATGATTCAGTGAGGGTATAGATTCGGAGTTTTCCTATCGGTAAAAGCTATGCTATTGTGGGTATTCGTGACCGCGTGGGCAAGTAAGTAATACACAGAAGTAAGTTGTAAATAAGTAACGATTAATTTATTTAAGATATCAAGTAACTAAAGCTAGCAGTTACACTTGACACGAAAAAGTAAAATTAAATAATGTTACATGAAACGTAAAACTAATCGAAACACTAGGTTATGGCGAGCTTCGGCGGGTAAAATATGATCGGGGGTCAGAGAGGACCTCGCACGATCTTAGTTCAGCACAGACTGAAGCTCAGAACCAAAACTCTCCTACATCTGCACTACACAAAGGCAGTTCCTAAACAAAGGCCGCGGCAAAACTTAGGTTCCAGCTGTGGGAATTCGTGACCGTGGTGGGCAAGTGATAAAGATCACGAATTCCCACAGTGGTGACCCCGACGTGATCTTTATCACTTGCCCACCACGGTCACGAATTCCCACACTATAAAACACGTATAGTAATTGCTTCAGGTCGGATTTGTTGTTCAAAAAATACTGCCGAATCGAATATGTCCCGGACAAGTGTGTTGCATGCTCATCGTCCTGCCAAGTGGTCACGGCTGCGACATACCGAGTTGTAGGTCGTACGTTCGGACCCAGATGGTCGCTTTACATTTTGTAAATTATTTCATCATGACTGCTCTCAAACGGCGAAGGAAAACAACGTGAGGAAATCGGCATGTCCTAGAACCAAAAAAAATCGAAGACAACCCGTACTGGGTTCGCGTGGTGAATTACGGCCTTCTCCCTCTCACCGAGAGGAAGCTTGTTTCCCAGCAGTGGGAACACACGACGGCGGCTTATTATGCTTATGCGTCTTTCATAAAATTGAGATTTGTTATTAAACACTTGGCTTACTTGTATTTTTATTTCCAGAAGAAAAAGCCCCGTCGCCACGGCTGCGCGTGGCCCTGCCCGGCCACGCACGCGGACCACGTGCCGCTGTGGGACGCACTGCCTCCGCCCCCGCCGCCGCCCGGCTCGCCGCCGCCCAACATGCGCCTCGCCATGCAGGCGCAGCTGATGATGATGCAGCCGCCCAACATGCTGCAAGCTCCTAACATCATGCAACAGCCTAATATGATGCAACAGCCTAACATGATGCAACAGCCCCCAAATATGCTGCAGCAACAACCACAGATATTGCAACAACAGGCACCAAATATGTTGCAGCAACCTCCTCAGATGTTACAGCAACAGCCTCAGATGTTGCAGCAACCTCATCAGATGTTACAGCAACAGCCTCAGATGTTGCAGCAACAAGGTGTCAAGTCTATGATGCAGACGCCTCCGTTCTCGATGCCCCAGAAATTGGGTTAGTGGTAATAAAGTTTTTATTTTGTTAATAGTTAATTTTGTGTGTGATCGATTTGAACTGATGACAGCACTAGGAGAGGAGTCTTGAGCCTATTTAATATCCACAATAATACCGTCTGTATTTATTCTCACTGCCGGGTAAGCTCATGCAGAGAAGAAAGCATGACGGGCATTGATAACCATGCTTGTTAACTACGGATTGACTATTTTAGATCAGGTTTCTCTTCATGGGGTTTCATTCGCCGTAATTTTAGTGGTACCTGGTGGTGGTTAAGCGGAGCAGTGGTATCGGCCCTGACTTACGAGTTGTAGGTCGTGGGTTCGAATCCAGGCAGGCGCTTTACTTTGTGTAAATTATTTCATCATCACTCGTTCTCAAAACGGTGAAGGAAAACATCGTGAGGACACCGGCATGTCCTAGAACCATAAAGTTCGAAGACGTGAAATCTACCAAGCTGCACTGGGCCCGCGTTGTAGATTACAGTCCACTCCCCTTCGAAGAGAGGAGGCTTGTGTCCCAGCAGTGGGATAAATTACAGGCTGACTATGGTTATATTAGCATAGAAAACACAAGTCGCTGAAACGGGCCCTGAAACCTTTTAAACTTCTGATACAGCTATATTTACTTTACATAAAGCGTTATTCATTTGTCCACAGAACCCAATCTATCGTTACCAAACTTCCTGCCACCGGAGCCACCGCCCGGGCTTCTCAGTTTCCCTTAAACTTCATCAAAGACAATAATATTACAGTATCCGGCC
This sequence comes from Luperina nickerlii, assembly GCA_963855955.1. Lineage (NCBI taxonomy): Eukaryota > Metazoa > Arthropoda > Insecta > Lepidoptera > Noctuidae > Luperina > Luperina nickerlii. The sequence continues at coordinate 8,235,716 of OY979687.1, read as the reverse complement.
ATAAATATGACACACTGATCTCAAGAAAGACACTGTCCTATAAGTATGAGTTATAGAGACGACGTTCTACGAAGCCGAACATTTTTTAAACTTGATGTGTCATTTGGACGGATTCCTACTGTAAAAAAATAATATAATGAGTGATAATTACTATATGCTAGTATAAGTTTATTTTATTAAAGACACTGTAAATATATAAGCATATGACTAATGTGTGCGTTTTATTTGTTTAATCGATTCTATAAAAATCTTGATTTTATGATAATTATTTTCGCAATTTATTCTAAAAAAACTAGTAGCAATCAGCCGGATATTGGTTACCGTGACCGGATATTCGTATCTCCTAATTAAATATTTTATGTTCAAGTTTTGAGCCGGGTTATGTGTGAATTTTATCGGTTTCACCCGCATAACTCTCGATCTCGTGCGAATATCAGGATAAAAAGTTTCAGTCCAGGAGGCACGACCTGGACCCATGTACCAAATTTCATCCGAATCCGTTTAGCCGTTTTGGCACGAAAGGGTAACAAACAAACATACAAACTTTTCTCCATATAATATTAGTTTAAAAATACCGCTTTGTTAGTTAAATTCTGTAAATAAGCAATAAGAATAGCTAGATAAGATAAAGTCTGACTAGGCATTACTGGGGGATACGGTATGTACCAATGTCCTAGAAAATTGGTGTTCCCCGCACGTATCGTGTGGCAGAGGTCAGAAGTAAACGTACCTATGCATTCCGATAAGGGAGGGGTCAAATAGCACCATTTGTGATTTGTTATGCAATTTTAAAAAGATATTTTTCTACAATTTGCGTAGTTGCGTTTGGTTGCAGCGCGGGAACGAGTGACACCATGAGACACATGAATACTTTTGAATTTAGGAAAACTGGAAACGGGGGTAATGGTTGTTGTGTGGAATCTTTTTTCGGTAAGAATAAACAAAGTGAATGCTCAAATTCAGGCTTCTACCGTAGATTTGATCACTGTTAGCCCAGGATTATTAGACAAAATTGGGCCAAAGATAAGATGTTCACAACCAGCTGAATTTTGGTACATATATTTTGTATGTGGTATAACTGAACTCCCCGACACTTCGCCGCTTGCGTCTTGAGATATACAGGATGTTAGGTTGAATTTCGATGTTAAGGTGAATTATGATCTAAATTCGTATTTAAACTTTTCTAATGAAAGCAACATCTATCGTTCAACAACAACGGTATTCTATGTGATTGAATCATTACCTAAAACTCCCCGATCCTCCACTTGCAAACTGAGAGATAGTTATACAGGTTATTAGCTTGAATTTCGAAGTTAAGATGAATTTTGATTAAAAGGACATGTTAGGTTTTTGTATGGAGGCTGGGCTTTTATTCGAAGCTACTGTGAACAGGGAAGAGATCATATTTTTATGAAAGTACATAAATTAAGGAGACTTTGTATATTTTTTTAATTTTTTTTGAAAGCACCCTTTCCTTAGTTATTATACATTTTAATAATCATTATTTAAAAAATAAATTGCAACCCACAGTAATTATTGATTTTGGCAACACTTTTCAGTTGGATGTCATTATTGTCATTGTGAACTGTAAACGTCAATCAAGTGTCAAATTCAAATCAATTTTGACCTGTGTACTGACAGCTGACAAGTATGACAACCTTACAGGCACAGGTAATATTTTCAAAGATTCCATTAGGAGGCAAAGGAATTAATGCCATACATACAAATCATGGAGTTGGTTTTATTTTAAACCATCTAATATTATTTTAGAATATTTTAAATAACAATAAGGTGTATAATTTGCTTTAAAAAATGATATTTAACCATTTTTTCTTTGTTTCAATGTGCAAAAATAATATTATGACACCAAAAATATCTGGATTTAAAACATGTATTTATTCAATAATGGTGCTTTTAATATTTTTTCTGTTTTTGTCAGGCCATCCTGAATAAGTTTCCCTATCAGAAAAACCATACATGACAGCTGTTCAAAAAAATTATTATTTTAAGCCCATTTCCTAACATGTCCTTTATATTAAATTTTTAATAACAGCAACATCTATTGCACAACAACAACAGTATTCTGTATTATTCTGTATGTGGTATTGAATCGTTTCCTTAAAACTCCCCAACCGTCCTCCGCTTGCAACCAGAGATATGTACAGTGCGTGCCACGTAAGAAGAGACTTGACTTCGACTCCCCCGCCTCTTTCCGCCGCCCCTATGACGTCCGGTCCCGTCCCGCACTCAGACCTCATCTCATACCGCTAAAGATACCTAAAATCTTGTACTGCGCATGTCAAACCACATGGTGTGTCAAGTCTCTTCTTACGTGGCACGCACTGTACCTAGTGTGAGCGTGAATTTCAATGTTAAGGGGTTTACATGACCTAAAGCGCGGTCATTGTCGGACTGCATAGAAAAGAAAGAGAAGCGCGATGACACAACGCTGGTAATTTAATGCAAACTATGAAGCAATTATTTCATTGCAAAAAATATATCTATTGATGACGGAATTACAGCCGAGCTTCTGAAGGCTGCGGGAAAACCGATTCTTATATAAAGCTTTCCAGAAGCTGAACCAGCTGAACCTGCATCTGCTTAGCATGGACTACGAGAAAGCCTCGATTTGATTGTGACTTGACCTAAAGCTCAAATCTAGCGGTGCCAGATTTATTATCGGTACATCGAAAATGCACCTATCTTTCTGCAGCGAGGTGCGAGGCACGGAATCGTCGTCTCTGCGAAACTGTTCACCGCTGCACTGGAGGATATCTTTAAGGTTCTAGACTGGAGATGGTTAGGCATTAACATCAATGAAAAGTAGGTACATGATCACCTTCGGTTTGCCGACGATATAGTAGTCATAGCTTAGCTGAAGCTATGATGAACCTCAGTACAATGCTTTAAATAAAAATTCATTGCGTTATTTAAGTTGTTGATAAAATGATTCAGATTGTGAATACGCAATTAGGTACGGAATGTTATGTGTTTGTGTATGAATGGAGTAAAATTGTGCGTATACGAGTATGTCTGGTGTTCTAGGAGGGAAACTATGCAAGGGAGTCCTGTTTCAACTTTCATCTTAGTTTTTAATTAAATTGTATACCTACTAAATACATATTTTCAACATTGTGTAGGTTCCTTTTTATAATAATAAATAAGCCAGACACGGCCAGGCGTCGCGGCAGATCCCGTAGAAGATATTGGGACGAGCTGGAGAAAATAAACGACCAGTGGTGTACAATCAAGGAGCAAGAAAGTTTGTCTTGCTACCATGGATATCTACATATATCTTATACTAATTATAAAGGGCTGAAGAGTTTGTTTGAATCCCTGGAACTACCGGCCGGATTTGAAAAAATATTTTTGCATTTCATAGCCTAGTTCTTGAGGCTACTTAACATTACGCTAGGGCCCAGCAATAACATTTAAGTCAAAAACAACGCTGATAGCGCGGGCAGGCGATGCGATGCGACGGGATGGTCGGGCTAAGGAAGTCGTGGGCAGAAGCTAGTGAATTAATAAAGCTGGTGATTATTTTGAGTCATGTATTGAAATAAGTACATATAACTTACAATTATTAGTTAATTTTTTGGTAAATAAAGTTGGCACACAAGTAGGTAATGCATCATCAAGTACAACTTGAGGAACCGGTGCGCCACTTGATGATGTACGAGTATTAATTACATAGTGAAACAAAATTGCACTTTTTATGTGGGTCAGGTATTGAGAAAAAAGCTCACTCAGACCACAAACACCTGAGAGCCAATTGAACGTTTACAGTCTGGATCTCTGTCTCAATCTGTCAAAAATACCTCTAATTTCCCTACAATTTTGACAAGTTTTTGATATTTGTTTGTTGCCGAGATGATACTGCGACTAGATTTTAAACGTTTTAAATTACGATACTTAATTGGCTTTCTGGCTTATTAATTAGTTCACGTAGATGGGATATCTGTGACGAGGGTTGAATGGTGGCGTCGTAGGCAGGGACAATTTGGACCCTGGCAGCCTGAGCGACCTACTGTTGCGTCGGTTATACCCCGGTGTCTTGGCTCGAGGACTGATGACTACCACCTCCGCGAGACGCTCTGGGAGTGCTCAGACTCCTCGCAGTTCTTCTGTTCGGATCCAGTTTGATGTCATCGATGACTGATGGCAGGACGGGATGGTCTGCTGTGGACGGCGCGCGGTCGATGTTGTCTCCTTGCCACAGCGACACAGGTTCGTCGTCAATTCCTCGACGAGATCTGAAGATCCATGTCTGCTTCCGTGTGGGGGGAGGGCGGTACGTAGGCTCAACTTCACGCTTACATGTTGATTCAGCGATCAAAAACACCGATAAAACTGATAGTACTAAGATTAGTTTCGTCATTTTGAAGAGTCGCTTACGAAAGCTTGTCTTGGAATGATAGCTCCGTTACTAGAAGGCGAGTATTTATACAGCGTCTTGAGGAAACTGCGGTTCTTACTAAGATACGAGACGTCTTGTAAAAAAATGGGAAGAACCTGACGAACTATTGATTATTTATATTTTAAACTTTCGTCATTAGTTTCATATATCGTATCGATAACAAATTCATTGAACCGTGTCATAACGTTTAAATGATTACCGATAATATGCGCTTATATTGGGTAGAGGGGATTTTTCAAAGAATTTTATCTCAATTATTTTGCTAATAGTGTCTGTAATAAAAACTAAGGTCGTTTCGGTTTAAAAACTTTGCAATAAACACACTAAGTATTTATCTATTTATACTTATTTAGTAAATATAAAGCGGTATAACACCACCAATTACATTAACAAACATAGAAACAGAATAAAAATCTATATTTGCATAATTATGAGGTAGGTACTTACACTATTTTGATCACTTTTTGTTTTTGAGATTTTATTTTTTAAAGCCTTTTCTTTGATTTTGATTTTATTGTATTTATTTAAACTTTTTGCACACAAAAAAGGTAAGTACAAAGGCCGACTTAATGCATTGCCTTGTTTTAGTTAAAATTTTCAGAATAACTGGCAATACTTATGAGTATATTGTGTGTGACCGAGTATAAAATGCAATGAACCCTAGCATCGAAATGAAAATGTTTTTTTTTTTCAAACAAACTAGCTAGCAAGAAGTACGTTCGTGTTTCTTGATGTGAGTAGGTATCTCAGATCAGTCGCAGTGTACCGAAGTACCTATAAAGTGGTTTCCTAGGGGAATTCTAAGGCCATTTTTATCGTGAACTAGATTTTCATCGCACTGCTTCTTAGCGCCGAGAGTTGAAAATCCAGTGCGGCGACAGAAAATAGTTAATGATAACTCTATTAATCATTTATTAGTCTCGCTAGTGTAACGTACGAGTAGATAGATGACGTGGGATTGTATGTTTTTTATGACTTTGCTATTAGCTTAGAAAAAAAAACACTAAAAATCCTCTGCATAAGCTAGCATGCATAGCATGTACCTATAGCATAGCATATATGCATAGCGTAGCATGCATAGCGTAGCGTGCATAGCATCTACCCATAGCATAGCATATAGGTATGCATAGCGTTGCATGCATAGCGTAGCGTGCATAGCATAATTAGCATAGCTTTCATATAGCATAGCATGTATACCATAGTATTACTAAAATTAAAAAACTATTCCCTTTCCAAATGACGAAATTTACTAAAACAGTATCCATAGGAGTTAGAAAAATATAATTAATAACCCTGGTTTTTAGTAACTAGCAAAAACGTGGTTGATCCTGGGGCACTTTTGATGTTGTATCTTTTAGATCCTAGCCTGTTGCCTGTTTTTTGCCTCAAGGCAACTGACCCCGCTGATGGTACGGTCAGCATCAAAAGTCGATTAACAGTTCAGTTTTATTAATCTCAGTTATTGAGCAAAATATTTATTCAAAATTGCAGCAGAAGTACGATGCAATTTTCAACAAATATTTTGCTCAATAACTGAGATTAAAAAAAAACTGAAGTGTTAATATTTTGCTCAATAACTAAGATTAAAAAAACTGAAGTGTTAATCGACTTTTGATGCTGACCGTACCTACACACACTGCGTTTGAACATTGCGCACGGGGCTTGCTAAAACAGGTATGATCTGATAAGTTTTTATATCGCAGCAAAAAAGTTTGGGTAAGTACTCGACCAGGAGCGTCACATCAATCCATACTTAATATTATAAATGCGAAAGTGTGTCTGTCTGTCTGTTACCTTTTCACGTTGAACCGCTGAACCGATTTAGATGACATTTGGTATAGAGATAGTTTGAGTCCCGGGAAAGGACATAGGATAGTTTTTATCCCTATATTCCCACGGGATCACACTTAATGCGGGTGAAACCGTGCGGCGCTGCTAGTGGAGTTATATATCTACTCTGACGCCTGTGAGCCTACCCACAGGCGTCAGAGTAGTTATATAACTCCTCAGTCTCTCAGTCCGTCCACGAAGTTACTGGCCCGTCTGAAAGTTGTTCGGAATTTCGGCGAGTACCCGATTAATTAACTATTTTGAACGGCAAAACCACATCGGTAGATTCGGAAGTTAGGAACAACTGTCAAATCGTGGTGTCATTCATTCTTAGTTCGGTCCGCAAACTGATCTTAGGTTCGTAGGTGATACGAAGTCGGATTATAATCGCCCGTTATTTGGGCCAAAACTACAGATTTCGTAGACCTCTGCTTAAAGGGAATATAACCACGTCATAGTCTTTGCCTCTGATGCTGGAACGAAAATCGACACAAAAATTAGCTAACAAATTGTCAAGCGCGCGTAAATTGCTATGATTGGTTAAATTAATTATCAAGAACCAATCGCATTGTTCCAGAAACTGGGCGTTAATAGCGCATGCGGAACAAGTTTTGCGGTGCAACATCATAGATCGTACATGATTAGTTTGATATCAAAATCAAAAGTCATTTATTGAAACTAGGCTGAGAATCAGCACTTTTCGAACGTCAACATTACAAAAGACAGTCCCCCAAAACGCCTGCCCTTTTCGCTGGGGAGAAGAAGAAGCGCAACAAACTCCCCAGCAGCACAGCTGTCTATTTACTTAGAAAATACTTGATTGTACACAATACTATTATGCAAAGTACTTAATTAACATTATAGGACAGAATATCAGCCATTATATCCCCCTCGCCATATTTGAGGGAAGGAGGCAACCCGACCCCGACGCTACCTACCGCAAGCAGTGGACACAGAGATGGCAGTGACACATAATTATATGGGAGCATGAAGAACTTGCTGCCGGTTGCTCAGGCAAGAATAATACTTATGATCAATCGTAGAGGTCGCTAGCTAACCATATATTGCAATCAACTCATTAGAAAACATTGAAATGAGAAGATTATGTCAATAATAAAATATAAACTGAATTTACTTTACAGTCAACTAAAAAAAAACAATTATATTATGAACTCATATAATTATAACCTGCCAGTAAGGTAATTCTGGAGAAAGAACATAAACTCTGGTGCCGATTCTGTTGTTCACAAACTAAACTAAAGTTCAGTGCATCTTTTTCTTTCTATTTCATTAAGAAAAGGACGGAAGATAAATTTTAGTTTAGTCCTGTCAATCAGCGCCTGACATTACTCCATACAAGTTTAGACGTAATTAAAAACTTGCCTACTAAAATTACGTCAATTGACGTCAATCGCTGATAAATTTGACAGAACTAAACTAAAATTTATCTTTTGTCCTTTTCTTAATGAAATAGAAAGAAAAATATGCACTGAACTTAAATTTAGTTTAGTTTGTGAACAACAGAATCGGCACCATTGTCTTGAGTTAATCAGGGCAACCAACTAAAACTATTCTTATCGTCTATGTACCTAGAGTCGTTGATGGAATAGTTATAGCAAATCTAGCAAAGAAGAAGGTAGCTTGTTATAAAAGGTTTATATTATAGATACATAAATTACCAAACCCAAGAAATGAGTTATGAACCTTATGAAGCCGGTGAAAGGGAGCACGTAGTTTGTCCTTATTTCTAACATTATGAATATCACTGGTTTTAGTGTACAAATTCATATTTTTATTTTGCCTAATATAACAAAATGTTGGCAAAGATGAACTGTGATGCAACCATGAGAATACCAATATCTTAAAAAAAAAAATCTTTGAGAAACTCTGGCACCTGGTAAATTGCTCGAACAGCTCGTTTTTGCAGGACAAATATATTTTGTATATCAGCGGCTTTGCCCCACTTTGTTCAGATTCAGATCCATCCATCCATCCATCCATCCATCCAATCTGAATCTGAATCTGAACCTGAATCTGAACCTGAATCAGAATCTGAATCAGATGGATGTTCTTTAGCATCGTTGTGATTTGAAAGTTTAAGAAACGAAAAAGCGACAGTTTTTACATGTCTCTTTTCTCTCAAGATTTAACGTGGGAGAAAATGAGATAGGAAGCATTACAGTGTTTTTGAAGGTTTCACTTGTACCACGTGTGAATTGCACACATGCTGTTTTTATTCATTTCAATTTCGAGAAGTTTTACGTATGGTACGTGCATTTATATAATCAAAGGGTACGTGTAGGTTTAAGGATTGGCTTGCGCCCCCTAAGACCCTGCGCCCGGGTGCCACGCACCCCTTGCACCCCCGGGTAAAGACGGCCCTGCGCCAGCACATCAAGCTACTACAAACTGTCAAATTTCTTTAATAGATTTTCAATTTTATAGCTACAGCATAAGGTCCAAAGTTGATTAGGAAAATTTGACAGTTTTGGGTAGCTTCATGTGCTGGCGTCTGTACATACTTAAATCAATACTAGAATAGGTATATACTTACCTGCTATATTGTACCTCAGTGTGTTCAAGTTCATTGAGTAACGTTTGTAAACAGAAATGACGGTATAGTTTATAATAATATTACATCACTATTATCAAATCCCGTGCGCCCACTATACCTATCGTGTTGTGCACAATCGTCGCTCGCATGACTAAAAGTCGTGTCTCATATTTCTAATTTTTTAGCTGATTCAGCCAGGACAACCACATTCCTCTATTCTTACATTTTTCTCTAACCGTCGTACCTCTATGTTATTTGGATCTCCAAATATAACCATTTTGAAAGGCAACAAAATGTAAAGAATCACGAATAGAACAATGTAGCCGTCCTAACTCAAATCAGCTAAAAAAATGAGATAGGACTTCGGGCGACGATAATATCGATTTAAACGTTATGACACGATTCAATGAATTTGTTATCGATACATTGACACTGATAAGGATAGTTTAAATTAAATAAATAAACAATAGTTCATCAGGTTCTTCCCATTTTCTTAGAAGACATCTCGTCTCGGGGTAAGAACCGCAGTTTCCTCAAGACGCTGTATAAATACTCGCCTTCTAGTAACGGAGCTATCATTCCAAGACAAGCTTTCGTAAGCGACTCTTCAAAATGACGAAACTAATCTTAGTATTGTCAGTTTTATCGGTGTTTTTGATCGCTGAATCAACATGTGAGCCGCGCTTCATTCAACCTACGTACCGCCCTCCCCCACCAAAGAAGCAGTCTTGGATCTTCAGATCTCGTCGAGGAATTGACGACGAACCTGTGTCGCTGTGGCAAGGAGACAACATCGACCGCGCGCCGTCCACAGCAGACCATCCCTTCCTGCCATCAGTCATCGATGACATCAAACTGGACCAGAACATAAGAACTGCGAGGAGTCTGAGCACTCCCAGAGCGTCTCGCGGAGATGGGAGCCGTCAGTCCTCGAGCCAAGACACCGGACCCACTCACCCAGGGTACAACCGACGCAACACGAGGTCGCTCAGGCTGCCAGGGTCCAAACGTCCTCTGCCTATGACGCCACCATTCAATCCTCGTCCCAAATACCCCATCTACGTGAACTAATTAATAAGCCAGGTGTTTTTGGTCTGAGTGAACTTTGTTCTTAACCAGACCAACATAAAAAGTGCCATTATGTTTCACTGTGAGTGATAACTGTGTGTAATACTCGTTCCATCTAATGGCGCACAAGTTCAAGTACAACTGTAGGTACAAGTTACTCAAGTTGTATTTGATGATGTATTACTTGTTTGCCAACTGTTTATTTACCAAAAATGTACTTAGCTAATTTTATTATTGTTAGTAATATGTATTTATTTCAATAAATGATTCAAAATAATCTCCTGCTTTATTAATTCACTAGCTTCTGCCCTCGACTTCATCCGTTTGAAATTTCTTGTTCCCCGACCCACCCCGTCGCATCGCATAGCCTGCGCGCTATTACTTCGCTTTCGCTCAACGTTTATTTTTATTTTTGCTCGACTCCTAAGAGTCATAGCGTGATGGTATATTTACCATAATAATATTTTATTATAGCCTTCCTCAAGAATAACAAAAGCCAAAAAAAAATCAAAATCCGAATGGTAGTTTTAGAAATTAGTGCGTTCAAAGAAACAAACACTCTTCAGCTTTATATGTAAGTAATATAATAATTATATTATATACCTATATATCGGCGCAAATAAAACAGTTCACCTATTTAACAACGGAAATAATTAAGTTTCATACTCCGATTATTCTAAAATTAGTTCATAAATCATCAATTGATTATTTTGAGTTTATTATGATGTGAAATTAACGTTAAGTACCTAAGCGGCACGTTATTATTGTAATTTCAAAAGTGTGACGTCAGCAATGCTGACGTCACACTTTTTAAAAACACTACGGAGGTACATACTTCCTCCGTCATATATATTTTTATTTTTTTTATGTATAAGAAGATAGAAATCCATGGGAGCAAGACAAATGTTCTTGCTTCTTGCTTGATGTATGTAGATATCTCAGATGTGTGGCAGTTAAATTCATAAAAGCGTTGTCTCCTGATTTTTATCTTGCACTAGATTTTCAACGCACTGCGTTGCGTTGCTGCGTTGCTCCGAGAGTTCACAATCCGACAGTGTGTTTTTTTGACGCGCTGAGATGCTCTGTGTTGAATTCTCAATGCTCGGCTCAACAATGAGAGTTGAAAATCCAGTGCCCCCATAACAAATAGTAAACGCTAACTCTATTAATCATTTATTCGTCTCGCTATTAGTGTAACGTACAAGTAGATACATGACGTAGGATTGTATGTTTTTTTGACATTGCTATAAGCTTAGAAAAAAATCACAAAATATCTAGGAAGGTTGTCATAGGTAATGATTTTGTTAACCTCTTGGCATAACATACACTTCAAGCAATTTGTACAAAGTCCGCTTTTCGCGACAAAGTTTAATAAAAAATTTTTTCTATTTTATTTTTCGCTATCAAAGGTGAGTTTAATTTGCAATGGGGCGCGCCCACATTAAGGCTCCTTCAAACAGGCGCGACACAACACGCGACACAAAGACACCGCAAGTCGCGCAACGAGAGGTGCCTTTGTGTCGCGCGCGATTATATCGCGTGTCGCGCCTGTTTGTAGGAGCCTTTAGAGCCCTTTCAGGCAGATTAAGTTTAGCTAAATATGCAGTAAAAAAATGAGTCAGCTGACTGCTAGGTTAGTATACTTTGCTTATTTCCACAGTATTATGGTAGTCTTACGGTGTTCTGCTGTGGGGATCGGCAGCTGACGTAAATTCAACTTTCATTTTACAAAAGAGGGCAATCCGCGCAATCTGTGACGAGTCACGGTCCTCGCGAGTTTCATATTATAAACAAATTCAAAGAAATTGATATTAGGTACTAGATTTGTCTTCTCTGTACTCATATCTTAGAAAGTATTTTGTATGTTCGCAAAAACTTAGGATTTCTCAAAATAAGAAGCGAATTCCATAATATAATTACCTATACGTAGTAAAAATGATATTGTGCTACATACCTAAATTTAGACCAACTAAAACTAGCTAGTCATTTCTTAATAATTATAATACGTACCTATTGCTACCCAGCACTGTTTTCATAGCAGCGGGATTTTTGAAGGATTGACTTCAAACCAGTGGGATCCCGCAAAGGCTATATGTATTTATTTTTTGGAATTTAAACTTTTTTAGACTTCTAATCTATCTAATTAACATATAGGATGTTTGCATGCATAGTTGACACAATTTAGAGCATCTTGAGCCATACATGTCTTAGACGAAGTATGTTTTTTATTTTTTTCCCAGTTAAAGTTAGTTATTTTCGACTTAAAGTTTGTAGTGAAAAAAAAAAACATACTTCGTCTAACACGTGTATGGCTCAAAATGTTGTCAATGGTGTCAACTATCACACCCTTAAAGCCTTGCACTCAGCTTCCAAACATCCTGTATCTTCGTTCCTATAAAAATAAATAGGTAGGTACCCATTATCCCATTATGTGGGATATTACCCGCTAGAATCCCATCTCTACACACGGAGAGGACGCCTTGGAGATATTGGCGCCAAGGATCTCAATTTTTCTCAGTAAATACAAAACGGATCAAAATATAAGTTGGTGACCTGAAAGTTCATGATAAAAACCTTATTTTGTCAGTTTTCAATACATGATTAGGTAACTTTTTTAACAGAGAAAAATATATCAAACATACCTCTTTTTAAAAAGAGATTCACATATTATGGGCAAACGGGACCGATTTAAGCCTCTTAATTTTCTATGTAGATGAGTCTATACATACTCTTTAAAATACCAAAAGGAATTTCTCAAATTATCGTTTCTATCTAAATAAAACAACAAAAACCATTTTGTCGCTTATGTCCTTTAGTTATAAGCTAGCGCGCGTATACAATCCTCGCCCCACTCAGACTCTCAGTCCCCTCTTGACCATTGTCAGCGACGGGTCTGTGCTAGTCGGCTTCCGGACGACATTAAGCATTGCGCGAATTTATTTGGCGGTTTTATAAAATAAAAATGGTAAAAAAACAAAGAAAGATGTTCCAAAAGGAAAAGAAGAGCTTGTTTATTAGAAAAATGTGCAAGACGTCTATGTTTCCCCGCCGCCACGGCACACAGTGGGCTGAAATTCGTGTTTCATAGACATTCAAATCCTTTTTTGAAAGCGACGCTTTTTTATACTTGGATACGATCGGGAATACCTTCTATGTACCTGTTATGATAAACTTTTGGGTTTGTAATTGCAAACAGCGCTCTTAGAATTTATTTCGAAAAATATTGTATGGAGTCGACACAATAAATGATGATATCTCCGTTATCGCACAATTGCGCCTTTCAAAATAACGAACAAATCCAAGTTTGTAACGATACTTGCCATGGTGTTTGTATGTACTTTCAATGATTGAAGAATACTAAATGATTTTCTTTTAGTATGGATGGTATGATCTTTTAATATGTCTTATCAGACTGACTCCCCCCGCCCCTCCCCCTCCCCCCCAGCCCAGATAGCCATCTATGACCATAGCTATATATCATGTACGTTATATATTAAGACTTCCTTCAAATCCCCCCCCCCCCCACCCTACCCCTCTGAGACCACTTCCAAATTCCCCGTATCCTCCACATCATACGTCATACGCCACTTATTCGTAAGGCAGAAATATTAGAGTACCGAAAATTTCCCCTTCCCCCACTTAAAATCCAGATATCTCGGGAACGGCTGGGAATATCAAAATTCTGACCAAATTTTCCCCCCCCCTATAACCCCTCTCTCATCTAGAACACATATTGGTATAAGACCCTTAGACCCCCCTTTTTGACCCCCCCATTATAGACCCCAAAAAATTTCCTAGCACCTAACTTTTAAATTATACGTTATATACCATAGAGCTATTATAATATTATATTATACATTATATCCTACACCTCCCCCCCCCTCCCCCCGCCTCCAACGAAACCCCGTGACACACTGTGACTCCTGGAACCTCTAGAACATTCTCCGTTCCCACTGGCGGACTCCTGTAGCCTTCCAAAATCCTTTAAATATCCATCTGTATTAATCCCCCCCCAACCCTTCACGTTACCTCACCCCCCCGAGCCATAACTTCGGAACCAGAAGTCATAGACCCACCGAGCTTGGGCTCTCCGAAACCAGGAGAAAAAGATCTCTCTTCTGGCTCCGGAGAAATCACAGAAAAACTATTCCTGATCTATTTATTATATTTATTTATATAATAATATATACCTATTCGCCTGGTGCTGGGGTATATCCTGAGTATACGGTCCATCCATCCATCCATCCATCCATCCATCCATCCATCCATCCATCCATCCATCCATCCATCCATCCATCCATCCATCCATCCATCCATCCATCCATCCATCCATCCATCCATCCATCCATCCATCCATCCATCCATCCATCCATCCATCCATCCATCCATCCATCCATCCATCCATCCATCCATCCATCCATCCATCCATCCATCCATCCATCCATCCATCCATCCATCCATCCATCCATCCATCCATCCATCCATCCATCCATCCATCCATCCATCCATCCATCCATCCATCCATCCATCCATCCATCCATCCATCCATCCATCCATCCATCCATCCATCCATCCATCCATCCATCCATCCATCCATCCATCCATCCATCCATCCATCCATCCATCCATCCATCCATCCATCCATCCATCCATCCATCCATCCATCCATCCATCCATCCATCCATCCATCCATCCATCCATCCATCCATCCATCCATCCATCCATCCATCCATCCATCCATCCATCCATCCATCCATCCATCCATCCATCCATCCATCCATCCATCCATCCATCCATCCATCCATCCATCCATCCATCCATCCATCCATCCATCCATCCATCCATCCATCCATCCATCCATCCATCCATCCATCCATCCATCCATCCATCCATCCATCCATCCATCCATCCATCCATCCATCCATCCATCCATCCATCCATCCATCCATCCATCCATCCATCCATCCATCCATCCATCCATCCATCCATCCATCCATCCATCCATCCATCCATCCATCCATCCATCCATCCATCCATCCATCCATCCATCCATCCATCCATCCATCCATCCATCCATCCATCCATCCATCCATCCATCCATCCATCCATCCATCCATCCATCCATCCATCCATCCATCCATCCATCCATCCATCCATCCATCCATCCATCCATCCATCCATCCATCCATCCATCCATCCATCCATCCATCCATCCATCCATCCATCCATCCATCCATCCATCCATCCATCCATCCATCCATCCATCCATCCATCCATCCATCCATCCATCCATCCATCCATCCATCCATCCATCCATCCATCCATCCATCCATCCATCCATCCATCCATCCATCCATCCATCCATCCATCCATCCATCCATCCATCCATCCATCCATCCATCCATCCATCCATCCATCCATCCATCCATCCATCCATCCATCCATCCATCCATCCATCCATCCATCCATCCATCCATCCATCCATCCATCCATCCATCCATCCATCCATCCATCCATCCATCCATCCATCCATCCATCCATCCATCCATCCATCCATCCATCCATCCATCCATCCATCCATCCATCCATCCATCCATCCATCCATCCATCCATCCATCCATCCATCCATCCATCCATCCATCCATCCATCCATCCATCCATCCATCCATCCATCCATCCATCCATCCATCCATCCATCCATCCATCCATCCATCCATCCATCCATCCATCCATCCATCCATCCATCCATCCATCCATCCATCCATCCATCCATCCATCCATCCATCCATCCATCCATCCATCCATCCATCCATCCATCCATCCATCCATCCATCCATCCATCCATCCATCCATCCATCCATCCATCCATCCATCCATCCATCCATCCATCCATCCATCCATCCATCCATCCATCCATCCATCCATCCATCCAGATGGATTGAAAACTAACTAACTAACTAACAAAATAAGGTTTTTATCATTTCCAACAGTATTTATATTTTTTATTACTATTTTATAATAATGTAAGAAGTGAATTAAAATTAAAAAAAAACATGCATTTTCCCTATTTGTGCGATAACGGAGATATCTCTCTCTCTCTCTTGCAAAAAAGGATTTGAATGTCTATGAAACACGAAATTCAGCCCACTTTGCGGCATCGCGTCTCGCAATACTTACGTTACTTATCGAGGTGTGAGCGGGTTGCGGGGCGCGCGTGCCCGGTTTTGGAATTATTGTTTAACAATGCGTCGCCTTAATAGCATAGCATGCATGATATGGACCCAGCGGGATTGTCCGAAAGGGTTACCGCTGGCCCGGAACATAAAGGGCTAAGGAAGGAACACGGGTGGGTTTTAGTCAGTACCTAAGAGTCTGACACTCCCTTCCGCTCCACCCAGAGCGGGAGGAGTCATTTGATGATTTCCCATCCTCAAAAAAAAAATGCATGATATGGATGTTAGACAACAAACTGTCGTCTGATTTATTTATCCCGGTACGGAGAGCCCGCAAGAGCTCTCATAGTACCTACTGACAATAAAATTTGAATTTCGAAGGCTACCTTATCTCGTCCCCTTTATTTTGAAACTATCTTTTAGATCTTGCAGTTGGCACTTAAGCGTTTATTACACTATCCAATTTTAAATAGAGCTAACTAGGAACACTCTAACTAGGAAATCGGAAGCTAGTGATCACACAACACTAAATTGGATTCTAAATCGGACAGACGACGCATTCGTGAAAAAGGATCGTACCTACTGGGTTGCACATTTACAATTTTCTATCGATGGCGCCGTATTTGTCAAAACAACAGAAGAAAATAATAATTAAAATAATAAAAAATAAATAGAAATAATTTTTGTCGTTTTTGTTATAAAGATAGGGCATTTCCCCATACAATTCTATTAAAACTGAGATAAGACTAGCAGCGCCCCGCGGTGTCACCCGCATAAGTGTCGATGCCGTGGGAATATCGGGACAAAAACTGTTGGTCCTTCCCCGGGATGCAATCTATCTCTCTGCCTATCGAAATACGTTTTACTGGTTTAGGCGTGAAAAGGTAACATACAGACAGAGTTACTTTCGAATTTATAATATTATTATGGATAGTAAAATAGTAAGTAGTAATTAGTATAGTATGGATTTCTTTTTCTTTGGGCAATGCTGTCGTTTCGTCATGTTGCATATTATTAATTTATAATATGCAACATGACGACTGCATCGGAAACGATTATATTTATATATAAAACAATATATAAATATCCGAATTGAGAATCTCCTCCTTTTTTGAAGTCGGTTAAAAATACTCTTTGGTAGCATTCGTGCGCCCGGTCTACTCGTCCACTTTACGTACGTAGCGCCGTGATTACACTATCCTAGATCGTAGACAATTCAGGAAGTAGAGCGGTTGGACCTCCAATTTACACTAAATCGGATCCAATCTGTTCTAACTACGATTACATCTGCCGATTTCCTAGTTAGCTTTCCTTAAAATTGGATAGTGTAATAAGCGTTTTACGTATTAGCCACCTCAAGGCAGCTGATCCCGCCGATGGTGCATACAAACTGCTTTTCAACATTGCAAACGGTACTAGCTAAAACAGGTATTTTAAACTTTTTTAAATCGCAGCAAAAACGTTTCGGTTCTTGACCTGGGGGCGTACTCGCTAAATCCTTCAACGAAGATACGGGCCTCTCCGCGTAATACTGAATAAACATTTATTTATTTTTATTTATCGGAATGAAAGTTTTTTACATTTCTATGGAATGAACCCTACTCCCGATTGTTTTTAATTTTTTTTTTATCTTAATGCGAAGAATTTAATCGACTTTACTATACGTTTTAATGATGACGGTTTCCACATTTCGTAGCTAATCTTAGAAAAGGAAAATAAAGACTCATGCGACTTGCTTATCGTATGGCACAGACCGTAAAATTTACTTAGCACAAATACCTTCGTGGTCACGTTTGTACTGAGTGTACGCGATTCTTGAGGATTGAGAACATTCTCATGGACAGTTTCTGGGTCGAGGATGCGTGTTCTTCGGTTCTTGATAAGTATAAGCAAAATCAGTCTATCATGTTCATGTTGTTATATGACTTTTTCGGACGGGCAAAGAGACAGAGTCAACTGTGTGGGAAAAAATAGTCAAATCGTGTTGTCTTTCATTCTTTCTTTTAAGCAAATGTTATTACTCGACTGAAGATTTTATGAATGAAAAATTAACTTAACATTTGACATTAGGTATTGCCTATAAATAATATTTTATCTCCTTGACCTTAATAAATTTTGACATTTTTTATATATAAGTAATCTCTTTTACAACCATTGTTCAATATATTACAAATTATTTGGAAGTAATTCTAATTCTAATGATTTTAATGTAATGATGACCCTTAATTTTACAAACCATATTTGTACGCCGGAAACGGCAGAATATTACGATCGTAATACATAATGCACATAACAACTTTGTACAATATTATATTCTGACAAATAAAATGCATTCTATTCAATTCTTGGTTCGGGCCGCGGACCTGGGGGTCAGGGTAGGAAGACACTTACATCCATACTATGATAGGAATATACCTACCTGCTATAGTGTACCGTGTGATAATTGAGCAAACTTTGTAAACAGGAACGTCTGTAAAGTTTTTGTTACATCACCTAGGTACCGAAAGAATTTATATACATATCTTGGAAAAATCCCCTGCACCCTATATACCTACCTATCCTGTATCGCATACTATTGGTAATTATTTAAACGGTTATGACCATCGGGTCACGACAACAAATACAAACGATAACAAATTCAGTGAATCATCACTGAATTTGTTATCGTTACATTGACACCGATAAGAAAAGTTTACTATAAATAAACAACGGTTCGTCAGGTTCTTCCCATTTTCTTAGAAGACATCTCGTCTCGGGGTAAGAACCGCAGTTTCCTCAAGACGCTGTATAAATACTCGCCTTCTAGTAACGGAGCTATCATTCCAAGACAAGCTTTCGTAAGCGACTCTTCAAAATGACGAAACTAATCTTAGTACTGTCAGTTATATCGGTATTTTTGATCGCTGAATCAACATGTGAGCCGCGCTTCATTCAACCTACGTACCGCCCTCCCCCCCCAACGAAGCAGTCTTGGATCTTCAGATCTCGTCGAGGAATTGACGACGAACCTGTGTCGCTGTGGCAAGGAGACAACATCGACCGCGCGCCGTCCACAGCAGACCATCCCTTCCTGCCATCAGTCATCGATGACATCAAACTGGACCAGAACAGAAGAACTGCAAGGAGTCTGAGCTCTCCCAGAGCGTCTCGCGAAGGTGAGAGCCGTCAGTCCTCGAGCCAAGACACCGGACCCACTCACCCGGGATACAACCGAGCGACGTAACACGAGGTCGCTGCCAGGGTACAAACTTCCTCTGCCAACGCTGCCGCCTTTCAACCCGCGTCTTCAGCACCCATCTACATTTAAAACCAGTTAGCCAGGATTTTGTGTAGATCACTGTGTTAAAAGATATTTAATATCGGACCAACAAAATAACTAACATCATAGGTACCTACTCTGTTATTATTACTTTCTAACTGTTAATTAGATTCAAAAATGTACATAGATCTATTTAAATATTCCAATAAATATTTTTGTATAATAATAAATAATAATGATAATATAATAAATCGTTTATTTCTTAATTCAAAATTACAATATGGAGGTATCGTTGGTCCCAAACTAGGCACGGCCTGTGTCTTGGGCACCATTACTAATAAGTAATAATAGAATATAATATAATCTTTTTTTATTAATCCTTGGTCGAGAATTTATACCCACTGGTTATGTGTAGCCGTGCGTACACTGAATACCGTCTTGCATTATGTCACTGTTCTCGTAAACTGACTTCTGATTGTACGAAAAACCTATAGGTACAATGCGAGGCCAGCTATGCTTTGGATTGTATTGTTGTCCGAAAATGAATATATAAATATAACTTTGTATAGCTTGATGTGTTATAGCCGTGTGTACAATCCGGTTTGCGCGAGCAAAATTGTGGTCAAGCTTGCACGTGTGGTAGGTTATTCTATTAGTTTTACCCTTCATGTAACATTATTTAATTTTACTTTTTCGTATCAAATGTAACTGCTAGCTTTAGTTACTTGATATCTTAAATACATTAATCGTTACTTATTTACAAGTTACTTCTGTGTATTACTTGCCCACCACGGTCACGAATAGCCCACTAGGTAGGCCGCGCGCATAAGCCCACGGACGATTTTTTATCGCGGTGATTTATATCGTGCACTATAAATCATCGCGATAAATAAATTCCTAGCGTCGAGATGCGTTCTGTTGGATTCTCAACGCTCGGCTTAGCACCGAGAGTTGAAAATGCAGTGCGCGATAAAAAAATCGTTGCGCTCAAAATGTAATAATGATTGAGATGGACAATACAAAGCTCACCTAAAGCTAAGCTCTAGCCGGGCATTCATATTGTACTGAATTTCATTATGACCAGGTCCTGGACCTGGTCATTAATGTGATATGAATTTACCAAAAACATAAACTTTTTTTTCTATAAATGTAGGTCACTGACCTGTATTAAAAGATACATACCTACAGGTCGACTAAAAAGTTCTCACTTTTTAGTCGACGGTTTTAGTCGCCGTCAACGAACAAAATGATCGGTTGCTATGGTGCGCATGTTAGGGCGTTAGAATGTTGGATTTGGGCGGCCCTATTAACGTTATATTTTTATTATTAAGTACATTATATTTTGTGTTTTTGATGAACTTGCATGAGATTAGATTTAAAAAATAAAAAAAATCCCGATAGGTAGTAAGTTATTTTAGTTAAATCTCAGATTATATGCCACCAACTGCACCAGACTGCTTGAAAAGCTTGCTGAGCTTGTTTTGAATCATAGTTGCGCAGTCGGGTTTTGATTTTGCATTTTTTTTAAAACCTTTTTTGTGTGTAGTTATTTTTTTAGTCGTCTCCTCAAGCCCTTTATTTTGATACCCCACGACATAGTAATGGCAATACCTACATATTTTTTCCTTACCTTACTTATTGTCGTCTAAAATACGCCATTTAGATTTTACAAAAACAAAACCTAGCCTAGAACCTTCGCGTGACTTATTACGATTCGGTAGACACCTCATATTAATATCCATCCAGCCGTTAGAATGCTTCGAGGCTATAAAACAATCTCCATGCAAAGAAACAGATAGGTACTTACGCATAAAAAAATAATCCTGTCTTTGCTGTCACGTAGTCAGGTAAATAGTGTTTGACACATACTGCACATAACTAGGTAATCCCCGGTTATTCAACAGTTTCAGAAACTACTAATTTGATATTCGAATTGGTTTTTATTACCTCGCCTAGTAGGTGCGAAAAGTAGAGTATTCTCCGCGAGGATAAAGGTGTCTTCGTCTTGGGCGAGCTTGAATCCCTCGCTGCACTCTGGATTCTAGTATTAACTCCCTGGCTTCGAGTTAACTCGGAGCCCTAGGATCCTTCGTTGCGTTCAGGATTCAAGATAGCATCCGCGACATTAAGACAAGCTGCTTTGTCCAGTTATTCCCTTAGAGAATATGGTCGTCTCGCTAGTGTAACGTTCCTACAGCAATGATCACGTATTCGTTCGTCAAGCAGGTAGCTGGTGAAAGGTTTGTACTTACCTATGTAATACATGTAATGCATGTGAATTTTATCTAAGTCAATCTATACATATTATAAATTAAAGTCTCTTTTTGTCTGTCTGTGTGACCTCGTTGTTTTTCAAAACTTGATGCTCTTTTCACCATCATCTAGATAACTTATTCCAGAAGGCCCAGAAGCCCAACGACGCCCATTTTTTTGTCCTCTCGTTTGTGCTATACAGGTCCACTGTTAGTCCTGTCGCTGTCTGTGTCCTGTGCGGTGGACATGTCCAGCTCGAAGGGGAATAACTGCATTGAATGTGGGTGTACTTACTTACTATAGTCTTCATTTCTGTTTATCCTTTCGGTTATACAGTCGTGGTGGTACGCGTTACGCTACGTATGTGACTGGCGATACAGCCACCCCAAACTGTGGGTTTGTAAGTCGCTAGATCTCGGTGTAGTCTACTGGATCAAAAAGATAGATAATTAAAATAATTATGTATTTAAATACTTACCTAATTATAATAATTAGAATCATCAATACAACTCTCTCGCCCTCCTTTAGGAGTAGCTACGCCACTGTTCTTGACTCAGGATTAATGAAAGAAGAAATTATTCCACACAAAAATATTTATTGGAATATTTAGATGTAGGAACCTGTTGAACCTTGGCACTATGTGTACCTAGGCCATTGGGCTCGTTTCAAATATTCACGCGATATTAAATTCTACTGTTTATGGTATTCGGTACGTCACTACCGACAGTTCAATGTGAAGTTAGTCGCATACCGCCATTAAGCTGGTGTTTGGTGTTATCGACGGTTAAAACTTTTTGTGGCGAAAAAGTAAGTATTTCGAATTTATTTTGAAGTCTGACAGTTTTAAACGTTTTATAATAGTGACTTAACTGTTATATGCTATCGGTTCTTTTATTTAACAAGTGTCAACACAATAAAAAACTTACGAGATACGTAACCTCTAAACTATTTAAAATCCATCGTTTTGTTGTAGCTGGAGTAGTGTTGTACCTTGGTCACTGTCGATCAGTTGTTCCTTGGTCAGTGGCCAAGGTACAACCAGGATGTTGTACTTGGCCGGGAGAATATTTTATTAAATTATTTCACACTTACGTAATATATTCCTAATCAAATGACTTTATTATTTCAGAAATCATGCCGAGAAGTAAAGAGAGGAAGAAAAGGACACCTATTAATGTGGATCATCTGACAAATGCCATTATAATGATTAAGGCGAAAGCGCCAGGGTAGCCCGCGAAATTCAATTATTTTTAGGTTTTTTTGTAATTTGCTGGTCAGTATTAAGTTGTACGGTGATTAATATATGATTCACGGCCGTAACAAATATGTATTTACAGAATTATAATCATTAAAGTCATCAACACAACTCTCTAAGACCACGTAACCCCAAAGAATAACTATTTCATGATATCGTCATTCTTTGGGGTTACGTGGTCTTAGAGAGTTTGTTACCGCCACGAATCATATATTAATCAACGTACAACTTAATATTGACCAGCAAATTGCAAAAAACCTAAAAAAAATGAATTTCGCGGGCTACCCTGGCGCTTTCGGCTTAAGGAGAAAAAGTTCTCCACTTTCGGTGCTTCCAAACATTTTGGAATACATTTAAATATCAATAAATTTATTATGTTCCAGAGATACAGAAGTACTGGAATTTCTACTAAATGCTTAAGGCTGAATAATATATCTACATATTGATAGTGTTCTTATAAAAGCTAGGTAGTCCTAATGACTGATTAAAAAGTTAAGAGAGAAATTATAATTTATAAAGTTAATTGTTTAAATATTTTATTTTCTATTTGCTATATTATAGGTAGGTATATTGATTTGCAATATTATATTATGTGATATCTACAAATGTACCTACCTAGGTCTATTACCTACTAATTTTAAAGTTTGTGATGTGACAAAATAGTGGTTAAAAGTTAGTTGTTTTTGTTTAAAGGTTTGAAAAGCAAAAAAAACTGAATATTATTTTAATTTTGTTCAGAATTTCTAAAGTACTTTATTAAAGATTGTAATAGACCAAATAAAACCATTTTGGTTAAGGTAACCTGATAATTTGCTTAAATTACCCCCAAATTCTCAATGTGTCCTAGGTACAACGTAGTACTGGCCCAGGTACATAGGGTATGTTGTACCTTGGCCTTACTTACCATTTTTTTTTAAACCTTTAAAATATATGTTAATATGAAATATACATTTCTGATATTTTTGTGGTGAGTACCCAAATAATTGACATTTCAAAATATGCAAATATGATTTGTGTGCTGTATGTCAAATCACAATTAAAAATATATATCTAAAAAACTGTCCTAGGTACAACACGTTCCCCTACCTATATTTTGGATTTAATTAACAGTTAGAGAGAAAGTAATAATATAGTGGGTATAATGTTAGTTACACAGCACAGTGAACTGGCACTTTTATTTTGTTGGTCCGATCTTAATTATCTTATCGCAGTGGACCACACAAAATCCTGCCTAACTGCTTTTAAACGTAGATGGGATAACGGCTGCGACTGTCATCCCATGGGTACCTAGGACGCGGGTTGAAAGGCGGCAGCGTTGGCATGGGATTGGGAAAGTCGTACCCTGGCAGCCTGAGCGACCTCGTGTTGCGTCGGTTGTACCCCGGGTGAGTGGGTCCGGTGTCTCGGCTCGAGGACTGACGGCTCCCACCTCCGCGAGACGCTCTGGGAGTGCTCAGACTCCTCGCAGTTCTTCTGTTCGGGTCCAGTTTGATGTCATCGATGACTGATGGCAGGAAGGGATGTTCTGCTGTGGACGGCGCGCGGTCGATGTTGTCTCCTTGCCACAGCCACACAGGTTCGTCGTCAGCTCCTCGACGGACTCTCAATAAGACAGGCCGTCTCGTTGCGGGAGGGCGGTAAGTAGGTAGAATGAAACGCTGACATGTCGATTCAGCGATCAAGAATACCGCTAGTACTGACAGTACAAAAACTAATTTGCACATTTTGAATAGTTACTGACAATGACTTGTCCTACAATGATACCTCCAATAGTGGGAGTTGAGTATTTATACAGCGTCATGAGGAAAATGAGGTTCTTACCCCGCTTTGTGAGAAAATGGGAAGACTGACTAACCGTTGTTTACATTAAACTTGCCTCTTACTTAACCTGGTCACTCACATTGAATATGCGATAAGATTTGTACACATAGGTAGATATTGGGTCCCCACCTATGAAATTGGCGTTTTTTTCTCACAAATAAAGAACCTTGTCACTTCTATTATTTAAAATATTCATCAATTGCTTGATATTCTATCGGATTATGAGCATCATAGACAACTACCAATAGTAAAAAAAACCTTAGTACATATAGTTTTCTAAACATAAAAAATACTTTAAAAATGACTCCTTTTTTGTTAGTAGAAATGACCACTATGTATTTGTTTTAACTTAGCCAAAACTTATTTTTGTCACTTAATCTATGTGGCATACGTTATCTTAGTTTTTAAACATTAGTGCATAGTTTTAAAACATTAGTGTTCATGGTTGTTAAATAAATTAAGAAAATGTTAGTATGAAAAATGCAACTTCTTTAAAATTCTCCATACAAAACGCTGATTTCATAGGTGGGGACCTAATAAATATATGTATAGAGTGAAAAGATCGAAGGGGTCTCACAGGAAACAACACCCTGAGAGATTTGATCTTTGCACGATCTAGTGGGCGCAATGCCTCGATTCCCAGGTCTAGCAGGTTATTAGGTTAGTATCCTTGTTTGATTAGGTACTTACACCTATCAGCCTAGGCAGCCTGGAATCTGAATTCGTGTGTCTGGTTAGATAGACGCTCACCCTCTATTACATAGGACTTAACAAAATAAACATACGAGTAACTGGCGAAGAAAACAAGCCAGCGTAGCGATTCACAACCATACGACAAGCTATCGGTAGGTATCGAAAGTGACACATTTCGATATCCTGATTTTCTTTGCCCCGATAGTAAATAGTTGTCGGAAGAATAGCGGTCTTCTATTTGATATAAACTGACAAATCGGGTTTTGGATTTGTGAACAGCGTTTAGAGCACTCATACGATAATTTTGATTGATGTTCGTTACGCTACGGAAGCGTATCAAGTGGTTGTGAATGGTTATGCTGATATTATGGTAATCCACGGCTGAATGTTTCTACAGCCCGATTCAAACTTTATGGCGGCTCTGAAGTGCGTTACTCGTTGTGCAGTACCTCACCCCTCACCCCCGCTGACACGTGAATTTGTTACTCCGAGTTAACGCCGTGCGGACTTACTCTTATGTTTCGAGCCGCCATAAAGTTTGAATCGGGCTGTAAGTAGTAATGGTCGCTTGATCCGGGATTCGAACCCTGAAACGCACAATCACCAACCGAGTTAGCGACCACTGCGCAATCTTATTGTATGTAGTTCTAATTATCATTTACTATTTGTATTGTTCATGTTTGCAGTTCCAATTTGTATAATAATATAAATAACACAGAGCCATAAAGATTACGGTATTATGTATTATAAAACTTGCTGTGACCGTGGCTTCGGTCACGTGACTGTGTATTCTATTGACATTATAATTTAATGGGAACGTGAAGTCATAGTATATTCGTAATCACCCAACTGTGCGACAGCGAAAACAGGGTAATGTTTTTCATCTATGTCTGTATGTGGGATTTTTATACCCTCGAAGGTTGAAGCAACTGAACGGCTAGATGGATTTTAAAACATGTCATTTTTGTCTATCTTCTCTTCTTCTTTATGTCGCTGGCTGACTGTATTTTAGATCTTGTTGGTCCAAAACTTCGCTACTTCCACGGCGTCATCGTTGGCAGCGCAGAGGTCATTTTGAGTGCATGTTTTGGAACACAGAGGGCAGGATAGGATGTGGATCATGGTTCGCGACATATATTGTCTATACTCTATCGATTCGTCTATATTCCAACACTAAAAGGTTGAAAAATATAACATACTAGCAGCAGTCTAGTGCAGTTCTTGGTCTGGTGGCACCAAATCTGAAATTGAACTAAAAAAATTGCCACAAACTGCTTGAAAAGTGCGCTTGTATTAAACATTTTCCTCTGATTTTTAATTTGCTAGACTAAAAAGAAAATTGCGATGGTTTTTTGAAAAAAAAAATTGAACCTGTGTCGTCTTTTCAACCTTGGTTTTGAAGAATGCTAAGTAATTCGTCACACGCTATAGAGAGCTAACTAAGAAAATATTTCGTGGTAGAAATACTAGTTTAAGACTAGACTAGTGGGTAGAAATACCTACCAGTAGGGCAACCAAGTTTAGATGGGAAACTAGTAGATAAACAAACAACTTTAGATACTTTTTTTCTTCCGTTTTCCTTCTTAGTTAGTTTTAATCATGATCTGGCAGTTTGAGTAATTTACGCGGCTTACCCAAATGTCCTTTCTTTGGTTCGTCGAATCGATGAGCTGCACGATTTTTGACAAATGCGTGTACCGACTGGACAGGTCAGCTTTTCTCAAAGGACCATTTCAGACCAATCTACATGGTCTTCGCATGAACTGACCAAGATTTTGTCTGGATTTTCAGAGACCTCCGAGTTTGTTTCGGCCTTTCTTCTCAGAATAGTCAGATAGGAAATGCCGACCTCATCTAGTTTAAAAAAACATGACTGACGTGTAAAATTACTTGTACAAACCTATTGTTACAGAAAATAAATATAATTTATCACTTATCAAGAAAGTTTTTGTTTCCGGATAGCCGACTTCAGTTGGTGTGATACATTTTGAAAATATCAAGGAAAACTTCAACATAAATGAAATCCAAAATTTTTTAAATAATTTTATTATTTACTAAAAAGCAATAAATATATCGAACATAGACTCTATCAATAAATTAACAAAATTTATGTTAACTTTACACATAATCTTCATATTTGGCATCACAGTACTTTCGAAATGTTATGTAGGTATGCGGCAACACACACACACATATTTATTAGTTTATGAATCCATTGGATGGTTGGACGTAAGACATTTAATAAAGTATTCATTAATTGATCATTTTATTTTTTAACTTATCAAACCACGTGAAGTTTGATTGCAGTTCAGAGATGTGGATTTCTTTAACTGAAGCAAATAACACTTTGCCTTGAACAAAACTTTAGGTACAGGATTTAGAGTAATTACATGCCGAAGATGCCTCACTGCGATTCTTCGCGGTCGTGGTTTAGCTCGCTGCTTTGATGTCACACCTCCATGTAAAACAAATGCATGCTCGCACGCACATGTCAGGCATCGAGGTAAAACCCCTAACAGCTCGC
Organism: Luperina nickerlii; assembly: GCA_963855955.1. Lineage (NCBI taxonomy): Eukaryota > Metazoa > Arthropoda > Insecta > Lepidoptera > Noctuidae > Luperina > Luperina nickerlii. The sequence goes on along the minus strand of OY979687.1, from coordinate 8,207,869 downwards.
GAGGTATCACAGTGAGGCATCTTCAGCATGTATTTAATTACCACCAGTTCATAAAAATAACAATTATTTACATACCTACGTCAATCGAAGACATCATTATTTCTTTACCATTTCAAGAAGTTAAACTACACATAGATAAAATTTCAAACGATTAATAACTTACACAAATGTATATAAAATGCAAGTAACATTAATAAATCGAATCCATACAAAACATTTAATGGTAAATATTATTATTTTGAAACATTTAGTTCGAAGCCATGTACACACGCAGGTTGTAGAAAGCGGGCCATGATAATATTTCGAACTTTATAAAATGCTTTTCGATATTTATTCATCATTGGAAACTTTCTTGAATATATTAGATATACCTAAACACAAGTAAAACAATTTGTATATTTATTAAATTCTATTTTCAATATTGTATTTTCTTGAATGAATTCTGAATTCTATTCTCTATTATCGCACGCATACACGCGCTTGTGTGTACATAGCACAATACCTAAAATTATTAAATGTAATTTATCTATGATTGTTACACTATAAAATCGTAAAACTTACATAAACGGTGCACGTAATATCGTAGTGAACTATGACAAAAATGTAACATGTATCGATAATTTCACTTCAACATCGTCAGAATCAGCACCACTATTATATCGATATTATTTCAGCGTAGAGTACCAATATAAGCTTTTTATATAAAGTTTATTTAGGAAGAGACGTACCGATCTGGGCCTAGAAGCACAGATTAACCTTTTTGCTTACATCTTTAAACACTTTTGTGACAATCGTTATACTAGCAAGTCGCGAATTATTCATAAGTATACCTAATATCTGGAAACCAGATATTTTATGATTAAAACAGTTCCGTTACAATTTTATTTTATTACTATACACAGAGAAAATCTCAATCTCACGCCATTTATAACAGCTGTTGAAGCATTTAGCTTCTGATTCAAGAATTATTCCTGTTTCTCTGCAGTAGTAGCGCACTCTAGCGGTGGACATTGAAGTTGTACTTAAACATTCGTGGCCACCTTTATAAAAGCACCTCTAGACTGTTGCTGTAATCCTAACTTTTATTTAGAAATACAATTTGAACCTAACTCAAAATAGGCTTTTATATATTTTAAACAAATATTTCACGCTTTTTAAACACTCAAAAACCCGACATTCTTCAACCACACACTAGGTTAGCTACATAAATATCCATTACTCTAAGATCTGAATTTTATGAACTTTTTATGTCTTCTACTGCCTCCTACATCAATGCTATAAGCAAAGTAATATAAAATGGAACACATTTTCTGGAATTTTTTCGCCTAACTATTGAAAAGTAAGAGGCTCGACACGGCGCACAATAGTTTATTAAGACTTTCTAGACAATTTAGGGGTTCCATGCGACACTGAAGAACATTTTCGAAGTCCATTGCTTAAGGAATTGACACTTACTCTTTAACTCCTAACCTCGATGTTTTCCAAGCAATTTCATGGCAATATACTAATGTTTTGTTATAGACAGCCTAATTTTAGCATAAATCTGACAAATGCCCCTTATACCGAGATCTACAGCGATAATTTTAAATTGAGTCAACTTTACATTATTCTTTCTTTACAGCGAGTTAAACAGGACTTTCTGCCATCTTAAGATTAATGTCACAGAATAATAAATGTACAGAAGGCGCACTTCGCCATTAAAAACTTTTGGCGGCAAGTCACAGCATTTAAAAGTGTATAAACGCTGAATCGGCAGGTCTCATTCAGGTTTTCTTTAGACATTTTTTTGTATAAAAGTGTTTCTTCTGTACTTATATACTCTGTGTTAATGCTATGTACGAGTATAAGGTGTTACTGTTAATGAAGCGGTGCGATGCTTCATCGAGGTTTTCTTCATGGATTGCGCCGAAGTTTTGCGAAGAAGCTGTAACATTTAAACAATATTTAAAGTAATTATTAAGCTAACACATTATTAAATGTTTCACAAGCTCTTTTTATTCGCAGAAAACATAAAAATAATAGTGATATAATAATATTCATGTAATGTCACCATCTTACTCGTTTTAGAAAATTTAAGTCAACGTTGTCTGTGAACTCTGATAGAATGTTGTCCCGAAGGTATGCAACTTTCAAATCCTTCATTGGGTTCTTTGACTTGCAGCTTCATGGTTACATATCTTTTGGAAGCGCTTAAAGTGCTGATGACTTGAAATATCGCGAAATCAATCTAGCTGCAAGGGTAGAAGAAAGAGCTTGTGAAACTAGCAACGCAAAACTAAATAACTGTAGCGAACATAACTTACCAAAGTGGCTGTGCAGTGCAACATAAACGATGACTTATGAATGGACATACATGTGGGTAATGGTTCTGTACATAATGGCCTTTTCTGGCAGAATACATATCAATGCCCATCATCTCTATCCATAAGCAATCCAACAGAGAATACATGGACGGTTATGCACATAGTTTAAGTCAGTAGGTATGACTTTCCATTTGTTACATACTCCGTGGTCAGAGTAACAAGTTTTTTATTTTGTAATGGGCGTTGATAATGGTCCAATATAGGCGATAATGTACAGCCATATGGGTGCCTGTGGTGCGTGTAGTGTATACAGTGGGTTGCAACCAATGAGACAGTAACTACTGATGTTATGTTCAGATCAATATACAAAGGGGATTCTGAAGTGCTATTAATACAACATTAGGTTGGGTAGAAGTTGTAGACAGTCAATTGTTTTTATGTGTCTTAATAACAATATATCTCGTATTTTTTAAGACCTCGTTCACACTGAAACCTACAGGGCGGTGGGGACTTCGACGCGGAACATATAATACCCCGGATTCCTTACATGATTCTGACGAAAAATTTCAACGACGGGGGCGTTGAAATTTTTCGTCGGTTTTATTAATTAGCTGTTCTATAAATATTGACTGCGTAGGTATTTTTCTATGAAACAGCAGATTTTTTTTGATAACAGACAAAAAATTCTTCGCTAGGGCGTCTAGAATCATGTTTACAGTTTGATGCCATCATGTGTAGTCGGCCACCATTCCACCATTGTACGTTTGATGTAAACGCGGCCTAAATCAATTTTCCCTTATTAGTCTTCTAAGAGAGACAGCAACTTATACGGTACAAAAGCAAATAAAAAGTCTGCAAATTGTTCGAGAATGATCTCATATAATATCTTATACATGTATAACAACTTACAGAGATGCATCACAAGCAACAAGCCATATGCTATAAATTATATCTCCCGTCCTTTCCTCTACTCTGCGGGACGATATTCAGATATAATATATTTGCTATTAATATAGCAACTGATTTACATGGAGATTTCTGACTTTATATATTTTTAGAACGATATAACATTTTTAATTACTAAAATGTCCTTTTGTGACACGGACTGGGCAGTAAGCACTAAGCTTGAATGATAATAAAAAAATATAATTATGCAAGCATAGTGCTTCAGCCGTTGGCGGATTTGACAAAACATTCACTAGCAGATCTATTCAGGTTCAATACTACAGCGTAATCTTTTAATTTCTAAACTTCGATTAACAATAGTACTAGATTTACGATGAGCGCATCAAAACCGGCCGGAAAAATAAGACTACAAGTAATGTTGTGGTCTTATAACAATAACACAGTTTTTTCAACCTTATTGCTTAGAAATTATGTTTTATTTTCCATAAATATTTTTGTTCTTTTAAAAAAAAAACGTTTACTTTTCAATCACAGTAGTAAATATATTGCAAACGATAATAAACTTTACGTTTGAGTGTTAAGATTTATAATCAAGTTGTTGATGTGTTTGATTGTAATCCTTAATCTAGTGCAATTGTTGATCGATGTTTATAAATAAAAAGCGTGTAGAAACATGCTCATATGTACCTATGTGTTGACTGTACAAAGCAGTGTAAACTCTACAAATAAAACACAATTAAAATAAAATAAATTATGCAACACGAAACACTGATAATTGTCTACCATCTAAGTTATAAATACTTAAACATTTATAATAAAATGCAAAATGTCACATTTTTAAAAAGACAACAATATTTCCATGTTGCAAACAAATTCAATTAAAATGAAACAGATCTGTAGAAAAATTGTTAAATAAATTCATTAGATATAATTATTAAAAAAAATATTTTGATTTAGGCAAGACATGATTTACATTTAATATTTTTTTTTATAAATTGTTAAACATTTTATAAATCTCGATTCTAAGATAAATAGTAATCATTCTCAGAAGTTAATTCGTAAAGTAACATCGAATATAAAAGTGATTTCTTTGAAATCGTGATTGTTAGTCAAAAGTGTAAAATATTAAAATTTGACGAAACACTAAATTGTACGGTACGTTGAGACATACAAATGAATTATTACAATCTCTTAAAATATTATAATCGAATGAAATCGATGGAACATTGTTCTTAAATGTACAGTGCTAAGCAACGACTCGACCGTTTCGTTTGAACACCATTATAGCACATTTGTGTATATCTGTACAGATTCGAATAATTTTATATTGGTTTAAGATTAAAAATTGCTAATAAATAAATAAGAGATCAATGAATGTGTGTGTCGGTTGTGTGAAACGGTCGCAGGTCGAGGCGTAGTCGCAATAAATAATAAAATAAAATTAAACAACTATATCATACATCGTGAAGCTCGCCGTTCGTTCGCTGTTTATTTCTTCCTCTTTAACTTCGGTATTCTGTAATGCGTGCATGTGAGTTAAGAGCAGGCACATGTGTCATGTGGATTGATTATATTCAGATGAAAACTGTGAAACTACAGCGTCTAGATAACCCAAAAACCCTTAAAATTAGATCCCATGGCCACTTACAAAATATACAATGAATCTTACTTGATAAGATATGTAAAGACTATTCAAACTTTGTTTCAAATTGATGTTATTTCAAGTTAAACAAATATCAACTTTATTTTAATGGTAATTAAGTTAATTTCAGAGTGACTAGCACTATTGAAAACGTTTAAAAAATGATTGAAGTTGTAGCGTAAACTGAACTTTATTGCGTAGAAATTAAAGTTATTTTTCCATAAATTCATATTTGTTTATATTTTTGGCAAATAATTCGCGAATACAGATTCGCTTGATATTGAATAATACAGAGTGGTAGAGGACATCGGCGGGCTAACAGTAACCATGAGTTTAGCACATGATCCTAAACCCCCCCCCCCTAGATTACCGATGAAAATTTTCAACGCAGGGATTCAGTATCATGTGCTAAATCCATGGTAACAGGATGCGCAATGTCCCTGCCCTTGTCCAAACCAAATAACTCTGCCCGACTCGGGAATCGAACCCCGGACGTCATGTTCAACAGTAGCGCTTGCGACCACTGAACTAATCAGTCTTTTAATTAGACTAATCAGACTATTCAGTCATTATAAAAAAAGTACAACCAATCCCATTGCAACATTGTATTACGTTTAGCCCACGTTCGCATGGATGTAAAAATATCGCGGGGGGGGGGGGTGTTATCGCGCGCTGGATTTTCAACTTTCGGTATTGAGCCGAGCGTTGGGAATCCAACAGAGTGCATCTCAGCGCGTCAAAAAAACACACTGATGCCGATTCCCTTGTTCACAAACTAAAAAATTTAACTTCAGTGCATCTTTTTCTATTTTATTAAAAAAAGGACAGAAGATAAATTTTAGTTTAATCCTGTCAAATTAATGAGCGCCTGACACTACTCCATACAAGTTTAGACGTAATTAAAAACTCGCCTACTAAAATTACGTCAATTTATGTCAGGCGCTGATTAATTTGACGGGACTAAACTAAAATTTATCTTGTCCTTTTCTGAATGAAATAGAAAGAAAAAGATGCATTAAACTTAAATTTAGTTTAGTTTGTGAATAACAGAATCGGCACCACTCTTTGATTTACAACTCTCAGCGCTAAGCAGTGCTTTGAAAATCCAGTGCGTTAAAACATATTGCCGCGGGAAAAACGCGCCTTTTCTCTCGTTTCACAGTCTTATTCAACAAACGATAAAATGGAGTGGGTATTAACGTATTCCTCAGATTATATACGACAGAATGCCATTGTGGAATTATCTATTTACCGTGGATTAGTCAAGTGGTAGGCGTGCTATTATATACATTTAAAAGAGTTTTTATGGCATGTGTATCTAGGGAACTACGCATTATGATTGTAAATAGTATTCTTACCCGGAACTCTTCTTGTGGGGAGAAGGAGAAGACTGTGATTTTTCCGACTCCAGTAACTTGGTGCTCGAATCCTTCATAAAACCTGAAAAAACGATAGGTTTTTTTTTTGCTTGTTACAAAGTACTTTGTGCATAACAATGTAATCTATACTAATATGTATAATTAAGCTGAAGAGAGTGCTTTTTTGTTTGAACGTGTTAATATCAGGAACTACCAGCCGGATTTGAAAAATTCTTGTTGCATTTGATAGCCCAATTCTTGAAGCCTTTAGGAGCCAAGCGACGGGGAAAAATGCATAAAGAACGCTAAGCAAAAACGAAGTAATAGCGCGGACGGGCGATGCGATGCCACGGGGTGGGTCGGAGGAACAAAAAATTTAACGCCGACAAAGTGCCAGTGTGCTAGTGCCTACATAACAATGCACTGTGTGTCGCATTGTGTGTAAATGTTTACTTCAAGATTGCTTTACGTAAAATTACAGTTTATTGTTTGAAATTACTTTTCAAGTTGTTAATACTTCTTTATTATATTACAAGCAGTTATAACAGAAATACATTTCATCGAGTGACATTAGAATTAGGAGCCATAATAACTACCCATAGCAAATCAGAGCTCATTCCGGAATAAATATTTTAGAAACTAATGAGAAAACTGTACCTTTGCCTGAAGAACCGAAGACGGAACTGCCCAAATTGTTCAAACTGCTGGTGAAGTTGTCTGCTTCCCTCGCCGCCGCGTCCGCAGCCGCGTGTCCCGCCTCCCGCGCGTCCGCGAGCCTGTCTCCGACCGCCTCAACCCCCTCTTTACCCGCCCCCTTCACCTCCTCTAGCTTATTATCCGCAGATACTTGGAACCCTTCGAAGTAACCCTTCGCATCTCCGAATAATTGCTTCGAACTGTCTTCAACATTCTGTTGTGTATCTGATAGAACTGTCTTAGCGGAATCATCAAGACTGTCGAAGGTATTTCCTGCTGAACTTTGGAAGGAATGAAGAGTGTCTTCCGCAGAACTGCCCAAACTGTTCACGTCATCCCTCATAGACGCGAACGTGTCTCTGGTCGAGCTCTGCATCTCATCCCACTTGTCCTTGGCATCGCTCACTTTGTCCTTCGCCGAACTTTCGACCTTATCGAAAGTACTCAAGGTTGAGTCTTGTACGTGATCGAACGCCTGTTTCGACGACCTTTGTAGGTCGTTTGCTTTGTCAGTAGCTGACTGCTGTAAGTGTTCGAATTGTTCCTTTCCTGAATGTTTGATGTCATCGAATTTGTTGTTTAGACTAGTTTGAATTTCTCCTTTTTTATTTGATGCAGCGTTGATTGCGTCTTCTGCAGATTTACTGATTTGTTCAGTTGATATTTCGGCTTCATGCCTTATCCTGTCTAGTTCACTCTTTGCGGCATCTTTCTTGTCATGTATTGCTTCAACTCCAATACGTCCAAATTCCTCTGTTTTGCTCTGTATCGCATTACCGAAAACTATATCGGTATCGTGTACAACATTTGCTACCTCGTTGGCTTTACCGTGAACTGCGTCTTTGAGGTCACTAGCTGTGCTTTCAATAGAATCCTTGATTTCTGTGGCCTTTTCCGTAACTGTATCCTTAGCTTCTTCAACCTTATCGTGGTGTCCGAAGCTGAAAGTATCGCTAATAGCGTGGCCAATCCCACTGAATGTATCCGCGATAGCATGTCCAAATCCGTGTGATTTCTCGTGAACTTCGTGGCTTATTTCACCAGCTTTATCGTGAATGGCGTCTTTAGCTTTGGAAGTCTTATCTTGGATGGCATTTCCTGCGTTTATTGCTTGTTCTTGGATATTGTGTCCTAACTCACTGGCCTTGTCTTTCGCTTCATAGGACTTTTCGTGAACAGTTTTACCAACATTGTTTGCCGTGTCGTTAATGTTATTTCCTACGTTGCTCGCTGTTTCATGAACTGCGCTTCCAAAGCCAGTGAATTTGTCGTGAATTGCGTTCCCGAAATCGCTAGCTTTGTCCTTAGCTTCGCTAGCTTTTCCCTGGATTGATTGACCAACTTGGTGAGCGCCATCTTGTACTGAATGACCGAACTCACTAGCTTTATCCTTAGCTTCCCTGGCTTTTCCCTGGATTGATTGACCGACTTGGTTAGCGCCATCTTGCACTGAATGACCGAACTCACTAGCTTTATCTTTAGCTTCGCTGGCTTTTCCCTGGATTGATTGACCGACTTGGTTAGCGCCATCTTGTACTGAATGACCGAACTCATTAGCTTTATCCTTAGCTTCGCTGGCTTTTCCCAGGATCGATTGACCGACTTGGTTAGCGCCATCTTGTACTGAATGACCGAACTCATTAGCTTTATCTTTCGCTTCGGCTGTCTTATCTTGTATGGTTTGTCCGAATTCATTTGCCTTATCCTTAGCTTCTGAAGTTTTTTCCTGTAATGTTTGTCCGAATTTGTTTGCTTCGTCATTTATTGCTTGTCCTACTTCACTAGCTTTATTTTTAGCTTGGTTTGATTTGTCCTGAATAGCATCTCCAAGATTTGACGCTTCATCAGTCACAGTATCTTTGAATGTTACAGTTTTTTCATGGATGGCCTGTCCTACATCTGAAGCCGTATCATGGATAGAATCTTTGACCTGTTTAGATTTTTCTGTAACAGCGTCTTTGGCTTGGCTTGTCTTATCTTGAATAGCTTGTCCAACTTCGGAAGCGGTATCATGAATGGCATTACCAACTTCACTGGCTTTGTTTTTGATGGCGTCCTTAGTTTCGCTAGCCTTTTCTTGGGCAGCGGCCGCGGTATCATCAACTGCATCTTTAACTTCACACACTGTGCTTTCGACAGATGCCTTGATTTCGCCAGCTTTAGATTCAACAGTCTGTTTAGCTTCAGCTGTTTTGTCTTGAATTGACTTTTCAATTTCATTCTTTTTGTCATGTACAGCTTTTTCTGCTTGCTTTTTCTTATCATCTACACTCTGGGCTAACTGTTCAGCACCATCTTTAAGTTCATCGTGTTTCTTAGCCACAGCATCTTGGAGTTCATCCTTCTTAGCAGAAGCTTTATCGACCGCTTGGTTAGCGGCTTCCTTTCCTTCAGCGAGTTTGCTTTTTGCCTCATCTTCTAGTTTCTCTTTTTCTCCGAAGATGTTCTGCACTAGTCCTGTGAAGAAGTTCTTGCCTTCTTTGGCCTTCTTCTTGGCTTCTTTAGCCTCCTTTTTCAGTTCTCTCTTTGACTTTTCCTTGGCGCCTTCTAAAGAATCGCCCAATGATTGAAGTTTCTCATTGGCTGTTGCCTTGGCATTTTCTAATGATTCTTTAGCTCCGGCTTTAGCATCTTGAGCCTTATTGCTGAGATTTTCTTTAGTCTCATGTACTGCTTCTGAGACAGTATTCGCGCCATCTTGAGCCTTATGCTTAATGTTATTAGCAGCACTTTCAGCTGCATTTCCAACTTGGGTTACCTTCTCACCTCCTCTGAGTTTTAATTCTTCAGCCCTTTCCATGGCAGCAAAGTTAAGTGCCATCGCTTTGCTGTTGATGTCATCTTTGACTACTCCTGCTTTATGTATCAAGTTATCAACAACATCATTAGCTGAAGACTTAGCTTCGTCGACTTCTGAGGAAATATTATTCTTCAAATTGTTAGCTTTATCATTAACATCATCTTTAAGTTTTTCTGCAGATTCTGAAATGTCATTTAACTTGCCAAGGGCACCATCTTCAAATTCATGTATCTTATCTTGGGCACCAGATTTCGCCTTTTCGTAATCACCAATCAGATCATCAGCTACTGAGCCAGTCTTTTGTTTAATTTTATCCTTCTCTTCTTCAATAATACATAACCCTTCTGATAAATCTCCATGAACATTATCAGACATTTCATGGGCGGCAAAATGGACAGTTTCTATTCTATCAACTAAGTTAGAAGTTTCATCATGTCGGTGCTTTTGACCCTTCTTATACTTCCCTTCACAGCATCCAACGTAGAATTGGAAGGGATCCGATTTTTTGTTACACAGGGGTGTGTCGACTGGTTGCATCATTTCATACTGCTCGTACAGAGTTTCTTCGACTGGTTTAGGGGTTTCTTCGTCGACAACCAGTTTGGTTGAGTAAACTTGGTTGGTTAGGTCCTCATCTTCTTTCAAATGAGGCTTAGTTTTAAGATCCTTGAACATATCATCGACTTTGCCTAGTAAGTCTTCGTTGATGAGTCTAGGGGCGGGTTTGGGGGGCGATTTTTCTTTTTCTTTTGTATTTTTGGAATCCTTTTCTTTTGTATCTTTAGAATCTTTTTCTTTAGATTCTCTGGGTTTAGGCTGCGGCTTGGGGGAGGACTCTTTTTCTTCCTCCTTGTCCTCACTATGTCCGAATACATTCTTAACTTTATCAGCAAGACCTCCGAGGAAACCTACTCCTCCCTCTGGCTTCTTCTTGCCTTTTTCGAGGGTGTTCATCGGAGTCTTGTCTTCGTCAGAATCGAAGGTCGCTTTAGTTTTGTTTGAGTCTACGTGGAGAGTGTCGCCGTTTACTGAAATTACAAGAATCAATTTAACAGATTCAATGTCCATAAAGTAGACACAATAGTTAAACAATCAACATGAATCACATATGATTCATGGGACAGGGAATGTGTTAATATTCTAATTTATTTACTTGTACCAATGTTTGTACGCGATAATAATATTTATTTGAGTATTACCTTGTGGTTTAGTATCTTTGCTGTCTTCGGTTTCTTTCGTCGGGTATTTCACATCGCCATTTGTGATGATCTTGTCCTAAAATGAAAATAAAATTTTAAAACTCTAAACTATTATAAAATTTTAAGACCTCTAAGTACATACGTACCTCTAATAAGTACAGTTGAACATGCTATTCAAAGCGTGTTTGAACACTTGGTAACCACAAGTAAAGCGCGCGTCGCTTCGAGAGTTAAAAATACGCTATATACATTCGCTGAAGTATCGTAGGTATAGCTATGACTGATTACGTATGGATTTCTTTTTTTCAAGTTGGGAAATCATCAAATGACTCCTCCCGCTCTGGGTGGAGCAGAAGGGAGTGTCAGACTCTTACTGACTAAAACCCACCCGTGTTCCTTCCTTAGGCCTTCATGTTTCAGGCCAGCGGTAACCCTTTCGGACAATCCCGCTGACATTACGTATGTACTTACATGCCCGTTAACCTGTCGGTCATGCGCGTAGGGTAGAGAGGCAGGGCCCAGGCTGTTATTGTGGTCGCCGCCCCAGTGGAAGCTTAGTTCGTCCTTCAGTGCGTCGAAACCTACGGAGAACATTTAAAGTCAAGTAATTTTTAGATGTCTGGGTGTTTTAATATGTGTTTTATCAGGTTGTTTTCGGCAACTCTTGAACGTCCTAGTTGAAGTTATAAATGTAGAAAGTTCTAATCAGGTAGACTTTTGTCGTATGATGCGACACATATAGATCTACACTGTTTAACCCTTCGTATGCGGAATGGAACGTTGAACCACGCAAGACACAATGGCTTCTTAATTGTTTCTGTAATTACGGTATTTAACCGTTTAAATGAGCTTACTTGTCGAAGTTCTCAGAAGCGATTGCGATAAGCCCAATGGATCCTGGCACATTTTACAAGATGAGTCGGAACTAAACAACAAGGGCAACGATTAAAAAAAAAAAAACTTGGGTACACTCTGGAGTGGTAACTTCATTTCACATTTTTTAAAATATCTATTACACTTTAAACAGGATTGGTCTATCCTGTTTACACTGTGAGCCCATTCAATTTCTATTACAAACCTATATTCCTATTTTAAAAGCACAACATTCCTCAAATTACGACATCACTGTTGCCATAATATTATGATAGTGCTTACCAGATTGGTCCAAGTTGAGGTAGTCAACTTGACTCTTGCCGGCGCGCGGCGCGATACGTTCTGGCAGTTCCACGTCGAGTACACACGCTGGGGTTTGAGACTGTTCACCTTTGGGTACCTAAGATATTATACAAATGATACAATAAATAATTACGTAGTGAAGATTACAAACAAAGACAAAGGTTACAAAAACAAAGGTTTACAAAGAGATAAATAGACATGTCAAAATATTTCGGGCTCCACAAAAAAAAAAAGGGTACTGAAGATTTTAACGTTTGTCCCAATGTGCGTTGTTTCGTCATTTCATACTGGTTCATTGTTTTTTTTTAATAGGAATTTTATATTCTCTCATTATTTTCATATTAACTAAACAAACTTTTTGCGGTAAAGTTGCGTGATTCCTATTAAAAGCAATAATTTTTATATTCTTACCTTAGGTTCGTTCATGAAGTAGATTCTGCCAGATGGATTCTCCTCGTGGTGCTTCACACGAACTGTGAATTCAACTCGTTTGTCCTTGAAGGCCTAAAACAATAGCATGATTATCAGTTTATACCGGGTTCTCGATCGCCATCGGATGAGTTAAGAACACGCTTATACATAGCGTAAGACCCTTCCTTATGTGTATTTTTCGTAGTTTTTAAAGTAGTTGTGGGATTGTTTTTCCCCTGTCTGACCAGGCCAAGAAATTGTCCTATCCAGTATAGGACAATGTCTTGGCCTGGTCAGAAATGATGACAGGTGCAACTTTTAATGGATTTGTCACTCGTATCAACTTGTAGCTGTAAGCAACGAAAATAAATGAAGACTATAGATAATTACAGTTGCGAGAACAAGATCACAATGACAAGTAATGTTCCTTTGCGAGCCTTTTAAACACAAATAACGACTGCGCGCGCTTTATCTCAACTAGCAATGCATTCCACAAACGAGTGGCCTGGACGATAAAGGATTTGTGGAAGAAAGTTATGGAATGCATAGGCATTTTAAGCTTCAAGTTATCTGATGAACTTGGAAATTTCGTGTATATACTTAAGACTTATTAACATCAGTATGGAACCTTTGTCTTAGAATAAATAGTCTTCTTTTATAATTAGGCTATTGACCGTACCGATATTACAATTACTACCCAGTTTTAATTTTTCTAATAATGTTAAGGCAAGAAATAGTAGACATATAAAGAGTAATAAAGACGGTACAAGTGATTGCAATGTTACCTCGAAAGTAAGCATGGGCTGGCTGCCGGACTTGGTGACAGGGATGAGGTTTCCGGAGAACTCCAGGTACACGTCCTTGCCGTCTAAGAACCGGACCGAGGTCGAGTGTGCCACCTCTGTGTAGTGCTCCTATAAAGAGAGAAAAGGTAAAATTGTTACAAGATTCGAGTTGTTACTGGTTTGTAGCTACCTGCTACAAGTCACGGTTTAGCGATTTTAGACGAGATTACGCTGTTCAACGTGTTCGGGGTGGTTATCTACACCAAATATATTGACGTTAATATTTTTTTTTCAGCTATTATAATGATTATTTTCCAGTATATAACGTACCTGTTGCAGTAACGTCTCGTATGCGTATCTGTCGGTGATGTACATGACCAGCAGGCGTCCCTCCAACGCGTCCAATCGCTTGCCCAACACTACGATGCGTACTTCAAATGGTACCATCAGCATCTCTCTGTTAAACAAAGGAATTACAAATAAATAACTAAGTACCTAAATCTGCATTCAGAACCTGACATAATTATCAAGTTTTGGTAAAACAAACTCAATGTTAAACAAGTCAAACTTCAAATTCCATTGCAAACGAAGTTTTAGGGCCTTGTTTATTACAAACGGTCAATCGGAAATCAACTAAGACTACATAAGTAACTTTTTTGAAGTGAAAACTTCTTTAGCATCGTTGTGATTTGAAAGTTTATGAAACGAAAAAGCGACAGTAAAAAGAGACATGTAAATTCATAAGATTTAACGTGGGAGAAAATGAGATAGGAAATATTTCTTTTTTTTATACAGTGTTTTTGAAGGTTTCACTTCTACCACGTGTGAATTGCACACATGTTTTTATTTTTTATTTGTAATGGGTTTGCTCTTGACTCTAGTCTAGGTCAGAGGTGACAGAGACAAAGTCTACTATGGAACTAACAACTAACTAACTACCAACTTTTCAGTAAATAGTTGATTACAATAATGGCGATTATAAGGCAATACATTTAAATTATCTAAGATTGAGTATTCAATAGGGAATATGCATGAATTTTTTTCATGGCATTTATTAACAAAATATGAAAATACCGTAGTAGAGATGACAAAAAGTGAAATTAAAATTAAAATCGGCCAAGAAACACGGCCAATATGAGCATTTAAAACTATTGATTACACACCAATTAGACAGAGAGATCCGACATAGACTGTGACGTCACATGTCACTACGGCCATATAAACTCCGTGTTAAATTTCGTTTTGCGAGAAAGAGATAGAAACAAATCTACGATGGCTCATATCTTTTTTAATTTCATAGTTATCCGAAAAACAGTTTTACTAAACTGTTTATTACATGAATGAGGATTAATTTTTTGAATAAAAAAAAAAATCATGCATATTCCCTATTGCCAGCATCACATGGTACTGACTGAAATATTATTTTACTAGCAACGCTCCGCAGTTTCACCCGCATAAATGTCGATGCCGTGGAAATATCAGGATAAAAAGCATCCTATGTGCTATTATGATATACAAGCTATATTACTGTAAAGTTTCATCAAAATCCATTCAGCAGTTTTTGCGTGAAAGAGTCACAAACATCCGGCCATCCATCTTCACAAACTTTAGCCTTTATAATATTAGTGTGATTAGTGGGATTAAAAGTGAAGTTTACCTGTAAAGTTCCGTCGCCAGTTTGGTGGCATCGCTGACATTTTGACAGTTCATCATCCAGAATCTGAAACAAAATGGTGGTTTTGAGACGCACTTGTACAAAGGTGCGCCTTTTACGGCAGATATTAGAGCTTGCGGTGTTATAGACGTTTTCTCCAGAAGGCACTTTATGTTCATGCATTGGCGATTTAGTTCCAAAACGTGTAAAAAAATTTGTTTTTGGAAAAACTACGCAGTTCGCGAAACAACTTCCAAACATTTTATAACTTTTCCAATATACAAGACATTCTAAAATCAACTAATATACACTAGATTAAAGTTGATATTCGTTTAAGAGCGAAATTCACCACGAAAGTTCGGTGAATAACTCTTATCCTGAGAGTAAATTTTGAGTTTTTGACCGTTTTTCTTACGTTAGAACTGTCAGGCGTAAATTTTATTCCACGGATAAAAGATATCTTACTTTGGTAAAATCAGCCCTAAGTAGAAATAATATCGAATGGAAACAAGAATGTGCATAGACTTTTAAAAGCTGTTACAACCAACAAAATTCATCAATCAGGTGGCCTGGAAGAGATCGCAGAACGCGATAACGCCGCCCTTTGTATATTTTGTAGTGTTTGATGTATTTTTTCATGTTATGTATTTTTGTGGTGTACAAACGCCAGCACATCAAGCTACCCGAAACTCAAATTTAACCAATCAACTTTGAAAATTATGCTTCAGCGATAAAGTTGAAAATCTATTAAAGAAATTTGATAGATTGTAGTAGCTTGATGTGCTGGCGTCTGTACAATAAAGTAAATAAAAAAATATATTTTGTGCAATTTTGATTCAAGAGCTTACCTGGCAGAAACAGTAGTGGTGAAGGAAGCACAGTCGTCAGTGACGGTCAGTGGAGTAGAGCCGGTCACGTCCTCCCACACGGCGCGCGCCTGGCCGCCCATGATGGAGCACAGGAGGCGGAGGTTAGTTGTTGACGGCTTCTCTGTGCCACCCTGTAAACACAGACAGATAATTTGATATTGTGTAGGTAGTAGTAGAAAGATGATATTACACAGAAAATAAAATGGCATAAAGTCCAAAAGGGTGGAAAAATTGCCACGGTCGATTGCAGCACCGTTTTATTACACCCAAATATTAGATTGGAGTTAAAAAAAAACTCTATATTACTATTGAGCGAATAAAAAGAAGTCAGTAGAATGAAAAAACTTAAATACTGCAATATTTTTAATGACTGTGTTTTTATGAGATCCCTTTGAGACCTTTGGGCCAGTTTCTCGAACAAAAAATATCATAAAATTAATGTGACAAATTGTCAAGCGCGCGTAAACTGCTGCGGTTGTCTATTGATAAATAATTACTAAATAAATAATTACTAACTGGAAACTGCTTATGCGGACTACAGGAGTCCTGTGCTTGCTTTTTTGCGGGAGTTGGGCATTTATAATAACTACCTGCACCCACATTTAAACAATCACAGCAGTTTACGCGGCTATATTTGGCATATCGAGTTTTAGCGTAAAAGTTTTTTTAATACAGTTGCTCAAAAAGTGGCGTATTGCAGGGACGTATAGCGTTCGGGATGTGGGCTATTACATACTCGTGCTTTTTTTTTACCTTTCCCGAACTCGTGCGTTCTCTTTCCCAACTGTCAAAATAATGTCTTTTAAAAAGAAAAACCAACCATGAAGTTTTTACTAAAAAAAATCATAGAAGTTTTTATGATTCATGCAAATACGTATATTTCTAAAAAGAAGCTTAATTTGTTAAAATATCAGATTTAATGATTTGATTGAATGAGTTAGGTTAGGTTTCATTTCATTTCATTAAATTTCATTTTCATTTCATATCAATAAAAAAATTCTACTGAAGACTTGGCTGTATGGGCATAGTTCCCTTTGCCTACCAGAATGGGTGAAGAAAAAAAATCTCTGCTTATATTCTACGGTTGGCACCATTAATTAGTTGAGTTTATTGTGTTTTTATTATTTTATTAAATTGCTTCATTTTTTCGCAACTGTATTAAAAATAGTCGTTCAGTACACGTGCGAAACCGTCATTGCAACTTGTTCCGACTGTCAACCCTCGCCTTCGGCTGCGCCTCGGCTCGGGTAGACATTTGTCGGAACTCTTTGCAATGACAACCTTTCCGCACTTGTAATGAAATATACTATTGTCTTTGAGGTTGTCTCTTAAATGGTAGTTACATGTATAGCAGGCAGCGGCGCCGTGAGCGTGATGGAGCGGTGGAACTTGCGGCGGCGCGGCTCCACCGTGAGCACGGGCGACACGGCGCCGTGGCGCGGCAGCACGCGCCGGCACAGCTCGGCGCCGCCCGCGTGCGCCTGCAGCCCCACGCGGATGCGCTTCGTCAGCGCGGCCGCGGGGAACTGCGCTTGCACCTAAGCACAAGAAAAATACATCCATAAGTAAGTTGTTTATAGAAGTATGAGGAACAGGGTGTAAAGTTCACTCATACTCTATAGAAAAGGGAGAATCCTCCGAACAGACGGATGTTGTGTCTGGCGGGCAACTGCCCGATGATTCATGTCGGGCCGTTGTATCTATGCTAGTTGCGCGGTAAACTCTGCTTGCGCGATGCAGGATTTTGCGTGACGTCAGTATGACGCGTTGTTTGCTTGTGGCGTTGTAGATACCGCTACATGTTTTAGTGCTGTTTCTGTTAACCTTTTGAAGATTACAGACAGAACCATGTTCCTTTCGTTTCGTATTTAGTAATTCGTGGTGCAAGTGGACCTAAGAATTAATTAATTTGAAAAAATAAATAAATAATTTGAATGCACCAGAGCTTACGACTTTTTTCGTGACAAATATCTGATTTTGAATGTGATTGAAATAGTTTTATCGACAAAGGGGTTCTCCCCAGATGCCGAAGACATGGTCAAATCCAAGATGGCTGCTATCAGATTTATGTTTACCTATGGTGTTGGCGTGTTTGCTGTTTTTTTTGTCTGTTTTGATGTTAAATTTGTGTTTGGTATTTTTGATATGCACCTGTGGAATATGGGCACTGGAGATGGTGCCACCCTCAGGGCCGATGATGTGTACTTCTTGACGCACGCGCGACACGCAGGCCAGGTAGTGAGGGAAGTCGCAAGTTATGATGCGGGTCACACGTTCTCCATTCTCGCCGACTGTTTCATTACCGCCGTATTCATGACGTTCACGTTGTAGGGCCTCCTGGAAACAAAAGAAAATTGGTTTAAATAAGTCACAAAATCAGTAATAGTTTTAGGAAAAAAACTCCCACAAGATCCTGCTACAATTGGACGACCTGTTCATGTATTCATGTGTTTAAAAAATATCGGAAAGACCCATATTAGAGGTGGCGGTATGTTATGACCGTGATTTCTTATGAGATTGTTGCTTGAAACTCTATATAATCACTCGTATCAACTCAGTCTATCGCAGTACACAGCTGGACCTATGTCCTCGGAGAGGCCTATGCTCTCCCAGGATGCGCCATGACACCTTGCCCTCCGCCTTCCGCATTCAGCCTGTCCCAGTCACATTCTTCAGGTCGTCAGTCATCTAGCTGGGGGGCGTCCCACACTACACTTGCCGATACGCGGTCTTCACTTCTCTAGGACTCGTCTGCTCTTCAGGCCACCGGTCTTTCAAAAATTATCACTCTAGGAAAATGGTGATTATGATCAATGATGACAGTGAATACTGACCTGTATGAGCGGGTTGTCGTTGTTGTGGAGGTAGTGGTCCTGCCAGGTCTCGCCGGTGTCAGACCGCAGTATCACTATCTCACGCTCGCGGCATGACGATGTGAAGATTGGCACCTCGATTACCACTGGACTGTAAAGGGAAATAAGACAATAATTATCCATTCCTTGTGACATGGACGAAGAATAAACATTATCAAGCGAAACATCATTAATTCAAATTAATTATCTTGTCAACTTCATTCAATTCGATCTAACATGTTAGACCGAATCTATACTAAATCATACAACTAGAATCATCGAACTAGATCATGAAATCAATTAAATATAACTATTAATTCAAATGCAAGCCTAATAGATCCTTTATTTCCGAATTTGGAAACCAGACTCATTTGAAACATTTGTCATAGTTCTTACCAACATAATATGGTCAAACAACCAAATGAGATTCGACAACAAGTTCACTGTCAGACTTTTCCATGATCTGGCTTTCAGAAGCCGAGAAGATAAACATAATATCTCAAAAACCGCTATTTTCTATCGGTTCTTAAAAGGGGATATTAAATACTCACGCCAAAAACTTAGCCCCCTGTGGCTGCAACTCCAGCAGCCTGGACGCTAAAGCCTCGCCCTCCATGAGCGGCGGCGGCGCCGCGGCCGGGGCCCGGCGCGTGGCCGCGCGGCACGTGACGCGCGTGGGCGCGGCGCAGGCGGCGGCCGGCACGATGATGCGCACGCCGCCGCGACGCTTGGCCTTCATGGCGCCGCCGCGCGCGTCCACCACGAATGATACCAGGAAACTGGGGACAAACATAACAATAGTGATATCTGAGGGTCAAGTGGAAAAAAAATGTGACATAACTAAAGGAGCGTTTATAGACTCTCATTATAGCTCAGTTCAATTCAAGTCGATGCGAAAAGACTGTCTGCCACAAGAAGAGTGAATAAATGAGATAAGTTCATAAGCTATATAATAATAATTTAATTAAAACTGGCGACTTCAAATAAAAATTAGAAGCAAAAAGGATAGAATTGAATTCCCTTACTTAGTGCTGCTTAAAACTTTACTAAAGAAGACAACTGGCAGAAGAGAATTGCTGTGAAAGCATGTATGCCAGGTTTTTCCTAAATACATTCAAGAAGAAATTTTAAGTCTAAGAGGTAGAGTCCCATTTAGCTTACCCGATGTCAAGCGGCTGTCGGTCGATGGTAGCCACCTTCCGGTCATTGTTGCTGGGCCACAGGTGTCCATCTGTCACGGTGTCCTCCAGCGGCTTGGCTCGGTGTAGGGTGCCAGCTTCGCTGTTCATGTAGCGGTATTGCTGCTGCTGTTGGATAGGACACTCCACCTCGCCTGCAATGGATAATAAAATTAACGTTAGAAACAAGTCTTGGCTGTCGTAAAGGGGTTTTTGATTTTAAATACGCTGCTTCAGAGCCTTCAGATTGGCATAAGCAAAGAGAGGCTTTAGCCTGGCAGTGGATGCAGTCGGACTGTAGATAATGATGACGATGAGATGTTCCAAACCCATAAGAAGATTACGTGTAATGTTTTCTGCAAAATACCTGATGTTTCGGAGTACGTATCGTCATGCCCATAATGTTCCCACTGCTGGGACACAGGGCTCCTCTCTGTGAGAGGGAGTGGGCCATTATTCAATAGGCGGGCCTAGTGAGGGTTGGCGGATGTCACATGTATTCGAATTTTTGGTCCTAGGACAAGCTGGTTTCCACACGATGTTTTCCTTTACCGTTTTGAGAGCAGTGGTGATGAAATAATTATTAATTATAATTTACACAATGTAAAGTGCCTGTTTGGGTTCAACTCGTAAGTTGCAGCCGTTACCACTGAGCGACCACTGCTGGGTAAACCCACCATCGCATGACTATATTTAAAACACAAAGTATCAAGAAATGACACGATTTCAGAAATACCAAAAGTAGACCAATGAATTCGACATGACCTCTTTTAGTGACGTCCACACGTCCGAACGACGTAATTCCTGTCCTTGAATCTCGTAATAAATTTTGAAGCTAAGTTCCTACCGCCAGAGAACCATCGATAAACAGCATTAATTAGCACAGATTTATTTATAATACTGCTCAAACCGATGCAAACATGCAGAATGATAAAGATCACATTTACAATAACAACCGCTGGAATCAAACTTCTCCAGAACTCTTGGAAAGTAAACATCTCATAAAAGTTTTCTGTATTTTGTGGATGAATAAAAAGATTATGTAAGTCTTACTGCGTTAACGTACCAATATCTTACAGTTAAGATATGAGTATGTTATTACATCATCAGTAGCTTAGGCCACATTTTTATGGAATAATAATTCTCCGCGTGGGCTTTTTTTTTATTTGTAATGGGTTTGCTCTTGACTCTAATCTAGGTCAGAGATGACACAGATAAAGTCTACGATGGAGCGAACTTACCCAGAAGAAGCCTGTTCACTCTTACTTTGAAGAGATTCGGGTTGTATGCACTCGGAAACACATACCTACGCAGGTAGAGAGTTCCACTCTTTTGCTGTGCGCATTATAAAGGACATTTGAAAACGCTTAGTGCGAATTGGTGGAATATCAACTAGGCAGGGATGGTAACGTAGTAGGTTTATTGGTTCATTTGAGATGGAAGGACCAGCGAGGTAATTGCGTAACACACTAACTGTAGTAATGCCTTTAATTTTGACAGTTCAACAACATTCATTGCGTTATTTACGTTGTTGAGCAGACAAATTTTTCAATCATATGAAGCAATGGATTAACAATATCCTTCAAAACTATTCAGATTGTGATAGTGTGTTACGCAATTAGGGTGCAGGAATAAAGAGTAAATGGAGTACTGATATCGCTATTTCGTCGACTACCCCGCAGCCGCAGTCTGTGTAAATTTATTCTGTGTAATAGTAATCTTTCCCACTTCTAGCGCGCACATTATCATTCAGTATTCAGTAATCTGTGTTCTACTTTGTCTAGACTAAATAGTAAGTGGCTAGACAGGTATAACTCACCTCCCTCGTCTTCCGAGTCGCTCATGAATGTATCCTGCATTAGTTCGGGTGCCGCTACTCTGTATTTACCTTCCAAGCCACCTGTAACAATGACAAAAAGAATATTAGTATTTTTTTCACATGTTTTTAGTAGAAATAGTTACAATTTGTAAGTTAGCAAACAAGTCATGGTCAAATCGCGAGATCAGGTTTAGATCCCAAAAGGCATTTTTGGATCCCAGGAATAGCTGACTTGGTTTCTGAATTCACCAACACGTAGTGAGCACGTGTGGTGGTTAATGCTTTAGAAATGAGGATTTTGCCCTGCAGTTGTACAAATTCAGGAAGGCGAACCTCAATAAAAAAGTACCCAGAGATTTAAGACCTAAGAATTTGCTTATGAGCTTTTAGACTCAGATCCAACAATGAGGGAAAGCTCCAGATCTCATAGTCATGAAGTACAACACCAACTAGAACCCTGGTACCCTAAACCCCCCCCCCCCTGGTACTACTAAAGAGAAGTACCGTTTCGAACCCTATGCTAATAAGTCCAGTTAACGAAACACAATGGTACTTTAAATAGCGGCAGGCAGGACGCATGCAAGCATTAAGCATTGTCAACCGTTTCGTTCTGCTGATTTTTACAACTCATTCTAATATCTTTTATATCGTTTTATGAGGTATAAAGTAACGGGTGTGATTTTTATTGTGATTTAATTGATCCTGTTTGACAGTCCATTCTATTTGCTATATTCACCCTATCGCCTTGGAATATCATTTAATGATAGTTTGTGTTAGCGAATAAATAATAAATCCATTTTTTGTACTGTCATCAGATTATAGTTACGCTAGCACAACCGTCAAACTTCCAGATAAACACATATCAGGTACGGATTGCCTTTATTACACTGTCCACTGACCAAATCTCATGGAGGAAGGTTCAACTCAGATGAAGGACCTGTACCTGAGTTAGGTACTCAGGTTCTTTTCATGAGGATCTTCCTTGATAAGGACTAAGGGATAACATAAGGCCCTTATAGCCTGGGAACCTGCCACTCTAGCTCTGTCCAGCACCACGTTTTCATTCAACTTTTTCTAACAAAAGAATTAGATCCATCTAATAAACTTTGACTACGTCACAGTCGATACTCGTTTGTTTTCCTAACCGCAATATTATATGTAGGTGGTCGCCGTAGACACACGGCAAAAATATGTGAATTGGGTAATCCTAATATGCGTTGAACTAAATTGTTTATGAGGCCGTCTAGTTTTAACAGATCTGGTCATGACACGGATTTGAATGGTTTTCGCGTTTTGTGAATGTGGAGTTTTATTGAATATATCCACCATTGATATCATATTTCTGTTTGTTTGGTATGTACCTATTCAATATTTTGCATGCTTTGTAGGGAATGTAGATGAATGGGCATAGAAAAATAGATCATTTGAATTGTGTTATTGAATAATGGGGGAGTACTTTGCCCAGTAGTGGGACAATACAGGTTGATTAAAAAAATAATAATAACGGAATGTGGATTACAAAAAATAACTTGTTAAGATGAGTTTATGATATTCCGTGGCATATTTTACAAAAAAATGCTCATATTGCCGCCTACCTACAGGCACATCATCATCTGCCACGCCTTTTCCCAATTGTGTTGGGGTCGGCTTCCAGTCTAACCGGATGCAGCTGAATACCAGTATCGACTCTGACCTTCACAACGACACAACCCTGTTACCGATACCCCTTGGTAAGATTGGTTGCAAGACTTTCGGGCTTCTGACAACCCGTAACGACTATTAAAGATCCAAGAATGACAGCCGAGACCAACGGCTTATCGTGCTTTCCGAGGCACGGATAATGTCTTGAAACAAAAACCTTCATAGTATCGCTTTCAAAAACAATACAAAACATCCGTTCACACGAAGATAATAGATTCAATTTTAACAAAAACCGGAAAGTAACATAACAACGATAATAATCTCTTCAAATCAGACACGTGTATCGGAAAACACAGGACAAAGAACTTTCCAAAGAAAGTGTACCGGAGTAAGGAAGTTGCCACATTAGAATAGATGTATGGTTTCGGCGCAGGAGTTGACAATGCTTGCTTGCATACTTAATCATTGGAAACGACATTAGGTCTATGATAACTATGATTATAGTTGATCGAGGCGGGTTATTGTTTGTTTTTGTTTTATACTAGTGAGCGGTCGTGGATTCAGGTGCAAGTTAGTTTAAAAAATATAATTATATTTTGTTGGTCTTACAAGCCAGGTTTCTAGGGTCACAGATTAAAAAGAGCAACCTAAGAGCTAGGACGGTAGAGGTCGTTAACTTTAAAACTGGACGCCCCTCCACTGCTTTATGCATACACTTTTCAAATGTTTGTATTGTTTAGTGAAGGCGAGTGCACCGTGCAGTTTTGAGGAAAACTATCTCTAGCTAACTTCGACCATTTAGGGCGACGCGGCTGTACCTTAATAAAAGTGGGCTGTTAATGAAAACTCAAAACTGTCGTATGTGGATGCGCGAAAAAGAATTTGGGTAATTTAACAACGTGTTCTGTGGTAAATGCTCTATCACGCAACTTTGGAAAATACTTATGATTATTCAAATTCAATGAATATCTTTAGAAATATTTTTATGTCCAACCTTAATGAACAATTTATATGTATAGCGGTGTTCTTCTTTATCGTTTGTTAGGTGACAATTGAATGCGTGTCGGTGCACAGTTTTGCATTTTGTCAGACGTGTACAGTTAAGGTCAGTGACAGTTGCCACGTTATGACTGAATTCTGAGCAGTAGTTTGACCGATGACTACATTGCAGGTGAAAGTGTGGCACTAATGCCTGAGACCTTTTGCTACTCAACCCTCGTGTATGAACTGCGAAGCAATGAGATCACTGTATCCTAGGGGGCGTTACTAAAATGTCTTAGTAGATACATCTTTTTATATACAGGGTACAATTTTGTCTCAAGGTTAGAAGAAAAAACAAAGAGAACGAGAAAGTAGATTTCACTGCTAGGACCAGGATCAAATGTTGATCAAACTGATATAATTAATTAAGTAATTCCACTTAGGCCGGAAAATTGTCCCCTGGCTGTCTAGGGACTGGAAGTCTGATAGAACTGTGCCCGATATCAAATGACTTACTCGGCTTCCTTCAGAAGAACCATTGAACGGATTTTTCAACTCGAAATGAAAAGAGTGCTTTTATTTAATTGATGAAAGATCTATTTTTGACATAACGTACACACGACGACATATAGAAAGAAAAATAGGTTTATTAGTCACAGAAACAGGTGCATACAAAAACATAATAAACTGTATCTAATAATAAAGAAAAATAGAAACAAAATAAATCTATGATCACGAACACAAAACAGAACAGCTGCATGTCACGACGGTGACAAGAATGCTTCCACTCAGCATGATGCTATGCTATAGGCAAGCACAGCGCAATTTTCAGTTGTCACCCGAAAAATAAATTCCAATTTTACCTGACCTCGCATTGTATAGACTTTTCGTACAATGAGATGTCAGCTTATGCTAGAAAAGCATAGCTTGCAATGTTGTCGTGCGTACCTACATAAACGTGGGCACTAAGCATTACGAAAATAATATAATTAAGCACAACACATTTAACTTCATAATTATTTTAAAAGGAGATTACAAGATCGATTCTCCTCACTCTCATTTCGATTAGAAAAACTAGTACGACGAACATAAAAATCGACCTGAAAATTAATTTTAGGTCAATGTGTTTTACGGGCTAGCAAGTAAATTATAGTTTTACATTAGTCATTATGGCAGTGCAGTGCTGTGTAATATTTCATCGGTCACACTCCATTCATGCGGGTCGTAAGACGTATTTCATAGGCTTTTTTATGCTTCTGTTTTAAGATAATGGATAATAACTATTGTTTTCAGTACTTTCAGCTAAGGTACTTCATGAAAATTTTATTAGTGCTTAGTATGAGGCCATAATTGGTGATGTTCTTCAGATAGGTCAACTGTCAAGTGCCTAGTAATCGCAACCGGCGGCGTGCGTGTTTGACCAGATTATGAACGTAAACGAGTCAAAAGGAGTATGTAAGTTGACGTTTTGTAGTTTCTGCCTACCCCCATGGGGAGAAGGCGTGAGTTTATATGTGTATGTGTTTAGTTTGAAATGCTTCTGAAAAACCTAAGTCAGGCCAAACAATGCATTTGCCATTCACGTGTCTTCGTTTTATACAGTGATACAAGGCAAGATATATTATAAGTAGACTGTTTTATGAATGATTTTCACGTGTTTCGACACATAACATATCATATCATCGTCTAATAATATCAACTGCCAAGGATATTTGGCGTTTATTCACCACGCGATGATAGTGCCATGATCTCGGTATGTTGCAGACACCCCTGTCGTCGCTACCTACCTGTATTAGCCACATCCAGAGCACACGCTCGTAAAACAGAAATAGTAGCCGAAATCGGCATGGGATGGATTATTTATTATTATTGTATGAGTCTTCTTTACCAACGCCTAAAATGAGAGATTTCCTATTCTAGGACAGTACATTTTCAATGTATATATCAACCACAATTATATCATCTCTGCCTTTAGCCCAATTTATAAGTACTATGTCTTCTTTAAGCATCTCTAGCAGCCGAAATATCAGTGTCCAGTAACATTATAAAACAATTTAGGACGCATCTATGACTTCGGAAATCTAATGACTATCATCAGTCGGAAAACTGACCTTGAAATCTAATAAGAACTCCTGACACGCTTACACTAGCATACCAGAAGCTGACGCGATTTAGTGTCGTGTTGCATGCACTAATTAGATTAAAACAGATGTTTCTACGTCGTTGTATGTTTTCCATCTCTTTACTACCTGATAATACAATATAATTGATCTGCAGAACTCATCTAATGATGTCATTTAAAATGTAAAGCAAGTGACTTGGATGTAAGATTGTAATTAATCTTCATGAAATTATTGTAATGGCAGTCATAATTAAAAGGGCGGAGTGCATTAGTTTAGTTCAGTATTTTGTTTATCTTAATGTTTGCTTTTCTACTATCTACATGTCAAATTAAATAGCAATAAATGCCTCGTAAATAACCGTATAACTACGTCAAGTAATGTCATAAATTATCGAAATGCGCTAATAGTGCAAGTTTATATTGCAGTTAGATTCCATTGACTACCGATAAAGATAGTATTTTCTCACAGACTTCGATCTCAATGGACCGAAGATGAGGCACGCGTGTCTGCAAAGTATAACTCATTCGGTGATTACACAACCTGTCAATTGATCGCACGCGACAGCGCGCGAGCAACTGATGTCACCGCCTCCTCAGCATGCGTGGGAGCGCATGGGGCCAAGTAATTGACTCCATGACTCTTCCATCACCTGACTTCTGACTCTTCACATTTTGATGGGCCATCATGACGAAACTATTACCCTTTATAGCACAATTGACAATCATTGGCCATTAATCAGTTTTGGTCCATCGGACTGTCGTAAGTAATGTTTAATTCATGCATAGATTTGATTAGATCATCAGACACAGCGTAATGGATGTCTGGCGTTCTTTCAGCTCGAGTAACGATAGTAAGGAGTGTTAAGGTCAATGTGAATTATCGAGCAATCCATTTAAAAGTTCTATCCATCATCGGAATGATAGCAATTTGTAATCAAAGATTTATCGATTCCTTAGGAAAAATACTTTCGTGATCGCCCCGCCCCGCCCTGTCGTTGAAACCACCGATTTCTTGGCCCTACCCAGAAGCCGGCATAAAAATATGGCCGATGTGAGCAATAAAACGAATGGTAGGTACCTAAAATGAAAGAAACGGTAGCTGTTTTATAGATAGACGTGACAAGACAAGGTCGTCCTCAATATAGAGCGATCATTATTTTTAAAAGGTTAGTGAGGTTACAAATAATAATTAGAATCGTCGTTTTTATATTCAGCATGTTTACGACGCAATTACAACCAGGTAGGTACCTAAGTGCTGCCGGGATATCGATTGTTATATTTATGAATCACAAAAAACGAGAATAGTGTTGATCTAAAGATAAATATAAATCAGAGATGGCATTGAGGTGGTTCCTTGCATTTTGATTGTGTTCGAAAGTTATGATGACACATTTTCTGGCACGACTTCTTCATGATAGTTGCGAGTGTACATTTTGAATGTTTATCACGCCAAAACAAAATGATGTGTTTATTTATAGCGTGTTTTAATAACGGTTAATCACTGCACTGTTTTTGATAGTTTAAAACAAAACTCAAAAGTAGGCGAAAGAACAGATGCTGTTTTAACGTATACGAGTACCTTTTTTATTGAGTTTATTTTGGGAAACAGTTGATTGTACTGATCATGTAAACTAAATTCTATTCTAATCCTTGTTTTCAACTGATGTTTTTTCCACATAGACTAATATCAACTTAATGATAGTGTATTAATTAAATTGATTTCAGAATAACTGAACCTTTGAAAATTAAAAAAAAATGAAGTTGTAGCGATATGTGGGTAAGTATTAAAGTTGTTTTGTTTTTGGTTTGATAATATCGTCAGAAAAAAAGAGGAGCCCTATCCCTATACCCAGCAGATGATGATGATGATGAAGGGTGTTTTTCAAAAAAATACATAATTATCTGTTTACATGTTTGGTAACTAAAGCGTGCAGCGGTCGTGCGGTTTATAGCTTTAACATACCTATTGTTTATTATATATTAATGGAAGTTCATGTAAAGCTACCTTGAAAACTAATGCTAGATCGATAGTAGCTACTGAAGTTATAGCTAAGAAACTGCGAATTTAATTACAATACCAGTGTTAATTGGCGTCATTGCCGCAAAAGGAACAATAATAGTGCGTATTCACTTCTTATTAATGTGAAAAACAGCAGTCTAAGCTAAATATGAATCATCGTGATATCTCGTTAACATGGAATGCTAAACATGGCCAACTCAATGGCAGTCAAAGAACTGATTGATAAATGCTGCTATGCTTATGCAACTATGCACCATGGCTGAATAGACGAACAGTGTACTTCTCCATACAGCACCGTGATTATGTAACACACTCACAATCAAAATAGGCCTCAATACGGTACAGTTGATTTATTTATTGCATTCATTTTTAAGCATTCCTATTTCCATCATATTGACTTATCAAAATGACGTCATAATTGCGATTGTGTCATATAGTTGAAGGTCCTCCGTAGCCCTACTAAAAATGATTGCACGGGAACAATGTTCGGATTTCGGAGATACCCGCATTTTTTTTTGTCTTTATAATCATCATCATCTGCCTAGCCTTTTCGCAACTATGTTGGGGTCGGCTTCCAGTCTAACCGGATGCAGCTGAATACCAGTATTTTACATGGAGCGACTGCCTATGTGACCTCCACCACCCAATTACTGGGTAATACCGTACCCCTTGATAAGACTGGTTGTCAGACTTTCGGGCTTCTGACTACCCGTAACGATTGTGAAAACATTTACATCATGTATTCAAAGTACTCATATTGTAGAATTGAGGACAAGAAGAATTGTCGATGTTTTCCAAACACTGCTAACTGACTGGAACCTTCTGTCGGCTTCAGCTTGCAGAGTAAGCAAGCTGGAGTGGCAGAGGGCTGGCCATGTTTGACGAAGGGGCGATGGCCGGCAGGGCAGACGAGTCCTGGAGTGGAGACCGCGTATCGGCAAGCGTAGTGTGGGACGCCCCCCAGCTAGATGGACGGACGACCACAAAAATGTGGCTGTGAGACGGACTGGATGCGGAAGCCGGAGGACAGGGTGTTGTGGGTGAGCATTGGAGAAGCCTTTGTCCATCAGTGGACTGCGATAGACTGAGTTGATTGATTCAAAGAACAATAAGTCCATTGTTTGTCTCTACAACACCCACAAGAAATATCCGCCCAACATTCAAGAAATTCCGTAGCACGCAGCATCAATTTAAAACATTAGGTACCCCACGTCCAAATCAGCGTAATATTCTCGTTAAAAGAAACCATTCAACTAATAAGGGGTAAGCAGTTATGTGGGTGTACACAGAGTGACGTTATTTACTCAAGGAGCGGCTGCAGCTGACATCATCGCCGGACAAAAAAGGTCGCTTTTGCAGTTTGCTCAGATCAGATTTTACAATGTTGCAAGATTATACAATGCAGTATGATTTATTTCTTTGTTTACCTTTTACTGCATCGTAGAGGTCAAAAGCGACTGATGAGGTCCTAGGTTCTATCACTATTAGTAGGGTGTTTGTATTAGGAAATCTTTTCGCAGGGCTGAGGAGTAGATAGCCTCCCCCCTCCCTCCATTGAAATTTTTGACGATGATTATTTT
Source organism: Luperina nickerlii (assembly GCA_963855955.1). Lineage (NCBI taxonomy): Eukaryota > Metazoa > Arthropoda > Insecta > Lepidoptera > Noctuidae > Luperina > Luperina nickerlii. The sequence continues at coordinate 8,177,877 of OY979687.1, read as the reverse complement.
TTTAATCAGCTGTTTCCTACAAAAAAGTGAAATAAGTACAACCTACGTGGTCAAACTGTTAACAGCAATTTTTTTTTAAATAACCGGCTGGTTGTTCTAGAATCATGTACTGAATCCATGTATAAAGGAAAGTGCTGCACTCTGCTTACAGCTTTGGACAGTACAGGCGTGATGTGATTTACTTTTGCAGGGTCATCAGAATGCCTATTAAATAATGTTAGGTTTGCGTGTGGCCAATGAAGGTAAAGTTGTTTCTTTTTAAACGAAGAAAGTGTGCCACAGCTTTTTGATGGTGTAATCCGGAAGTTTTCACGAACTACACGAACTTCCATTAAAATAATAGGTTAACGAGAAATTATTTTTACAATAGGTGTTACGTAAACAGTAGGTACCCACAAACACAATCGATCGTTCCTTGAAATAAACTGTTAAGAATTTTGACCACAAAAGTGTCTTCCGATAATATTACAAAGTTGTAACAATCTTCTAATGCCACCGATTTTAATGATTTTATTAATTAACACCAATTAGGAAAGCCGGTCATCTTTAGCCATACATTCGTACCTACGTTCCTATTAAATGTTACTGATCGAGACCGAAGACAAACTAAAAAAAAGTTGATTTTAGGTAAACGAAAAACCCAAATCGAGTTTGATTGCAAATGAGACGTGCTTTTAAAAACTACGTTTCCAGAATACATCAGAATGTTGGTGTATTTTATTTTTGCCTAATTTCACAAAGGTATTAATTTTTTCCATCTTAGCATGAATTAGCATCTTAGCATCAAAAACATTCTAAGATTCGTCCAATCAAAAATTTCTTGCATAGCATCAGGTGTAGGTACGCAACTGTAATTAACAGTAGAGTGCACTAATTAACATCCATTTGGGTTAGGAAACATTAATTAAGCGACGGGAATGTCGGTAGGGAGATCAGTCAACTCTGGATGAAATAATTATATTGTCAAGAGCGTGCAATATGCAAGTATGTATACTGCAACAACGCATGGATATAGTTTTTCATTCAAATAATAAAAGATCCGACCGATATGATTCTTTGCAAGTCAATTTAAATACTATTTAAATTGACGCTTATACGCATTGTATCTAATAATAGCTTTTACGCAAGAGGTCTGTTTGTATACGTGCAACACTAATTGATTTGATTTCGATAGATAAGCAAATTTAATTGCACTGTACTTTTTAAAGTATGTCTTCTCTACATGTAATTACACATATAGACTACCCAGTGGATTTTGTTTCAATCATCATCTTAGCCTAATTAAGTTTTCATCCATTTTTTCAAGTAGTCGCTAATTATAATACTGCAGATAGGTAACAGAATCAGTATTTGATTTTATTCGTGTGCGGCAGAGCTATAATGTAACAGTTACAACTTTATAAGTATTCGCGGTAAAAAGCTACTTTATCGAGCGGTAAGCATTCCGATTCCGAGGTGGGCTAGTATTCAAGCTATGCTATAACCCGTTGATCTGACATGATGAACGTTGAGGATAGTTACAAACATAGAAATAAAAATATCTATGGTTACAATAGTTGAAATCGCTGACTCGCTGAGAATCGGGACCAGCCGGTCGATTCTGTAAAAATCTCACCGTGAAAACTTAGGTGAAGTGAAATTGTTTTTGCTAAGAATTGACACTATTGACAGCTCACTCTACGCTCACTTCACTTATGTTTTCACGGTGAGATTTTTACAGAATAGCACCGTAGAAGGGTAATTCCATAACACACTAACAGTAGGAATGGCTTTCATTTTGGCAGTTAAATAACATTCATTGCGTTATTAACGTTGTTGAGAAGACAAATTTTTCGAACATAAAAAGCAATGGATTAGCAATATCCTTCAAAATTATTCATATTGTGATTGATAGTGTGTTACGCAATTAGTGCGCGGGAGTATTTTAGAAACGCATTTAAAAGGAGAAGAAGCTTATCGAAGAACAGCACTTTGTGTTTTTATGAAAGAAGACACCGTGACTTTGTTAATTAACTTTGTTTGGGGGAATCTCAACAGATTTATTTCCACAAACGAAAAAGTTTATTAATCCAAAACTTTACCAACAATAGACCTACCAAACAATAGACACTTTTCAAGATCAAAAATCAATTGTTCGTCCAAAGGCAATAACTGTATCAATAGAGGAAAATAGTAAAAAAATCCATAATAGTTATGCTGACAACCCACTGTCACGCCCGTCAGACATGACTACCTAAAACTATTCAACAGATTTGTATAACCCAACTGATTGCAACCATAGATGTAACGATAACACAAATGTGATACACAATAATGACACATAATAGGTGTGTACATAAAGCTTTATATTGTTTACATCGTAAAACACATGTGGACTTGATGGACATTATGTCTATAGCCTTTCATTGTCACAAATTATTCCATTGTCACATCTGATTGTTATCGGTGTGTTATCAGAAAAGGACCGTCATTAAACTAATGAGGTGGTGATCATTGCAGTCTGTATTAAATGAGCTGCTTTTCTGTTAAATGTATTCTCTGTTAACTGGGAGCTGATTTACCTGGCACCTATACCTGATAAGGTTCTTTTATTTTTGTTTTTCTATTGGGGGGCAGGGAACATTGAAGCAATCTCTCGACTTTAATCATAAATTCAGCACATGATTCTGGACCACTTAGCGATAAAAATTTTCGATGGTTATTGAAAAATAAAAATTGTTTTGCTATACATTTTGACTGCGTAAATATTGCACTTCTCTATGAAACAGCTGATTTTATTTTTATAAACGGTTATACAAAAATTTTCCTACAGAGTGAGTAAATGTGAAGTCTGGTGAATTTTTAACACTATATTCAATTTCATCTTCCATGATTTGACTTTTTAAAGATTAGTAGACCCACGACATTTTCTACATTATAAAGATAGAAAAGTAATGCGATGTGCGGTTACAATAAAATTACTTACCTACTATAAATTCTTATACAATGTAAAGACAACCTTAGTAAAAATCACTTTGATTCGAGAGCTTTTTCTCTCATTCTATCCATCGTTAGACGTATTAAGCACTGCCTAATTGGAGCACCAATTTTAATGGGAAAGAAAGACAGTGATGGCCGAAATCGAACGTTTCTATCAAAATATTATACCTACTCATTTCCTGAAGACGCAATTCAAAGGCATGCCACAAATGATTGATGATGTAGATATTTAGAGTCTATGATAAATGTGGAGTCTAAAAAGGCTTTGTCAGAGCTTAGCTTAATATATGTTTTTCTGGATTAGTATATTTATTATATTTGCGTGATTTTGTATTTTTTTAATACATCTATCGAGGATGAAAATTAGCCGAAAATCTATCTCATTAATGAAAAGGTAACAGACAAACAAGACTTGCTTTCGCGTTTTTAATATTATTTTACAGGGTTATTGGAAAAACACCAACAACCTTTAAAGAGGTCATTGTACTCATCATTATGAACAACGTTTACTAAGTCGCGAAAAAAATCAATTGTTCCCTACATTTTGACGAGTTATACGAACATGATCGATATTAGAATAACATCTAGTGAAGTTTTAAAAGCTACTGTCCTTTACCTATAGTAAATCACATAACCTTTCATTGGTCGCATCCTAGTGGCCACAGGATGTAAGCTGTCGCCTATGAGCAGCATATTAACCTTACTTCCGAGCAACTATGACAGGTCATGTGAGCTTAAGTTTACAGTTAAATTTTGTCCCCAGATTAAAAGTAATGAAATTTCCAGAGTAATACCTAATTACCGATTTCAAAAAAAGGAGGTTATCAATTCGACATGTATGTATGTAATATTATTGGAATTGCATTATATTCACATATTATGACAATCAATTAGGGTTTCCAAACAAATATAGAAAATTTTATAGACGTATGTATGTATGTTTGTCCACGCATTTCTCCTCAACTATTAATCGGATCGTGACCACTTTATTGGCTTACATTTACTTCAACTTAGGGAACAGTGCAAGTGTCATCAAAATCGATTCAGTAATTTTCAAGATATGGACTAATACGTGTAAGTGTGACGGCCTGGCTTATTGATACGAGCTACGGATGAAGTGTCAAAAGGAAAACATATCAAATTCAAATCAAATTCTAGTGCAATATTTAAAACAAAACTACCGAGTATTACCTACTTAATAATTTCGGAAGTCGGTGACAAAAAACTATAACTGAAATACAGATCCCAAGACACCGATTTCCGAAATTAAATTTATTTGATAATTTTTGAGTTAATTTCTTTTTGAAGTCGATTTAATTTTTTTAAATACTTTTTATTTTGATTACATTATTTGATGGTTTCTCGAAAATAATATACAAAAATACAGAGTTGATATTTGTCACAAACTAAACGAAACAAAATATCGTGAGGAAGCATGCCCTAGAACCTAAAAATCGAAGACATGCGATATCTACCAACCCGCACTGGGACCGCGTAGTAGATTACAGCCCACTCCGTCTTGAAGAGAGGAGGCTTGTGTGCTAGCAGTGGGAACATTATGCTACTGAACATTAGGCAGATTATGCTACACAAGCCTGCATATCTTACTTCTAGGTGCCATATAAGAAAGGATGAGAAACAGAATGATAACAATCCTTAAAACAAATTAGAGAGGTCGTAGACCCATTTAACTAGAGAGGTCAATTAGCCAAAAGCTAAGTGGATAATCCCATACCACAGCTTATTGAAAATTATGAAGACTGCTTTACAGCGCCTAGCAATACTACTGCCACTATAATTTGCATAAATGAAGATTTATCAAAATTGACGAGATCTAGACAAAAAGTGACTATGAAACACGTAAATAAAACTTACATCATTCAGAACAATAAAAGAAGACCATCCAAAACTTGACTCATTAAGTCATTACCCAAAAAAACATTTTTGGTTTTGCAACAATGTCAGAAAATTTGTCTATGGTCCGTTTTGGACGATGATCTCACTTCTGCGTCCACCGCTCTATAGGTACAGTAGAATTGTGTCAAAGAATAAAGTAATTTGTTAATGGTTACAGAATTTGACAAAACATGGCTACTGTGTACCAAAGCCATTAAAGTAACGGCAGAAACACCACAATAATGTCTTTCGACATGCAAATTATTAACTTGATGGCCTAACATTAGTATTTTGGAGGTTTATCCAAGAGTCAAGAGTAAGGTGTTTTCTTTACTTATCTATTTTCGTAAACAAGCAATAATGGTGTACTACCTAGGGTTTTTTTGTAAAATTCATGTGTTGTGTTTGATCAGATGCAATTTACAACTGAGCATGACGGACGTTTTTACGTTCATCTCTAACTTAAATTTATAGAAAAACTCTTGTATTTCCTTCCGTATTTGTTTACCAAACATGACACGCAGGAAAAACACTTTACAAATAAGTAGTGTGTTATCTTAACATCGTAATTAGGACTGAAAACACAACGAAATCATGTTTGATTAAAATACTTACATACGGAATGATCTCATCGTATGGACTTATGTAACTGCGTAAATGAACGTTAAACTAGACATCCTTACAGCAGAGTTAACATAGGTACATGGAACTATTTCTGATCATGATTCAGTGAGAAGCCAATTTTTTATAGAGATTAAAATTACAGATTTTTCACGCTGCGATGCAGTATGATTTTATACTGTTGCCTGCTTAATATTTTATTTTGTATTCATTATAAAATTGTATCTACAGTTATTCAAACAGCTCGTTTACTGGCAGGATTTTTGATAAAGCTACGCAACAGACCATGTAAATTATTTCATTTTTTTTGGAGATCTGTTAACATTTTGTCGGAAAATTTTGCGATAACCTGCTCTCATAGTACGAACGAAACACCACGAGAATGACAAAACAATGTATATTCCACAACTTTTTGTACAGAAAATTTCAGTAGTGGAACCTTCGCGTTTAATCCTCTAAAGAGACTATTTTTTGTCTATGGTAGCCACAGTCATAGTCAGTCATCTGTGTCCTAAACCGGCAATGATGATGTAAACCAAAACACTATAGCGACCTTGACTGACAGATTTGAGGCCTCCGCTTTTATGATAAGTATACCATTAAAACGATGTTTTAGTAATGTATGAAAGTATGAGGATTCTGCATCTGGTTTTCAATAGGTCTGTAAAACTTTAATGATGTTTTTGATTTAAGATGAAGGTTTTGGCAATAGAATACTACATCAATAATAATAGTCTTGTTCTAGACGACATACTTTTAAATCATACTGGGCAATCAACATTGTTGATTTGTCAAAATGATAGCAGTTGCGATTATGAATAGGTGTGTTATGCAATTAGGCTTCTCAGCATTTTTATCTCAAAATATGTGTTAGTCAACATCTGTAACGCGGTATGTGTTTACCAAAACATTGATAACTGATCTACTCGAAAACTGGAGTAAAGAGGATCTTGGAAGGTTTCACAAACCCAAAATACTGCGCTAATAACCGTTCTTCATGTAAGATGATGTCAGTAGTGCTATTAACATCCCATGTTTTAAAAAGATTGATTCCCCAGTGTTCCAGTCACGTTATGAAATCTTTGGATATGTAGGTCATAAACAGTGGTATGTGGGTCGTTATGACGGTAATCGTAGCAAGTCTGTTTCGCCGATCATAATCATATACCTAATGTTAATCTTACACATGGCTTCGCTGTTTTTTTTTCTTCTTTTGTTTTTTTTTTTTGCGGATTTTAAAGTTTTTTTTTTGACGATTATAGAGTGAGAAGGTTAGCGAGTTGTGGATAGTTTTCTACCGGACGATTAAAAAATGTGAAAAACATTTTGGATAATTGAGAAAACTAGCCTCTAATTCTAAATGTAAACAAAATTACACTAATATCTATTAAACAGACTATAAAATGGACTAGATATTTGTCAGTCAGCGGATACAGGATTAACTGCTTACCAAATGGATTACAACAACATAAACAGTCCGTATTTAGCAACCTCAGTTTTCCGTTCATAAATCATGAATGTCGATAATTTTTACGCAAAAATATGAGAAAATTATATACCATCCTCTTTTCCGGGCTTGATGCACTGTAAACACGACACTAACTTTTTCTTTTTCACTTTTTTACCAACATCATTCGGCTTTCCATTAGCCAAGTCTTTCTTCTCATCTTTTTTCGTTTTATTCTTTTGTTGTTTTACGACACCCATTTTTATTTATCACGAGCGTGGAAAGCGCGCGCTTTTCCGAGTTCGCTTTTCAAATATGGCGAGGGCGCGCGTCGTACAGATGCACGTTCAGAAACTAGTGCGAGACTAGCAACGCTAACTGCATACGCGAGCGGGCAAGGAAACACTGGCAGCTTACAATGAGTCTGTCTAATGAACACCATTCGCGCCGCGCAGCAGTAGCACAGTACGGCAGTCGGCAGCACGATGCTCGTCTAGAGGTGCGGCGCGTGAGCTCACGCCAAATCGACTCTCCAGATTGGGAATCAAGGCCAATTCATGGATTAATATTCCGTGTGTGGTCACTTCCTAAATGTAATGTTAATTTCACCTAATTAATATTTCGGGTATGTGTCCCTAACGTGAAATTATACTGACAGTTACGAAGCAATTTGTTCTGTTTACAAGTACATTTGAATTGGTTAGTGATAAAATCTTTTTAATTTAGCATGGTTTTTGTAAGCACTTGAGTTTTATAAAAGGGCGTTCATAGCAGTGGAATGTTCTTAAAATAGTTGTTAATCAGTTTTTTATGTTCTGAAGTGTTACAGTTCAAAGAATCTATATCCGGAACGTTGGGTAATCAATAGTTTTCCAAGGCGCGTATATAAATATAGAGCGGGCTATTGCTTTTGTATCAAGGACGATATCATCATACATACTTGTCAGTAGTTATACGAAGAGTCAAGGGGATTCGTGACTTGCCGCCATTAGGTCACTACTGATACAGTTATAGCAAGATTAATTCGAACACATTTCGAGGCGAAGTTTTTCATTTGCACTTAGGTGTTCAAGATCACCTAAGTCATGTCTTTGGAACATAAAATAAAGAACACTGTCGCCTACATTAAAATAAATTTATGAGACAACAATGAAAATAGAATGTTTCAGTAATTTTTCATTTGTTGGAATAGATTGGTAGTCAGATATTTTTTTCGAACAATGGTAAAAAGCCCAAAATATATTATTATAAGTCAGCTACCATCAGCCATGTTGATTATTATAGTCAAGGACACAAAATGATGGAAATTGGTCAAACGCGAGCACCTTTTGAAGGTTCCGTATTATCACGCTTTTGATCTGAAATGGCAGGGAAATAATTCTGATTGACATTACGCGGGTCTAACTAAGATTTATGTTTGTGTTATGCTAATATTACATAGCTGAGGAAGTTGCGTGCACAATCACATGCGTAAGTTCTTTTCAGACTGGAGAAATTCACGTGCGTTTTACTTTGTTAAGGCTACACAATATTGTTTCAGCTGTTTCATTGAACGAGTCAAGTCAACATAAGCCCGCATGAAACTTCCTGAAAAGATAGGTCTTTCAGAAAAAAAAAATAACATTATGTCGACACAGTGTTTCTAGACTGATGACTGCAAGAACAACTTCCACGCACCTTTGACTCTCATATTATTTAGAAGTTGCCTATGTGTTACTACTCCTAGAACCATCAATCGGAGAAAATTTGTATGTCTCACTGATCATAAGGACTATACTCTCGTAGACTCAGAACAATTGGATCACTGACTACCAGCGCCTACGTACCGCAAACGCTACTCATCCGCCAATATGGAACCACCTTTACAACATCCGAGAAAATCTACCCATACAATCATACATTATGCGCTATGCAAATCCCACTCTCTCAACATACCCGCAGGACAGCGTTGCGTAGGCGCACGTTTAAAAGCATATTTGTCACGGTCACTTAAAGTCTGTTATGTAGTCGTTCTCGTGCTCAATGTCACGGCTACATAGGTACAGTTAAAGGCAAAAACATATGTATATATGTACTATCAGGGAAATTAAACAAAGATTTTCTCGAATTGATTGATTGTTGTGTTATCTTATAACATACCTTTGTGAATTATATCTTAAGACTAAATCCCTGACATAGGTGACCCGTGTCGGAGCAGGCCAAGGAGGCTGCTTTGCTTGAAACGTTTGGCGAGAATAAGCACTCTGTGCAACATCGAGAGGAGTGGAAGGAATGGGAGAGAACCTTTTCCAAGAGTAGGACAGCACAGACTAAATTACAAAAACACAATTACAAAAAACGGGCTTTTTAGGGTTCTATACCCAAAGGGTAAAAACGGGACCCTATTACTAATAAGACTGTACTGTCCGTCTGTCTGTCATCAGGCTGTATCTCATGAACTTTAATAGCTGGACAGTTAAAATTTTCACAGATGATGTATTTCTGTTGTAGCTATAACAACAAATAAAACAAACATTTAAGAGCGCTATCACAAGTTTTTCTTGTTTAGAGCGTTTGACTCGAGTTTTGATTTGTGATTATGGTTTAACTAAAGTCACAATAGTAAAAAAAATACATGCCCGAGAAAGTTTAATTCCTTCTTTTGGGAGCGCATTCAATAAATATTTCAGTTTGTTTACATAAATCAGTAAAAAACTTGTTCCTGCAAAGGCTGTTTCATAAAAATTTAATTTCGGGCATCTCGCGATGCTCTGTTACATCGAAGATATAATAGTTTAATAATTTATAAAAATGTCCACGGTACAACTGTATCTTCTACTTTGGAATGCATACATCAATTTATTATGTTTAATACAGTAATAAACCAAAAATAATTCCGTAAAACAGAGAGTTAATGATATTTTTTCAGCCGAAATGATATTTTTTATCTCTGTTTATTTAATAGAAATTCAAACAAAAAGTGTTTAATAACTAAGGTTACTTTGTCACCTTGCTTGAAAAAAAAAATACTCTATTTTAAAGTAAAATAATATTTTTAAGGAATTGTTTTATGCAATGCTTTTTTATCAATATAAATCTCGGGATGCACGGTCTTAGCTTTAGTCCGCGCCGAGCGCTTTCAGAGGGAGGACGTAGCGCTCACTCGCTGCTGCCGTCACGTGATCTCGTTCGACAATTCGCCACGAATAAAAAGCGACCAACACTTCTTGATACAAGTGAGTTTTTTTTTTTAATTAGTTATGTTCTGATTGTAATGTATATAATATAATTATTTTCCTATGATGTTCCAACGCGAATATAATTATAGAAAAAAAACATACGTAAATATAGTTGTTGTTTTTAATTTTTCTGACTTTTTTATTTATCTCCAACATTAATTTAATTAATTATTTTCAGACAATAGTTCACAATAATGGGCAAAATAGAACTTTTGGTGCTGTCAAAATAAAAAAAAAAGGTTTTGGCCGATAATTTGAAACGCGCAAGAGAAGCTCAGCGGTAAGAATTTTATGAGGAGTGCGTGCTTCCTGAAATCATAGATTCGAGGAAAGCACGGTCTATGCCGCTTCGGAGAATATTATTTTAATTATTTTACAATTATTATACTGGTTTTTTATGGTTCCGTACCTTAAGGGTGCCAACGGGACCCTATTACTAAGGCTCCGATGTCCGACCGTCCGTCTGTCTGCTAGTGTCTCATGAACCGTTACAAGTTCACAGTTGTAATTTTTAATTTTAATAAAACGACTTTTGATTTGCCTTTTTTTATTTTCTTTTGACTTTTTTGACGTGACAACGTCTAATAAATCGATGAAGCTGGCTGCACACACGAAAAAAACATGACTCATGTAGCGTTACCTCGCGGCCTTGCTCTGCTGTAGCGTTGTACGCCATGGCGGCTTGAAGTGCAAGCGAGAGCGCGGAACGAGCGATGAGAGACAGATGATGTCGAACGCTGCCGAATCGGCCTCCGCGTTCGGCAATTTCATTAATGTTTTGTTATGACGTTGTCACGTTAAACTATCGTCCGTAAACCGACTTTACAGACAACCGATTTTTATCCAAACTGTAGAAACAACATCACATTGCATTTATTTCTATAAATAAGTACTAAAATGTCTTCCTACCTGCTAAATAAATTACATAATATATTAAACTTCGTAAAAAAAGTAGGTACAAAAAGTATTTATAAAAGTAGCACAAAAGTATTTGTAAGTAATGTTAGAGGCTGGCAACGCGCAAGTAATGCAGCTTCTGGCAATGCAAGCGTCTTTAGGCCAGCGTTGCCAGTATGTTACTTTTGTAACATTTTACGTTACTTTTGACCCTCTCATGTTACCTCCATGTTACACGCCTCAAAATGTTACTTTTAAGACTTAATAAAAAATATTTCACAGAAAACAAAAAATAAACATGAAACGGAACGCATACAAGAAAGGTTTCGTTCGTCATGTTGGCGCACTTGATTGTCTTGATTTTGTGACCAAATTCTGACGCGACGACAGCGCGAAAATTTTTCACTTCGTTTGTCGTATCGCATATTCACTCACTCGCGTGAATTTCTAAATGACCCATCCCGCTTACTTAGGCGAGTGAGCGACAGCCTAGTAGTGGCATCCGTGTTGGTTCAGTTCAGTTTGTTATTACGATTCTTTCGAAGCCTACTAAGGGGACAGCTTTTTTTTATGTAATAAAGTGCCATGTTATTATTAGTCGTTTTCCACAAAAAATAAGGTAATGTTACTTTTCTCGTGAAAATGTTACTTTTTGAGCTCTCTCATGTTACATTTGACTATCTGTCACTGGCAACACTGCTTTAGGCTGCGGTAACTACACACCATCAAGCGGGCCGTATGCTAGTTTGTCACTTTAGTGGTATAAAATAAAAATTAAAAGTGAAGTAAATTTGTATGACCCTATTGTAACTCAAACCGTTGTAGGTAACACTCATCGGTACAAATAACATTTCATGAACTATAATAACAGTAATTTAATTTATTTTGAAAACGAAGGCTCTTGTTGGTTTGATCCTGGCGTCCGACGCATAGCGGTTTGTATGTGTGCATAGCGTTCTTCCCTAGACGCACACGTGCGCATCTGCTGCCGCGCGCCGTCGAATTTACCTAAAACTGAGCACTTCGGTTTTGTAATAACGCTCTTAAGGGGGCTCCCATACAACAAACGTGTTCTTTTCGGCGTTTTTGCCTTATGGTACGGAACCCTTCGTGTGCGAGTCCTGGCCAGTTTTTATTGTCACTTAGTCTATATAGCTACTGTATGTAACACTATATACATGATTTTGCTCTTGACTGTACAGTGAATCGTGCCACTGGGACCGGTGACGTCACCTGTGTATCATCGCACCTACTCTTGTATATTTGCTTTTATTGTGTATATATTTGTAGAGGCAAGGACATTTGTGTGTAACATGGGGGATTTTAATTCGGCAATGTTGAGTTTCTTTTCATGTTTTGTGGCCTTTTATCTTTGTAGTTTAGATTTTTCATCACTCATCTTTTATTCACTCTTTCATACCCACTCATACTATGTAGACGGTACTCATGTAGTCAATTGAGTGTGTTTACTAAGGTATTCATTGAATCTACTTAATATTCAGAGGATCAGCAGAAGATTTATGAAACGGATGTGTGTTTATCATGTTCATAATCAGCCTATAATGTTCCCACTTCTGGGACGCAGACCCTTCGCGAGGAAATGGGCTGTAATGTACCACGTGGGCCCAGCGCGGGTTAGTGGATGTCAGTGATGTCACACGCGTCTTTGAATTTTTTGGCTAGGACATTCCGGTTTCCTCACGATGTTTTCCTTCACCGTTTTGAGAGCAGTGGTGATGAAATTAAATACTCAAAGAAAAGTGCCTGCCTGGATTTGAACTCGCGAACTACAATTCGGAAGTCGGGGCCGACACCACTGGGCCACCGCTGCTCTATTTCTGCTCTGAATAAGACAGTTAGATCTTACATCTGAGGAGCAATTTCCGTAATTTTAAGAACATTCGCATTATAGTCTCAGTCTCAATCTGTCATAAATATTATGTACAAACTGGCAGCACATCAAGCTACTACAATCTTTCAAATTTCTTTAATAGATTTTCAACTTTATCGCTACACCGTAAGGTTCAAGGTTGATTGGGAAAATTTGACAGTTTCGGGTAGCTTGATGTACTGGCGTCTGTAGCACGGTACCGTGTCTGTACTTTACATAATTTACCTACATTTTTGACATTTATCGTCGCCGAGACGAGATTGCGACTATAATTTAACGTTTTTATACAGGGGAATTGGCCTCCCGATAACTAAAAGGGCTGTACCTCTACAAAATAATTTTATCGATGATTTTCTATCTTTGTAGGTAACCTCCAAGTTTAGAACTATGACTCATTCGTACCTACGTCAATATCAATAGGACGTGTATTAAAGAAAACATTAATTATTAAAAGTGTACAGAGTAATTGCTGATGTGACGCCATCTTTAATTATTTTCTAATACGTCAAAGGTATATAGTCATCTCTGTAATGAGGCAGTACCTACTATCTACCTGTTAGCCAGCAATTGTTTGAATATATGTCCCACTTATGGGAATTGAAATCTGTACACCTACCTAAATAAAAAAAATATGAAATGCTGCTCATTAGTAAGCGTATCCCTTGAGAACGGCTGGACAGATTGGCTATAAATTGTTTTAAAATACTCATTCATAATATTCCGAATTAGGTTTTTATTGAAAGAAACTAGCTGCGCCAAGCGGTTTCACCCGCGTAAATGTCGATCCCGTGGGAATATCGGGATAAAAAGTAGCCTATATGTTAATCCAGGGTGTCAGCTACCGCCATACAAAATTTTATCAAAATTGGTCCAGCCATTTGAGCGTGAAGAAGTAACAAACATATAAACACACACACAAACACACACACACAAACTTTCGCCTTTATAATATTAGTGTGATATTCTAAAAGTTACCTGGAAAATAGGAAAATTCGGAAAAACTGGACGTCCTTTTTCTATGGAATTCTTGTCTAAACAATGTCAATTTCTTCTCTTGAACTGGACAATGTCTGCCAGGAGTGCCGGGTCACTCATAGTCATCAAATAAACATAAAAATATCTGCCAAGTTATTTAAGAGGGTTGATCCGTTAGAGCCACGCTGGAGTCAAAATTGATGATTTCCGACGGACAATAAAACCATAATCTGTTTAATCTATAGATAAGATATTGACGTCATATTAATGGGAATTTCATAATCTAGTGCATGGCTGAAAAACATTTTCATTTATTCGTACAGTTTTCTCATTAGAACAGTTTTTATGCAAGCCTTTTTTTAAACTAGCGATCGACGGTCTACGCAAATGCAAGGTATAAGTAAAACCATATACGACAAACTTATAACAACGTTGCTTTATAAATAATAATAGCATTTATTAGTGCATGGCTGAAAAAAAAAAACGATTACTGTAAGTTTTCATTCAAGAAAAGTATATTCAAAAGTGTCAATTTTAGCCACTTTTCGATATTTTAAACGCGTTAGTTTAGGATGAAATCTGAAATATTTATATGTTATTTTAGGCCTAGTAAACGAAGACATTTACGTTCTAAAACATGGTACAAATATTTTTTTAATAACTTATTTTTTTATTTTACTATGAATTATTTAGTGCAGCTATATAATCGGCGCGGAATCACGCCAGCGCTCAGTGCCGGCCGAGGCCTTTCAGAGGTAGGACGTGTGTCGCTCCCGTAGCCGCGAGTCGCGTAAAATATTATCGTACTTTCGCGAGTTTTTAGCGCGACTAGGACATGTTGATACGTTTTATTATAATATATTTTTATTATATTACAAAACTTTGGTGAGTACATATTTTAATGTAATGGTGTTCTATTAACTTAAGAAAGATTAAATTAGACTTCTTTATGCATGTTTTCATTTTACTTTTTTTTCAGATATGGCTAACAAAAGGCGCTATATGGGAACAAAAAAAAAAACGAAAATTTGGCCAAGGCTAATGAAGCTAAAAGGTATGTTACCGAGGTTCTCTACTTATAAAAAATATATTTTTATTAGGTGTAATTAAGAAACAATATACTTACTACTTTTTGAAGTAATTTTTTTTTTATTACTTTTTGTTTGGATATTTTTATGAAACACAGTAGTAATAAGATAAAGTTAATATCCAATTCGTTGTTATAGGCAGAAAAGAGAAGTTCAAATACTTCAAAACCAGGACTTAAATAAAAATGCTGTTGTAAGTTTTATTTTTTTACTTTATATTTTACTAGCTGCGGCAGACACGTGTTTCCTTGGTTTTGATTGAGCAGTTGTTAAACCAAAACTAAATAAGACCTTTCTTCATTATTTATTTATCTCAAGCCGACAATCGATCGCCTGTCATGGTGCTTACTTTTTGTGTCACTATATTATACCCTACATATTATTTTCAGAATCAAGAAAATGAAAAAGACAGTGAAAAAACACTGGAAATTCTGGAAAACTTGCAGGCATTAGAAACGGCTCCAATTCAAGATCCTGACGCAGGGAATCTTGTAAGAATTACTTGGTCATTTGTATACATATTTTAGCACAAAAAAAACATTGTTAGTTATGTGCTATCTTAAGCCGACAATCGATCGCCTGTCATGGTGCATACGGTTTGTGTCACTATATTATACTCTACATATTATTTTCAGACTCAAGAAAATGAAAAAGACAGTGATAAAACACTGGAAATTCAGGAAAACTTGCAGGCATTAGAAACGGCTTCAATTCAAGATCCTGACGCAGGGAATCTTGTAAGAATGACTTGGTCTTTATAAACATATTTTAGGACAAATAAAACAAGAACCTTCAAGAACAAGTGCGTATTTACAGTATACTTTCATAAGTTCAGATACATGTTGTACATTGTTTCTGATAATATTAGACTTAAAAATATATTTCCAAATTTTATGTTATAGGTAAATAGTAGACAAGAAGTTGAAAGGGATACTGTACTTCAGACAGAGAGTGCACTTTGGCTAGAGCTACGACGTTGTTTATTGACAGCCTCTTCATTCTGTAAAGTGTGCAAACGGCGATCGACTATCAGCCCAGCCCCTTTGGTTAAACAATTTCTTTACTCATATTCCTTGGACCATATCCCTAGTATTCAACATGGGAAAGTAAACGAAAAAGTGGCCATAGAACAGTTGCAGGTACAAGTTTAGATTTTTCTAACAAACAATTTATTTTTATATTCTTAAATTCTATTAAAAAGAAGTAATTAGAGTATTGAGTTTCAAATTATTATGATTACAGGTGCTTCGCCGGATGGACTAATCGACGATGATGGCATCACCGAAATTAAATGTCCTAGTTCGGCATTTGGATTAGAGGCAGATTTTGCTATTAGCCAAAAAAATATTAAATTCTGGAAAATAGATGGATCTGTGAATCGACGCCATGACTGGTTTTATCAGATACAGGGGCAGCTGCATATAACTAACAGAAATTACTGTCTGTTTGCTGTGTGGACAGGCAAAGATTTTAAATTGAAGACTGAAAACATAATCAGGGACGATAAATTTTGGAGCGAAAATATGGAACATCGGCTAGTCAGCTTTTACAATAAATGCCTGTTACCCGAAATTGTTGATCCCCGAAAAGCTAGGTCCATGAAACTTAGAGACAACAAATATTAAGATTTTATTTTACACGAAATTGTTTTTATTTACTTTAACCTAACTAATAATAATTTAATTGCTCATTTATTACAATAAACAAAAAACTGAATCCCCGCTTACGGAAAACGAAAACATTCCCTACTAACTAAAAACTGGCTAAGTATCAAGATGATTCTAAGCGGTGTATGATACGCGCTCCAACACAGACGGCTGTGTGTGCGTTTAACTGTATAGCTGTGTGAGTAAATTTACCTAAACACGAGGCGCGCCGCTCTGGAGTAACGCTCTTAACGGAATTTATCCGGAAGTGTTAAAACAGGCCCTTAACCTAATTACTGTTTTAACACGGTACTATTATTATCTTAGAAGTCAGTGAATCATCACAATAACAAATTCCACATAGTAAAACAAACTGTACCTACTAATGCCGCTAGAAGGCAGCACGAGTTGGTGCCCTTAAAATATCTGCTGAACTGTGTTAAAAATATCTGCTAAAGTAAATAAATATTATCGTAGTAGACTTGAGCAACCGTTGCGAAACAGTGTAAAATAGTACAACATTATAACTCATAATGTACGATATTCAACATTGTTGTTTTAATGTTTATGCTTCATAATCATAATGGACATGACCTTCTGTTGGAAATATTGGGTATGGTCTATTAAATCTATATAATAGTAACAAGTAAAGCCTGTGATTATTCAAGATTAAAATGGAATGTAGATATAAATAATTCCTACATGTAAAATTTTGCATAGGTAGGCGCAGGCTAAAAAAAATGCACAAACTCCAGAAACTAAACATAATAATTAATCACCGACACTCTTTTGCCGTATGGAAATTGTAAATTCAGATTGTGATTGTGATGAGATTTTTGTGAATTGTAACTGTTAAAATAATATATGAAATAAATCAGTTTAATGTTATTTTGTAGCACAAGCTTTTAAACTCAAGTGAACCGACTACTAACGCCATCTGTAGCGCCGAGCCAGAACTATCAATGTAGTGTGTGAACATTGATAGTTCTGGCTCGTTGCATTTTTACCAAAACCATGTACTTTACGAATGCAATGTTGAATAATTATTCTATTTCTTCGACATTATAAAATTAACAAATCGTTAATACGATATGAAATTCCTTAAATTATCTACCTCCCCTCCAATGTCTCTCAACTAAGCTCTTTACCGTAGCTTCCACTAGAGGGCGTCCTTGGCTATAGCTTTATGCTCAGGCTTGGCCCCGTGAGGTAGTTAATTGATCGTCTAATTGCATCAGCTGACTTGACATCGTTTTTTAATTACATTAGCTGACCCCAACAAGTTATTTTTACTTTTTTTTTAAAACACATACGAAGGCTTTAACATCATCGAAATATGATTCGATATACCTTCAAGTTCAGTATTTTAAAATTTTGGAATAGATTATACATTATTTTGCTTTAAGATTTTGGATGCAGCCTAGTTGAATAAATAAATAAGGCACCACATAATTCGACCTTTGCAGTCGCTAATGAAGGGATACTTTTAGACCTAATCAATTACTTTCCACCAGGCGAAATAGATATCCCATTTGCAGCAGAATATACTAATCGTCTTTTTTCTTTCCATTTATCAATGTAAAAAAAATATTTTATGAGAATATGCTCACAAATAATGTTTACTTATTTATACAAAAAAATAGTTTACAACGTTAGTCTTAAAATTTACCAAATTGTCTCATTGTGTATCTGTGAAGAATGTGGTTGATTTTACATTTGTACCATTTCTGTACCCTACCTTTTTTGTAATTCTTAATGTGTAATTGTTTGTTTTCCCGAATAAATAAAATAAAAGAAATACACCTAAGTATCTGACAAGGAAAATATCACTATTATTAGGAGCAATAACAGGAAAACTATTAATATTTTATACCTAGTGATGATCAATCATTATGTAAATAGGTGAGCTAAGCTGAGGGCGAACATGAAAGGAAGGAAATAAAGACTAAGGTTATGCTAAGACGGATATAACTATGAAATACATATTTATTTACATGGCTAAATAACAATAGACTAATAAAACGATAATAGGTGTAAACTTTATTTTAAAAGAAAGAAAATGTTAAGAAACATATTTTATCTACTTTCATGTCGTAAAATTCTAATTATAAAATTTTAAACGAGTTTATATTGACATACTTTATAAACACAATACCGAAATAGAAAAAAAAATTTCATTATAACACTATTTCTCGAACAAAATAATGTTATAAAATATTTTTTTTTCCATTACGATACAGGTTAACCAAGAAGTTAAATCACTAAGGAGAATGCATAACTTTTTTTAATCGAACTCGTTAAGCCCCATCCACATGCTTGACAAACAATGGCAAACAGCCAACAGCAAACACGGACATGTGGATGGGTGTTTGTCGTTGTTTGCCTGTTTGTGTTTGTGTTGGGCAGTGTTCGGCATCGGTGTCGGTTTTTCTTGCCAGATCAAAGGATGTTTGGCACTTTGTTTGCTGTTTGCGGTGTTTGTGACAAACAGCCAGCGTGTGGATGGGGCTTTACATATATACGGGAGCGTGAAGTTTTGTTGTGTAAATTTTACTTATCTGTGGTTGCGCTAAAGTGCGGTGAAGAGCTGCTGGGTTTTTGGCGCCATTTTTACGTTTTTTCTGAATTTAGTGTTTTATTCTATTATTGCTTAAAAATGTCTGATACCAGTGAATGTGAAGGAAATTTGACTCCGCCCGATATTTTAGATGCGGCGACGGAAATGACTCATACAAAACTACAATAATTATCATAAGCAGTAAAGTATGTCTTACTTTTTGAACTTTGATCTTTTATTTAGTATATTCAATCTCAATGTATGAAAGTAGATAAAAAGTTGTATAAAACTGCACATAATAAGGTATTAAACACTCGTGTGATACTATTACAAACCTCGCTCCGCTCGGTTTGTAAACACACACTCGTGTTTAATACCCCTCATTATGCAACAGTTTTATAAACTACTATTTACGGTTTAAAATATCATTTATTTCTCAAAGATTTACATAACCACATAATGAGAAACAAAGTTTTTAACATGCAGGTAATTGTTAAAATAGTCCAGAGCGCTCGTCGTGTAGTTAGGAAGTACATAATTAGTTACTTTTTTAGGGGGGCTTTTTGTTTCTGTTGCTCTAACTTGTTACCTATAATATTTGCTAAAATCATTAACTAGGGGAACACAATGGTGAGATTATGGTGCTGATCTATGCCTCATGTTCGTGAACGGGCGCCGTCAGTTGGAGCTGGTCATTACTTAGCTGCTGCTGCTGCTTATAGTATATATATTACTTAGCTGCCTCGTCTTATTTTTAACTATTTTATTATTGGATTGTTGTTTTCTTACTATTTGCTGTACTCTGGACGCTAACGCGCACGTCTTTTTTACATCGTTCTCACATGTAATTACAAATTCAACATTAATGATGTAACTAATATTTTTGTAAAAATATAATTTAAAAGTGTCCATGGAGTTTCATGTCCGTTCTTCTCCATAGGTACCTACGCTTTGGAATTGGCAACTAGCTTCATATTTTCTGATTGACCGACTTCTTGACAATCAAAGTGCCTGTTTAATTGAAATAAATGCTTTGAGTTTGATAACAATTATGTAAAAAATCTCAAGGAAAATAGGTAACGATCCTTATGGCAACATAGGTTTTATTTTCCATACCAAAACCAACTGTCTCCAAAGTTGCTTCTAAGGGCATCAACATTATTGAGATGACTATGAATATTACTACTTACATTTTATGCGAATAATATTATTTTTTGTGACCTTGGCTGAAAAGATAACGAGCAAATCAAATCGGAAGTTGTTTTAATCTATGAAGCCAGTTTTCTAGGTCAGGCACTCAGGCGTACTAACATAGTGGCAACGTCCTCTGTTGCGAGATGGAAGAACTAATAGAAAATTGGAAAATTAAAAGTTAAGGTTAAGTTTTTTTTTGTTTTTGCTGAATATAATGGGTCAAGCCTTTAAACAGAATTGTAATTAATCTATATTTACTATTTAAAATAAATATTCAGTTAAGAGTCATCATCTGCCTAGCCTTTTTCCAACTATGTTGGGGTCGGCTTCCAGTCTAACCGGATGCAGGTAAATACCAGTAATTTACATGGAGCAACTGCCTATCTGACCTCCACAACCCAGTTACTGGGTAATGCGATACCCCATGATAAGACTCTGATTTAAAATATTACTGTAGATTTATTTTTTTAAGTCTAGTCTACCTTGCACTACAGGCCACAGTTGAACAGCACATCAAGCTACTACAATCTGTCAAATTTCTTTAATAGATTTTCAACTTTATCGCTAAAGCAATAGGTTCAAAGTTGATTGGGAAAATTTGACAGTTTCGGGTAGCTTGATGTGCTGGCGTCTTTAAATAAGGCTGTCTCATATTTATGCAACTTGGTAAACGTAAAGAAAGTACCTAATTTAAACACTACAAGTAAACGAAAACTCCAATAACATAAACGCCGACTCGTAAAAACACGCAATTAATTACAAAAGCCATCAAATCAATCGTAACCGGTGTAATGGCGGACGGAATAATAAATAATTATAATAATAGTTAAATGATTTGCGATTATGTATTTTGGAGTCGCGTGAACCGTGAATAGTGGTGAGTTCATCTTCTGGCGACCTTCCAGATAGTTGAGTTAAGCATGATGTTTATTGCGAGGTTCAGTAGGTGTCAGGTAGGGGGTGCGCGTGTTCGGAAGTAAAAAGTTTAAAATGGATACAATTTTTTTTAGTATAGGACTAATGATGACAATTTTTCGGTGACGTAGATCTTGGTCTAGCGTGTTTTTGAAGGTCATTCGAACGAATTTTCTGAAGCTTTAGTGAAAACATTTTCGACTATCCTTAAAAGATCATAGAGGTGTTAACATGTTGGTGATAATTTAACTAACTGACCATAAAGGAAATAATGGGCAAAGTTGAGCATTTTTAGTATTATTAGTATCTTCAGCGATATGTCTATTCCAAAATAAAGATGCTGTAGCCAAGAGAAGAGAGAACCTGTGGTCTCTAACGTCCATTGAGAGGAGAATGTAGACAATAGTCAATAGAAGACATTAGACTGGATCAGCACTCTGATTGCGTAACATACTTCAAATCACAATCTGCGGTGCGATTCTGTAAAAATCTCACCGTGAAAACTTAGGTGAAGTGAGCGTGGAGTGAGCTGTCAATAGTGTCAATTCCTAGCAAAAACAAACTCACTTTACCTAAGTTTTCACGGTGAGTTTTTTTACAGAATCGACCGGCTGAATCACTTTGAAGGATATACATAGCTAATCCATTGCTTCTTATGTTCGAAAAATTTGTCTGCTCAACAAAGTACATAAGGCAATGAATGTTGTTGAACTGTCAAAAGGAAAACCATTGCTACTGTTACGCCACTGGTCAGATTAGGAAGGCAGATAGAGCAAAGGCAGGTGTGCCGCGAAACAAACGTCTTACAGTGATTTGTGATAATTTAAAACAATTAAGTCTTATGACGGTTCAATTATGGAAAATAAATCTCCTACCATTTATTTCCATACCGGTATGAAAAGAGCACAGGTTGTATATTACGTGTTTATCTATTACGCTCTAATTGGAAAGTCAACCGGTGGGGAATGGGTAGCCGGTGTGTTTGCTCACGATAAGCTGACTACTTTTTGGAAGCCATTTTTATTAAAAATGCATCCTGATATAGATGCGATAGTGCGGATCGGCTGATTGACGATACATAATTTAGGTATGGAGGGTTTTTTTTGAAATTTTGTGGCGCTTTTTACAACAGCCAAACGTCACTATGGAAACTTAGGTGAAGTGAACTGTTAAAAGTGGCAATCCTGAGCAGCAGGTAGAATGACAGCTCACTGTTCGCCTAAGTCTCCTCAGTGAGTCTTTTGCAGAAGAGACCGGCAGGTTGAGAGGCTCGTCAATGGCTTGCAATTGGAGAGGCCATGTTCAGCAGTGGACTGCTGTAAGCTGATGATGATGACGAGCTCAGAGATGATGAAGTCCGATTGGCTGTCAGTTTTTGGACGGAAAGCCATTCATATTTACAAATTGAGACCTATCGGTTGGCATTTTAAACCATCGAATTTGGTTTAACATGTCAGAGGCCAAAAAATCTTGATAACTGAACTGGTTTCATTGATTGTGGAGACCAGAGGGACAATTCTCGTAATTTTCAGTCTGATCTGTCTCAATATGTCAAACAATACTTCTGATTTCCCTACATTTTGACAAGTTTTTGACATTTGTTTGTCGCCGAGATGAGACTGCGACTAGATTTTGAACCTTTTAAATTATGAGAATTGGCCTTCAGATGTTCGCTGGATGTAGTTAGGATTGATATTCGAACGCATCTGGTTAGATTAGAAGCCGACCCTAACCTAGTTGATAAAAGGCTTGGCAGATGGCAGTATACTGTACAATTTATTACGTGCCTACGTTTACTTGTGTTTTAGAAATATTATCTACTGTGACTACATTTGAAGATGGTCATAGGTAGAGTGAGTGAGTGTCGAGCTCAAACAAATTGGGAAAAGGGCAAACAGATTCAGGGGTGGATACAGGGTGGGGCAACGGGTGCAGTTGCCCTCCTCTGGGCATCGGCCAAACTAAATTAAAAAAAAAGAGTCAGAACATAAACAACAGACACAGAGAACACAGGTCATAAACATAGTTTTATAACCTGGATTTTTTACTTTGTAAACAGTATACTGATAAGATATATAAATCGTAGTCATCCTCGAAAAGATGGACACATGTTGAGTTCACAGAAAATAGGTACCGATGGTTCTTTTAAAAAGGCTTTAGTGACTTGAGACATTCCCGTCTCCCATACTCCAGAAAGAAACATGTGCTTCCTTCCCCCTTGAGCGAAAACCTAGATCCGCGCCCGAAGAGATTACTTTCTGCTGTTTTAAATTCTGTAGTGTGAAAGGCTCTCTACGTTCCATATTTGCCGTCTCTCAAACAGGAAGGAACCTATGCTATAGGTATCTGATTGTACTCACAGAGGTTAGCGGTTTATGTGACCACAAAACATTCCTCTCCACGTCGGCCTATATGTTCCGGTTAGCAGATATCACCCTCATCATAATTTAGAAAATTTCCAACCGGTACTGGGCCCACGTGGTGGATTATGGCCCACTCCCTATCACAGAGGAGGCCAGCTGTGTCCCAGCAGTGGGGATATTATAGGCTGTGTATGCTTTGCTGTCTATTGTGGCCTCTAGATAAGTAGTTTTTAATCGGGATGTTAGTAGAAATATGAGATTTGTGTTTGTGAACACATACATTCTACAAAAGGAAAATGTAGGGCAAACAATGTATAACAATGAACAGGAAGGTTTTGGCAACACGCTGTAAGGCCGCCAGATCATGAAATCAAAATTAGAGTAATAAAACGGAACAAAACCTATTTATAAGCGTAGTTACATACTACTAAGTACAATTTTCTTTTTTGTACAAGTACAAAACTACTCGGATATTTTTTTTTCCAAGGCTTTGCATAGCTATGAAATCTATGATTCATAATACCGAAAAAAAAAATAAACCTCAGGCCAAACCATTATGTCCAAACAGATGATTAACTATGTAGAGGAAAAAGATAAAATTGTTCTCAATTACAATAATTACGGCAGCAATTTTGTTGGCCACTGCCACTCAACAGAGCATGCCATTGAATGAAAATGGAATGGAATATGAAATTCAAAAAAGGTTATTAACCGTATTAATGAGGTTTTCGTTGAGAACATAGGTTGTGGAGTTTTTATTAATAAAGAAAGCTACATGTAACATTATAAATTCATGATAGCAGTTTATGTCTAATAAATATCTGAGCATTTGTTGTCGATAATTAGATTTGCCTAAAAGAAGTTTCTACATTTCGAAGAAAATTAAGTTAAATAGGTATACTATTATATATTATAAAGAGGTACCACATGGGGGGTAATCTGCGGAACTACTGATCCGCTTCCGAAGATATTTCACTAAGAGGTAGCTACATAAAATACACATACATATTGCCAAATGTCATACGATGTTAAAATAAGAAATTTTAAGCGGACGAAGTCGCGGCCAGGAGCTAGTTAAAAATAAATCAGACACCGAAGTTTTTTTTTTACTAATTAGGTAAATACTTACTCACTTTTAAAATAAACCTTGGCCAATGGTTGTATCAACCAATTTTCTACACTCAATGAACTTGTAAATCACAACAACGGTACTAAATACGCAGAAGTTTGCAACCAATCACCATTGTTCTATTTCAAAACAACATCATTGACAGAAAAAAAAACTGTACTTCGAAGACGTGTCCTAGAAACCCATAATAAAAATAGAACTCTTTAAATGTCTAATTTGGATACACTCTCGGAATGACACTCTTTCGATTATAAACAAAATGTAGATGCAATATCTTCGGAGATACCTACATGATACCAAAGCGACAAAATACGAACCAAACCAACAAAATAGCCGAACACACAATGGCTAGAAAAGGGAGTGACTACCAAAAATGTTGCGTTGAACCCAAATAAATCGGGATAAAGGCAGGAGAATAATCATGGATGACGACAAAAAAATATTAAAACAATATACACACGTTTGAACCTCCTCTTTTTCGGAGTCCGTTTAAAACAGCAACATAAAAACAGCATTAGAAAAGCAAAGTGTGAGTGCAATTTTCTAACGTTAGAAGCCTACGTTAACTGGCAACGGAGATTAAAGGAATACCGATAAGGTTTCCTTATCCAGTGCATACTATTATAGAAACAAAAGGAGTATATGTTTAACATTACACTAAGATTTTCTTCGCTTAGTATTCACGTTGCATTCTTCAAACTATGTGTTGGGTATTGAGTCATCAATGCCAAGCCTTGGTTCGTGGTTGTTTGTTAAATTATTGTAAACAGTACGCCATACTATGTAGCACACGTATATACCTTCTAAGTTATTTAAGTGTTATAATATGACCACCAGGGTCATGTTATGAAACCGTTAGCCCGTCAACGTCCATTGGCTGAACACAATCCTAATTGCAGAATATAGGTACTTAATGATTTGTGAGAATTTGTCCAGTATCACCATTATGTCTTTGTAAGCGTACACAAGGAGTAGAATCCTACTGCTTATTCTGATGACTGAACCTTTCAGGAGCATTTGTGATACCCACAGTGTCGCCAGTTGGTGTCATTAAACATACAAGCTACTTCGAGTGCCATTCCACAATCTTTCCTTGTAAACCGTGTGTTATTTTTGCAAATTGCTTGCTCCAGCCAAAATTCGCGAAACAACGCACAAAATCAACTCTCCAACCAACGGTATCTTTAAAATCATACAGAATAATAAAATTATTAGAGCCTTAACTGATTGAGGGTTAAATCGGGGAGAAAACCACGATAACGGTGAACTAAAAATAACTTAAAACGATATTTATACTCCAGCGGGCAACGGGTATGGTAATTTCTAAGCTGTACTGGATACTGCGATCTCATATTTATTTTATAAAGGTGGACTGAGCCTTGGATGATAGAAAAGGGGGAGGTATCTTGTCACATCAAGAGACTGGTTCTAGTATCGATATTTACACCGATGTCATCCATTAATTGGATACCCAAAGTGGTGATTTTATAATGCCTATCATGCTGTAAATTATTGTTGAAAATCGATTAATTTTATGACGGTTCCCTAGCGTCATGTTCATGACCAATTACCACATATCGGTACTAGTCCAATGACCCGTCTATGTTTGGCTGAGTTGGGACTTTTGAACATGACGTGTTCAAAACCGCAAGTGTAATGACGACATCTAGGGACATTAAATGATTGAATAACGTCCTTCCATAGATTATGACAACTGACTATAGCATCAATATTCTGATCATAACATAATACAGTCCACATTCACTGCTGAACCATCAATAATCTGTACCAGTCAGCATCAGTATCATCAGCGTATTAGGTAGGTAAAGAGGTTAGTGCTATCAGATTCTAGAATAGAAAAAAAAAATAGAACAGCCGATCTATACTGTAAAAAATCACATCGTGAATACTGACGTAAAGTGAGCTGTCAATAGCGTCAATCCCTAGCATCAGGTGGAACGACAGCTAGCTTAAAACTCACTTCACCTATGTTTCCACGGCGAGATTTTTACAGAATAAGGCACTAGTTCTTGTCTTCGAGGTTCTACACTCTCCTAAAAATACACTACGCTCTGTTCCCATAGTTTGTCATATCCGTTTCATTCCATTCTATGCTCCAAGTACAACCTACTTAAGAAACTGGTTCCTATACGTGAGATAACTCATACTCACACGTCGACGGAGGTCAATTTAGCCGGATTACATCATCAAATAGCTATGATAACTATAGTGAAGTGAGGGCCGATATTTTTAGTTTAGCCGCATGTATCAATTTTATGACCTATCGAGTTTTTGAAAAAGTTCGGCTTTTTAGAACGTCGGCGTGGTCCCTGTCCTATTAGTTATTATGTTGACAGCACATAATAACTAATAGGACAGAGACGACGCCGACGCGGCGACGTTCTAAGCCGAACTTTTTCTCATGCGACAGTCTCTGATACTCGACGTGACATTATTTTTCTAAGCATAGCCACGTTTCAATTTCCTTGGTTATCTATTTTGAAGTAAGTAAAATGGTGGACTATATTTTATTGTTACTCAAACTCAAAGCATTTACACAAGAGCAAATACAATAACGAGCATTAACATTTAAATCGGAATATTATAATATTTTGTCGTAAAAACGTACAGGAAGTTGTAAATCAGGGAATTCAGAACATAGTTTGTTGAGGACAATTTGAGCGGAAAATGCTACCAAAATTGGTATCAAATTGATTTATTAAAATAATTATTAAGACCTATATTTTTATTCGTTTTTATTAAGGCCTAGTGGATTTTACATCTTATTGAACCAGCTCACAAACTTAATTTTTCCATATTAGTTCTACATCCACCCCAAGTTTTTTTTACGTTATACTACTCTCTGTCCCACTTCTAAGCAAAGGCCTCCCCCCAATTCTTCCAGCCATCCTTTCCTAGAGCGTTTGCCAATGGTGTGCAATATTAAAATAAACACTATTTTCTGCTTGATCGAGTGCGTTAGATCAAGGTCGATCTCGTATACTTTTTAGGTAAACAACAGTTTTTAGTTGCACGTTAAATCTAGGCTATCTATAACAATTTGTTTACTTAAAATAATCTAGCAAATACCGAAGTGTGAACTCTGCTAAATTTAGCATATTATAGCTAATTAGATATACTTACTTAGCAGTTGTAGGAAAATGTGTTATTTAATAA
This sequence comes from Luperina nickerlii, assembly GCA_963855955.1. Taxonomy (NCBI): domain Eukaryota; kingdom Metazoa; phylum Arthropoda; class Insecta; order Lepidoptera; family Noctuidae; genus Luperina; species Luperina nickerlii. Next base: position 8,149,884 of record OY979687.1, on the reverse strand, counting down.
ATACGATGCAAACATAACTGTTGGCACATCGACGTCACAATTGCATGCCTAGTTATTTTTTATGTTTTAAATCAATATAACAATATACTTTATTGTTATGTTAATTGATCTGAGTAATTTTCTGCTTAGCCAGATAAAATCTATATACTGAGTTTGAATCTAGATTATTAATCAGAGCTGTAATAACAGTATTGATCTATCCGCTTGAATTGAAACGGTCATTAAACAAAAAATCCTGTGTATCTGTCGCGAAAATAACCTTCGTGTTCTCGTACTGAGTAAAACTTCAGTTTCTGCTACGAGTTTAATTATAAATTTTGGCTTTTCGCCACAAACGCACCGGCACTGCATAAACACACAAAAATGATTAACAATTTAAAAGGATTATGAATAATATGATACAAGAATTTGTTGACGTACCTATAACCAGCAGGAAATGATCCAGCAATTAGCGTGTCACTATAACACTTTCAGTTTCTTCTGAGAAATCACTGTTTGAGCTTGATCACGAAACAAAGGAACCATATAGTTCACAGTTACATCATCAAATTCGCGGAAATTAACAACGTAGTGTAACACTGAACACCATGAATTAGCATAGGCACTCGAATTTTGAAAAACTTTCAATAAAGTTCGCGGCTTTTCTAGTTTTTTTTTTCTGCCTGCTGTACGAGTAGTGTCGTCCTCCGGTCGTATGTGAATCGAATTAACTTGATTGGTTAATTGAATGCTGTAGTGTTGTGCGTCGTGATAAGCGTCGAGAGGTCGCGCGTTGACTGTTCGCTCGCTGTATCATTGACGCCGCCTCACGTGCGTTTGCATGCAAAAAACAGACATAGCACACGAACTCTCTCACAGACTACTATTCCTACGTAAATTGTTCGATCATGACTGGGAGTTGGGGTATTTCGGGATGTATCTAATTTTGGGTGCAACACATTAATAATTTTCAGTCTACACTTCCACAGGTTAATCTATGAGAGACGTTTAGTGGAGTTATAATGTTTGTAATGTTTTGTGTAATGTAATTATGGAAGAGAGTCAACAAGAAAATCATAAAACAAATATTTTAATAAACAAGTCACGTACTAAATCAGTCATATATTTTTTTTATTTCTAAAGAATAATAACAAGCCAACCTTGAAGTTTATAAATCAAACAATAATGATGTTTCAAATTAGTATCAACGATATTGAAAAGCCATACAACGATGGAATTCCATTTCTATTAGGCACAATGATGGGAAAGTTTTCGATTCCCACGAGTAAGAAAAGCGAATCTCAATCTATGGTACAGCACAATCTTCTTTGCTCTATGTTTAAAAACTTTATTATAAACAACGCAACATTATATGAAAAAAAGCGCGGGAATCGTCGAATTTGGCGGACGTGATTTTTCTTTTGGTTTTTTTAAATAACGCAAAACTTTTGAGATTGGAGATAAGTTGTGTAGATTTTTGTAGATATTGATTAGGCTAGTTATTTTTATTGTCTGTGTATATAATTCTTCACATTTAGGGTAAGTTTTTTCATATTTTATTGTATTCTGTCCGATGGACAAGGAACCACCCGATCCGGGGGGTAAAGTCCCCTCGGTTGGGCTTAATATTACTGTTAATGACGAATCTAGTATGGATACTGATGCGTCCACAGCCAGATCGGAGCGGAAAAGGACTAGAGCTCCACGCAAAATGTGCAAACACTGCAATAAAAGAAGGAGACATGGTCACTCTTCAGGAACTAATAAAGAGGCAGATTGTCATTGTGATAATGAATCAGTAGTAGTTCCTCAGGAAGCCACTCCACGTTCTGTGGAAGGTCCCCAGACTGAGATTCGTCCCACCTCAGAACTTCCTCAGAAGGCGCCACAGGTTGCTAGGGCTTTGTACGAAGCCACAGACCTGTCGCCATATGTTGTACACATTCAAAAAAATATTGATGTAGGAAACTCTGCTCAATCATTACACCCAATTTCTTTAGGGCATTTTCTTAAAAAACGTCGTTATAATAATATTGTCAATGGTTCTTTAAAACGCATTGGTCGAAATAGGATTTCATTAAGCTTCTCTCATTACCTAGATGCAAACTTTTTTATAAATGACTCTTGTTTGGCGAAAGAGAAATTGAAGGCATTTGTTCCATCTATTAATGTGTGTCGTATGGGTATTATTAAAGGTGTACCTACCGAATGGTCTCCCGAGGAAATAATGGAAAATGTGACTGTTCCCACTGGATGCGGTAAAGTTATTAAGGCAAGGCGTCTTAATTATAAAGTGCACGAACCCACCCCTGTCTGGAAACCATCTCAAACAGTCGTGCTCACCTTTGATGGTCAAATTTTACCAAAACGTGTGTTTTGTTGTTACAATTCTATGCCAGTAGAATTGTACACATTCCCAACAATTCAATGTTTTAATTGTTGTCATTTTGGTCATACAAAGGTACAATGTAGGTCGAACCCTCAGTGCTTCAAGTGTGGGGAGAAGCATTCTGCTGATAATTGCAGTATTGAAGACGAAAGTGACGGTAAATGCTGTAATTGTAGTGGCATTCATTACGCCATTAACAAAAAATGCCCAGAGTTTGAGAGACAAAAATCAATTAAGCACTATATGGCCCATAGCTGCGTGTCATATGCTGAAGCGTCGCAGCTGCATCCCCCAATCTCCAAACTATATGCAGATGTGGTAACATCTGCTCCTTTACATACAAATAATAAATTTTCTTCTTCACAACCTTCACCAAATTCATCAAACACATCAAATTTCACATCACACAGAAAAACAGTATTTCTAAAACCTCGAGATCCCCCACAAAAAGTCAAGGGGTATGACCGGGCAGCTCATCAACAACTTATTAATAATGAAGTTTCAATGTCAGGTAATGGTGTTGCTTTGCAAAATAAAACAACAACTAATAATAATGAAAGTCAAATTTTAAACTTAATTATCATGCTAATTAATACTTTATCTAAAAATAATATTATTGAACCGTCCAACGTTGCCATTATAATTGATACGCTGTCTAACTTATTTAATATTAACCATAATGGATCCAAATCAAACCAAGATTGTTCAGTGGAACAGTCGCAGCATTGTGAATAAAAAATCTGATCTGTACTATATATTAAATAAATATAATCCCTTTGCAGTCGCTCTCTGTGAGACATGGCTTAAACCAGGGTTCTCTTTTAGAATTCCTGGCTATGCTTGTCTAAGAACGGATAGAAGCGATGGGTATGGCGGTGTCGCCATGCTTATTAAAAATAACTTGTCTTTTCAGTCTTTTCCTCTTCCAAGTCTCAGTGACGATATATCTGCCGTTGCTGCTATTGTAAATAAAATCTGTATAGTATGTATTTATTATTCCCGCCCTACTGTAAATATTCTTTCTGAAATTAATAACCTATTTACAGTTTTACCTAAACCATTTTTGGTAATGGGCGATTTTAATACACAGCATCAGTCTTGGGGAAGTTCTAGTTCCAATTACTATGGGGAAAAGTTATTAGAAATACTAGACTCAAACAATTTGTGCATTTTAAACACATGTCTCCCAACACGCCAAACAAATCCAGATGAGGGCACAAGTGCTCCTGATCTCTCAATCTGCACACCTGATTTAGCATCAACATTATCCTGGTCTCTTTTACCGTCTTCTCATGGTAGTGATCATTTTCCTATAATAATTTCTTTTCCAAATAAAAAACCAGATGCTTGCATTCCAATACCACAACCGCGCTTAAAGTACAGACTTCATAATGCAGACTGGGATAAATACAAAAATTGTGTGGAAGAAAGAATTTCTGCTTTATCTAATTCCTTACTACAAGATCCTCAGTTACTATCTAATGAAATTACAAGAATATTATTAGAGATAGCAGATAATACTTTCCCTATTAAGAATGGTGCGACAGGCAAAATTCCTTCACCACCTTGGTGGGATGCTGAGTGCACTCAGGCCATTAAAAAAAGAAAAGAAGCTGAAAAAAATTATTGCCACACTATGACTCGTCACAATTTTGAGATTTATCAAGAAGCTGCTCGTACAACTCGTAAGCTCCTTAGGAAAAAGAAATATGAAGGTTGGCAAAGATTTTGTGCATCTATCTCTCCAGAAGTTAAAGCATCTGTAGTATGGCGAAATATCAGGCGATTCAGGTCAGCATTCAGGGACACAACAGCCTCAAAACTGCCATTAGAGTTGGCCAATGAGTTCATGGATCATTTAGCTCCTTCTTCGGTCCCAGAACAGAGATCTTTAATGCATTTTCCTGATGTTCCTATTTTGGATTCCGAATTGAACTCTCTCTTCACACTAAGTGAGTTGAAAGGAGTTCTTTCACATGTTAAGGATTCAGCTCCTGGTGAAGATGGTATACCATATTCATTTATAGTCAATCTGTCTGACTATGTACTTGTAATATATTTAGATCTCGTCAATTCAGCTTTTATATCTGGCAACATCCCATCAAGTTGGAAGTCTCAAACAATTATTCCTATTCTGAAACCAAACAAACCTTCTTCTAAAGTTACTTCTTATCGACCAATCGCACTTTCAACAGTTCTTGTTAAAATTGCTGAACATCTCATTAAGAATCGTTTGGAGTGGTTTTTGGAAAGCAAAAACATGCTAGCAACATCACAGTTTGGTTTTAGGAAGGGTAAGAGTACGATTGACAGTCTTAGTGTGTTCACAACTGATATTCGCTTAGCCTTTTCCTCAAATAACTCTGTAATTGCTGCCTTCCTGGATATAAGTTCAGCTTATGATAATGTCCTAGTATCAGTCCTGGAACAAAAGCTGAATTTATTACAAATTCCAACAATGCTGTCTAATTTCATAATTAATATGCTTTCAGAGAGATCTTTAAATCTAGATATTGAAGGGTGTACATTTACCCGTTTAGTATGGAAAGGTCTCCCTCAGGGTTCTGTACTTAGTCCACTTCTCTATAATATTTACACTTACGATTTAGAATCCTCTCTAAATGAGTCGATACAAGTCCTTCAATATGCAGATGATTTACTTCTTTATTTATCTGGCCATTCTGTTGTGAATATTTGTACTTCCTTAACCTCTTCTTTATGTTTACTGAAGACATGGTTAGAAACCAATGGTCTATGCCTGTCAATTGATAAAAGCAATATAGTCTTATTTACTAGAATGCATAAGCCTCCAGCAGTTACAGTAACTTATGATAATATCTCTATGCCGGTTAAAAATCAAGTTAAATTTTTAGGCCTTATTTTGGATACACATCTTACAGGTTTACCACACTGTGATTATATAGCTGCTAAATGTGAACGAAATATCAACATAATTAGATGTCTTGCTGGTGTGTGGTGGGGAGCACATCCCTTTTCATTAAAACTACTGTACAACACCTTGATTAGAAGTGTATTGGACTATGGGACCTTTTTGCTGGAACCTGCTAATGTTGCTGGTCTTAAGAAATTGGAAAGAATTCAGTCCAAGGCACTTAGAGTAGTTTCAGGTGCAATGAAAAGCAGTCCTATTAATTGTCTTCAGATGGAATGTGGAGACCCTCCGCTTCATTTGCGACGTCAATTTTTGGCTGATAGATTTATGGCTCGGTGTCTGCAATTTACTTATCATCCTTTGCGAAATAGTCTTTCTATTCTCTCTAAAGAAGTTACTTCATCCACTTACTGGAGGCACAAAGATACTCCGTGTTTAGTTAAAAGCTTTAGAAAATACAATTTAATCGAAGCTCCTTGCCACCAATCTCAATTTCTTCCTATATATCATTGTAATTACAGTTCATTAATTATATCACCAAACATCCACTACAACCTTAACATTTACCGAGATGACGTATGTCATAACATTAACTTCAACTTCACTATGGATAGAGACTGGAAGGGTTGTCAGCTCCTGTTTACAGATGCTTCGAAGCATGGAAGAGACTCATGTGTGGGAGTAGGTGTATACCACTCCCAATATAATGTCGTTCAAAAAATAAAGCTTCCGCCCGAATCATCTGTATTTACGGGAGAATGTTACGGTCTATTCAAAGCTGTCGAATATATACTTCTTATGGGCTTACGGAATTCACTTATTTTAACTGATGCAAGGAGTGCCTTACAATCTTTGGCCAGATTTCCTTTCTATTCTCATAATTCTTTTATTATATTTGAAATACGTGAACTCCTCCACAGGTGTTCTATTAAGGGATATTCAGTGCATTTTGCGTGGATACCCTCGCATTGTGGCATTTTAGGTAATGAGAGAGCAGACCAGTTAGCTAATGATGCCGTATTAAGTGGAGACGTTTTTCCGTACAAAAACAACTCCCAAGATCTGGCTGCTCTGCCCAGGGTTTATCTACAGGAATCCTGGGGTCAGCTTTGGTCGGGGCAATCAGTGAAAGGGAGATTTTATCGTAATATTCAGCCATCCATTCCTGTCAAACCTTGGTTTAGCAAGTACAAGCTAAGCAAAAAGATTTCAACAATATTAATACGTATGCGATTGGGTCATGTGTGCACTCCAGCTCATCTTGCCAGACTTGGCATTGTGCAGAGCCCTGAGTGTGAATGTGGCGCTGAGGTGGGAGATCTGAACCACTTTATTTTTGCCTGCCCCCTTTATGACCACTCCTCACTTTTCCAAAGCCTTGTTTCCCTCCGAGTCCCTTTTCCTACTTCTATCTCAAGTATTTTATTTAATTTTAATGTAGATATTTATAAAACCATAGCACTTTTCCTTGTAAATAATGATATATCTATTTAAACGTAAATTTTAATATGTACAAATATAATTTATTATGTAGTTTTTGGTTTAGTATAAAGACGCTCCGAATTGGCCTTTTTTTGGGTCAATGGTTGCGTTAAATGATTACATTTTCTTTTGTATTGTATTCCCTACTGTTAAATTTGTTAAAATTTATTATTTAATAACAACTATTCTCCTTTCCGTTTCCAAATTTCCCTTTGTAATTCCTTTTATTATTTCGCGAGTTATCGATTCTTACGTTTTGCTATAATCAGATTAAATATTGTCAGTGGCAATAAGCACGAATAGTGCAACGCCATAATTAAAAAAAAAAAAAAAAAAAAAAAAAAACGCAACATTATATTTTCAAAGTATTGGCTGAATTTATGGTCTATGACGTCATCACACAATATTTCGCGAGATTTTATTCATTGATACATTACACGAGTCGTAGTATTTTCGCAGAATGATCTAATGGCTCTTTTAATTCATGGAAATCTATTCTTAAAAACAGTGGTGAAGTGTCACTTCACAAAATAATACTTGATACACTGATGACTCTATCAGTCATCTATGTGTTAATAATCAAATTCGTTTATGACCGATTTGAATTCGGAGAAAGCTCTAATGATATTGATGAATGACGATGACATGAAAGTAATTAAAGCTCTTAGGTACTTGAAATTAATAAAAAAGTTGCGATACAAGTGATACTAGTAACCTTATGAAAAGCAAAGCTGCAGTCATTGAGATTTATTGAACTAAACATACAGACAGAAACAATCAAAACCAATGTAAACAAAGATTTTTATGGGGCTTACAGGACATAAACGCAAAAAACGCAAGTTTTAGAAATAATAAAATAAAAGTACATATATGATCGACTACAGTAAACAAAATCAGAAAAATATATCATACAATCATTCTGATTTTTGTCAGATTGTTCTACAAGCAACTTACTAAAACACTAGTGTTTTATTTTTTTGTCCAAACAATAGATTTCTTGTAATTACATAATTGCTTCATATTTTGCAATAAATTACCAGCGTTGTCATCGCGCTTCTCTTTCTTTTCTATGCAGTCCGACAGTGACCGCGCTTTAGGTCATGTAAGCCCCTTAATTTGCTAGACGAAAATTACAGCTAATATAATTATGCCTTGTTGACATGTATTATAGTCTAGCAAATTAAAAATCAGAATGTAGCAGTTTCTTAGATTGACTGGAAAATACTGGTAGACAGGATCAAGAATTTCAATTTTGGAACGTAGCCATATATTGATATCCATAATCAAAATCTGACTCTAATAACACAAAAATAACGACAAAAACAAAAAACAGACTTCAAAAAAGTCCTTCACCCTGTCATGGGACATTCTAAAAATACCATCGAGAGAGTAATTTTCATAAATAATCCACATGCCGGTTTCCACGCGTTAGAATGTGAAAACAATGGCATTTCGCCAAGTAAGCTGTGACGTATAGTCGTATAGCCGCTACACCATCGGTATCGGCGTACTTTGATAGCCCCACTGCTATATGGTTATTTTAAAAACAAATAAAAGCCGGATATCTCTAATTCTCTACTTCGTTCCGAGTTATTCTGATCTGATCCCCATGTTGGTGTCAAAGTCCATGATTTATAAGCAGCAGCGTCCGAAGCTAAAAGATTCTGATGTTCTGGGGTACTCTAAATCCGTTTCTGCGTAATAAATAAGTTTCTGTTTATATATTTGTGTACAGTAAAAAAAAAATAAACAAGTCAATCACATTCACATTCATAATATTAAAATCATCAATCATGTCTTGAATCACCATTAAGAAGTTTCGCTGCACAAACCTGGAAAGCTGAGTCTTTGGGGAGGATAAGAAACAGGTCAGCTCTGTGAAGGAGTGGGTTATATTGAAGTTTACCTGCAAAATTTTGCAAGTTTTTGCAGAAGACAAGAAACGGTCCAAACGGCGAGTGTGGAACTCTCTGCCAGCGTCTGTGTTCCCTCCCTTCCACATTTAACCTGCCTGCCTTCAAAGCAAGAGTGAACAGGCATTTTCAGGGCACGTTTGTTCCATCATAGACCTCATCCACCGTTTTCCATCAGGCGTGATCTCAAGAGTAGGTCCATACAGGAATAAAAAAGTACTGAGTAGTATTATAGTACCTACAAAAACTGTGTCGTCAGTCATTTCTCTTAGAGTGGGTCAAGTTTAACCTGAAATCTACCACACTTTACGCATTACTTTTCAGGAATAATTATTTGTATCAGAAACAAAAGTAACAAAACTATTTCTTAGACAAACAAACATACCGTTTAGTCGACGGTGCTATTGAAATTGACGGGTGGCGCGAACCGCTTGGAAAACAAACCGAAATAAATAAATGAACGAGTTACGGACGCATGACGCATTCGCCGTAATTATCCAATTGTACTTCTTTTGTTTTCGAAGAATTCAAGATTAGCCTGCCCGGAAGTGTATTAGAAGCTGCCGGCCGCTTAGTGTGTATACATACGCGTCGACGACTGAGGCAACTGCTGCTCGTGTATTTGAGTACCGTACTCAATTACATGAGCAACACGTTGTCGACGGGTGTCGACGGCTGTAGTTCCCTATGTCGTCGACGCGTGTCGCTCGTGCGTATGAGCACTTAGAGTATTGTAGCAACTAAAATTTTTAGGCAAACTTCCGCTTTTGCGCCGCTTTGACCGATTAGTAGATTTAAGAATGTTTGATTGAAAATATAAGTTTCTTTTTTGGATATTTATTTGTATAATGTATTCGTGGAAGAAGAAAATACTTCTTTCTTTTGAAATTTCCCCCACTGAGGTTTTCGAAATCTTTGTTGCCAGCAGTTGCCAGATTTCGGGGATTGATTATGCCTCAAGTTCTAAGTTGAACTACACGATTACTGACAAATGCTAGCACTGACTGGACTGGTCCACTCAAATTTGTTTCCTCAAAAGACCATATCAGACATCAATCTACATAGTCCTCACATGAACTGACCAAGATTATATCTGGACTTTAAAAGAGACTGTGACCTCCGATATCCTATTTACAGAATAAACAATTTAATTTCAATAATTCTTTAAAACTAGCCGTCTTTAGCAAACCTATGGATGTATGCAGGCTGAATGAACGAACTAGATATCATATCTATATAGTGATATGATATCTAGTTCGTTCATTCATTCTAATTCAGGCGCCCACCAAAATTAGAAACGGTAATCAGTCCAAAAATCAATCGTGTGTTTAAACTGTTATTGGGTCATGAAGTGTCAAGGCGCCACGCGATGTTGCCCAATCATAAATTCTAGACCGGGAACATTGAACTACATATCAATCAACTGCATAGATAATACCAGCCCACATATAGAAATATTAGGATGCATTCAGCCAGAAGGACAAATGCAATGACCTAAAGGAAACCAGTAGAGCAAACAAATCCGGAAGGCGGTTTTGTGTTGGCGTACCTTTCAACAGGCTTGGGCGTAGGAGCAGTTCAGTGATTTCGTAGTGTTAAAATAGCCACCCCCATTTTTATCGTGGGTGTCGTACAACTAAAGTTAAATGTCCAGAGAACGGGCAAATTTCCTTTTGCATGAGCTTATTGTAACTATACGATGACCGATATGTTTTTAACCGTATCTACTTCTAATGACGAGGATAAGCTTGACCACTTTTCCAGATGAAGAGTATACGGCTGATATTAACTGCGAATCCAAAATGAGCAAGCAATTTCTAACTCATTTCTACCTCTACCAGACGTGATTGGAAAAACAGATGATTTTAGTCCGTCTCGGGGCGGAGTGCCGCCAAGAGGACCAAAAACAGCTTCACTATAAAAAAGGAGTCTGACAACTGACGGTATGACGTCCAGAAAAGGTCTACGAAAGGCTACGTTGCCACTCTAGTGTGTCAAACTATGACTAGAGCGAAACTGCGAAAGGCGCAACTAGTGAGCACTAACTTTGAAGAAAGTCCGAAGCTTGGCACGAGTTAGAATCATAAAGTTAGGCATGTGTCTGCGTACAGTCGCAAGCGGAAGTGGAACGTCTTCAACGTAGGCGGGATCAGGGTTTAGTTTGCCTGTACGTTAACTGATTTGTTATTGTATGTTGAGATATATTCCGAGTAGAATCTGTTACTGCTCGGTTGTGAACAAGAGCCTGTTGATGGTTACGACTAGGAACTGTCTAAAGCCAATATTCAGAGGTGAAGAAATTGTCTTAGGTACTGACCAAGTACGGCAAGTACGAATTTCATAGGTGACGTAAGCGAGCTTTAAAGGTTAATTCTGGACATTACGCTTTAGTCGACGGGGAAGGTAAACAACGTGAGGAAAAAAAGAAAGAAAATACGCTTATGCAGTGAAAAAACAAACACAAAAATAACAAGTTAGGCGAAAATATGCGTCACATCCACGCAAAACGGCCGTCACTCAGCATAATGCTACGATCCTATGCGAGACAGAGCCCCGGCGCTGGTAGTCTGATAAGAGGTTTTTGTCTGAGGAATTATTTGGCTTCTTCCAAATTGTGTCAAATCTGCCACACCTGTTTATTTCAAGGTGACTACTTGCCTGGGGGCGTAAGTAGTGTATAGTATACCTGGCTGGGGGCGTAGCACACTTGCGTATTAAACCAACAATCACATGTACTTGACTACATTTCAATATAAGTAGATACATACAAAACTACAAATACTAAATAGGGAGAGTGTTATAAATGGAACTCGTTCACAGCGAGTGGCACACTGACTTGTGACAGGCATTGTGCATTGATTAGATAACGATTGTGCCGCAGATGCGCACGGGCATACGCATACGAGGGACGAGAATTAAATAGATATACGGCCACCATCTCGTTGGATGTTTTGGGACAGTTTTCCTTTTTCAACGTCTTTCTGCTTATAAAATCCAGTGAATTAAATGGTAAAAAGTGCATTATGTAAGGAAGGCGAAGTCATCGGATTCTTTAGTCGTAATTAAAAAGCTTTTGCCGATACGCGGTCTCTACTCCAGGACTCGTCTGCTCCACCGGCCATTGGTCCTTCGACAGACATGGCCAGCCCACTGCCACTTCAGCTTGCTTGCTCTGCAAGCTATGTCGGTAACTCCAGTTCTTTTCCAGATAACTTCATTCCTGAGAAACTCCGAGCATATCCCGCGGGTGTTGTGGCACTGCCTGGGAGAGGCCTACGTCCAGCAGTGGACTGCGATAGACTGTGACTGAGTTGATTGAAAGAGCTTTTAAAGCTACATACAATGCGTGCCACGAAAGATGAGACTTGACCCCGCCTCCCCCGCTCTTTCCGCTGCCCCTATGACGTCCGGTCCCGTCCCGCACTCAGACATCATACCGCTAAAGATACCTATAATCGTGTTCTGCGCAAGTCAAACCACGTGGTGTGTCAAGTCTCATCTTTCGTGGCACGCATTGTACAGTAGATAGTTTCTGGCGTATGATTTTTACACGATGCAAATTTCTTGCTTGTGGTATGCACTAAAATTCAAACAAAATCTGACTGGCGTCATCTAAACACTGTTTAGACCATGCAACTTTACATTCGTATAATTAGGAAAAGCTAAAATTTTATCAGCCTAAGGTTATTAGGAACAGTCATATCATATCACAGCGAGCTATGTAATTAGCAGTAGATTTGGTATGTTGATGATTAATACTGGCATAACAGATATTGGGCACATGTCCAGGTCGCTAACTAGTTACGGGTTTGTTTATTCAAATGATGGCATTAAGGGGCAAGACCAGGGTTGCCGCGAAAATCAAGTTTTCTTACGTTTTTTTTTTTTTGCAAATTGTAGGTCAGTGTCAGGTTGTATTATGCACAAAAAGTATGTATTCATAGAATTACATTATCAGCCTATAACGTTCCCACTGCTAGGAGACAGGCCTCTCGGTAAGCGGGAACAGAATTATAATCATTAATAAGGTACGTCAACATCACGCCTGTAATCGCCAAAGGGTTAGGCAGAGATGTACCCTTATTGTACAGACGCCAACACATCAAGCTATCCGAAACTGTCAAATTTTCCCAATCAACTTTGAACCTTATGCTTTCGCGATAAAGCTGAAAATCAATTAAAGAAATTTGACAGATTGTAGTAGCTTGATGTGCTGGCGTCTGTACACCCCCATTTTGCCAGTTATGTTTAAGTCCCATGTAATAGGAGGCGTGCCTATTGCCATCAATGGGCCACAAATCCAGACTCCGTGCTGCTACTGAGAAATTCCAAACGCAAGAACCTAATATTACTATAAATAAATAAATTACTTTTCTCGACCTAAGAATCCAACCCAGGACCTCACGCTCAGTAGCTTGCGTCCACTCGACCAACAAGGCAGTTTATTCGTGATATTAATCAGTTCTAATCTAATGCCGTAAACCTTGAAACTGGTGACATTTAAGAATACTTAGTAGGTATATTTTTAGACAAAAGATCATTATAAGGAAGTAGCAATATGTAACTTATCCGAATATAGGAATTTATCTAAAATTATATTTTATTTTATTCCGTATTTGCAGTCGGAACAATGGAAATGGCCCTGACTTCTTCAGTATTTGAACTCGAATTTTATTTATATTGAATCATATCAGAAAAACGCTGTAAAAAATTGATACAAAATGTGCAACCAAATATAAATATAGTAGTTATAGGTCACTTATTTAAAACTGATATTATAAAGAGAAAAGACTAGATTGTTTGTATGTTTGTTTGTTACGCCTGACACGCTAAAATGGCTGAACAGATTTGGATGAAATTTGGCACATGGGTAGACCATGACCTTGACAAAGGATATTTTTTATCGCAATATTCCTACAGGAACGGCACTTATGCGGGTGAACCCGTAAACCAGCTAGCTTGCATATATTTTAGTACTTATACAGTGTTAATATTAACCGAGATAAAGTTTAATATTTGTGGTTACGTTTTCGGTTTTAAATGTGATTATTCCCACCAACAGTGTGATTATACAACAAAAATAGAACAATATTATTTTGATTCATTCCTCAAAAGCGGATGAACAGTTATACCTACTGATAACCTAACATTGCGACGCGATAAATTAAAAATATATCTGGCAATGATGTATTTTATGCCTACACGCGGCAGCAATACTATTGCATAAACGCAGACTAGGCGCAGGCGCATACATCGAATGATCTAACTATCCGATAGCTGACCTAGCGGGGAACGACTTACTAAAGCACCTTGTTCATGATAGAACAAAGTAACTAGAGAAATCAGTGATTTTTCTGAAAAGACTTCAATATGTTTTTATTGATGCATGAGTGAGTTCATTGTTTCCTTCAAACGGTTTACTATAGAGTAGAAGCTGCTCTATGTTAACTACTACCGTCAGTTCACAGTTATTTTACCTTTGACAGCAGCAATCCAACAGAAACCTTATTGTAACGAGAATAAAGATCACTGTCATTTTGGCAGGCTTGTCAATGGCGGCAAGCCAACAGCAACCATATTGTAACCATAATAAAGATCACTGTCATTTTGGCAGGCTTGTCAATGGCGGCAAGCCAACAGCAACCATATTGTAACCATAATAAAGATCACTGTCATTTTGGCAGGCTTGTCAATGGCGGCAAGCCAACAGCAACCATATTGTAACCATAATAAAGATCACTGTCATTTTGGCAGACTTGTCAATGGCGGCAAGCCAACAGCAACCATATTGTAACGACAATAAAGATCACTGTCATTTTGGCAGGCTTGTCAATGGCGGCAAGCCAACAGTAACCATATTGTAACCATAATAAAGATCACTGTCATTTTGGCAGGCTTGTCAATGGCAGCAAGCCAACAGCAAACTTATTGTAACGACACTAAAGATCACTGTCATTTTGGCAGGCTTGTCAATGGCGGCAATCCAACAGCAACCATATTGTAACGACAATAAAGATCACTGTCATTTTGGCAGGCTTATCAATGGCAGCAAGCCAACAGCAAACTTATTGTAACGACACTAAAGATCACTGTCATTTTGGCAGGCTTGTCAATGGCGGCAAGCCAACAGCAACCATATTGTAACCATAATAAAGATCACTGTCATTTTGGCAGGCTTGTCAATGGCGGCAAGCCAACAGCAACCATATTGTAACCATAATAAAGATCACTGTCATTTTGGCAGACTTGTCAATGGCGGCAAGCCAACAGCAACCATATTGTAACGACAATAAAGATCACTGTCATTTTGGCAGGCTTGTCAATGGCAGCAAGCCAACAGCAAACTTATTGTAACGACACTAAAGATCACTGTCATTTTGGCAGGCTTGTCAATGGCAGCAAGCCAACAGCAACCATATTGTAACGATGATAAAGATCACTGTCATTTTGGCAGGCTTGTCAATGGCGGCAAGCCAACAGCAACCATATTGTAACGACAATAAAGATCACAGTCATTTTGGCAGTCTTGTCAATGGCGGCAAGCCAACAGCAACTTTATTGTAACGACACTAAAGATCACTGTCATTTTGGCAGGCTTGTCAATGGCAGCAAGCCAACAGTAACCTTATTGTAACTGTGTAAAGATCACTGTGATTTTGACAGTGACACAAAATCAGAGGTAAAAAAATCTGTGAAAGGACTGCAGTCTCTCGTTTTAGAAGTTAAGTTATACTATGGCAGTAGTTTTTACTTTGCCAATTCAGTAATATTTAGTGGAGTATCGATAGACTTGTCGTTATTTTTTTAGTTATTTAAAACTGTCAATTAGTCATTGCTTCTTTATAGGGTTCCGTACCCAAAGGGTAAAAACGGGACCCTATTACTAAGGCTCCACTGACCGTCTGTCCGTCTGTCACCAGGCTGTATCTCATGAACCGTGATAGCTAGACAGTTGACATTTTCACAGATAATGTATTTCTGTTGCCGCTATAACAACAAATACTAAAAACAGAACAAAATAGATTCAGCGGCATCCGGTTAGACTGGAAGCCGACCCAACGTATGTAGTTGGGAATAGCCTAGGCAGATGATGTCCATATCGAACGATACTTTAGTTTCTATGCGGTGCATTGCCGTACCCATTGTAGATTGTAACCAAGTGTCCTAAGTATTGAATGTATTCATTCGGGACCAAACTAATGGTCAACCCACAATCACAAATAACGAGTACACGACCCATACGGTGCATCATTCAGCTGCAATAAAAGATTGAACACGTATGAATAATGTATCGAATAGTAGGCTCATCATTGTGGGCAAATATCAGTTGATTTGCTTACAATGGATACACTCATAGGCTAGCTAAACTGTACTAATATCGGTATTGTTGTCTGTTTATATGGTAACGTAAGGTTAGATTTGTTTATGTGATGTGATTGCTTGTTTTTTTTTTTTTTTTTTTATTCAAAAATTTTTGTTTTATGACGTTTTTAATACAAGCAGCCAAAAAACCGCAACTCCTAATAGGGCGTCTTAATAACAGAAAAGTCAAAGAGGAAAATCTCCTTTGGAATTTGGCAGACGGATTTCAGTTGACAGAGAGCAGTGGTGCCTTAGTGGTAACGGACACGACTTACGAGTTGTAGGTCATAGGTTCGAATCCAGACAGGCGCTTTACTTTGTGTAAATTATTTCATCACCACTGCTCTCAAAACGGCGAAGGAAAACATCGTGAAGAAACCGGCATGTCCTAGAACCAAAAATTCGAAGACATGTGACATCCACCAACCCACGCTGGGCCTGTGTGGTGGATTACGGCCCCCTCCCTCTCATTGAGAGGAGGCCTGTGTCCCAGCAGTGGGAACAATATAGGCTGATTATGAGACGGATTTCTGGTTGCCATGATGATCACACACATAATTCACACACACAGTCATAAACTCACGCCTTTTTCCTAGGGGATAGAAAGAAACAACTGCCCCAAAAAATTTTTGTTAAAAAAGTAATGAAATAGGTAATGAAATTGTTGCTACCCATCCTCTCGTTGTTGGTTGGCACCTAGCTAATACTCTAGTTGCCTTTATATGACCAAATCTATGGTGGATGACGGCTTTGTCGAGAACCATTACCTCTACTGTGAAAGATCTCGGTTTGCATCTTGACTCTACGCTTATAGTAAATAGTATGTATGTGTATATAACTTATTTATGTATTTGTGTACCTAGTTTTAATAGATTTTTTTTATCATTGTTCCTCTCATTCAAAGCACCTGCCATCCAATCTCTTCACCACCCTTGGTTGACTGGTAGAGAATGCCTAAGGCATTAAGTCCGCCTTTGTACATTTTTGTGCGAGAAGTTTAAATAAATAAATAAACCACACTGGAACAACCTTGAATTAAATCGGGCCACCACATTTTCTACTAATCTAACCTAACGAGCCTCAACTCACAGTAACGATAAGAGTAACATTCTTACAAAGTTCTAAAATAGATTTTATATCCTCTTTGACCGTGATCTTGCCTTGATCATAAAGTGCGCAGATGATGCCAGCTGTTACGCTATAACTCCATTAATTTGAAAACATATTTGAACATTTTCATCTCAAACGTTGTTATTTACAAACAGAATGTAAACAAAATGATGCTTTAGCAACGTCCTTTACCGACGTTGGCATCGAATGTTGTCCATTCAAGTTCAGTGCAGAGAAAAGGTCAATTGTACTAATCAAGGTCTACTATACTGTATAACTGTTTAAATTGTAAGCCAATTATTGATTCAAGAACGGTTATTGGAAAACCATTGGCATATGTCACAAATAATTATGTTTATTAAGGGCGAATTCCACCAAATTTTTAAACATGAGAATATAATTTTTGACAGTTTTGCCACACAAGAACTGTCAGACGTAAATTTTATTCAACGGATAAAAAATACTGACTTTGGTAAAATCAGCCCTTAATCTGTAATATCTCATAGTTGGGCACAAATCTCCCCAATAGTATTTTCTGATCAATCTCTTGGGTCTAACGACCAATCAGATGTCAAAATGGATTAATCCTGGATACATTTGGGATAATTTTTTACCCTAACAGAAAATTCGCCCAAGCTAAGCATAAAATTTATAAAAAAAATCAACCGAATTGAGGAACTCCTTCTTTTTTTGAAGTCGGTTAAAAATATAATGCAGTTTATCGGTTACTAAATGCATATATTAAACCCAAAACATGATTTCGGAAAGTGTTTAAACATTTAATGAACCCATGATTTTCAAGTGCATTTTCCTGAAATACACGTTTATACTACTACGTTTAAATACTCAACGAATTCATCAATAATAATTAATCATCTAATAACAGAATGATGACGTGCACACGTGCACATATCTGTTTCATCATCAGCCTAACCTTTTCCCAACTATTTTTGGGGTCGGATTCCAGTCTAACCGGATGCAGATGAATACCAGCCTATACCTCCACAACCCAGTTACTGGGCCCGATACCCCTTCGTAAGACTGGTTGTCAGACTTTCGGGCTTCTGACGACCCGTAATGACTGTCAAAGATCCAAGAATAACAACCGGGACCAACCGAGGCACGGAGGGTTCTAGGTATGTAAAGATGGTCACCCATCCACGGACCGACCGCGGCAAGCGTAGCTTAACCTGATTGATCGACCCGTGCGGTTGTTAAATAGTTACTTAGCCACGAGCTCCCCACATTTATTAAACCTAACGAATTCATCAATAATAATCATCTAATAACAGACTGATGACGTACCCATACCTGTTTATTAATATAAACAAGATACCGGTTATGTGTTAGTCATAACATCTCATGTACAGGACGCCAGCACATCAAGCTACCCGAAACTGTGAAATTTTCCCAATCAACTTTGAACCTAATGCTTTAGCGATAAAGTTGAAAATCTATTGAAGAAATTTGACAGATTGTAGTAGGTTGATGTGCTGGCGTCTGTACATTTGTTGTATGGTATTGTATGTAGGTAATGGCTTTAATGTAATTCGTCTGGTCACCACAGGTTTAGGATGATGACTAAGTTAGGACCTTGAGCACACGTGATATTATCATTTAATGATACAGCTTTGAATAGACTTTTATAGCACATAAATACTATTGACGCATTTTATAACAAGTACTGTCAAGTAGGGCCATCTACTGTAGAGATTATAATGCAACCTTTATGAATACTTTGAAAACGTAAAAGAGGTAAACTAGATGGCAAAAATACGAGACAAACATTGATTTATACAATATGTAACATAATTAACGCAAGACTTCATACACCCCAATTAGAGCACAAAACAATGACCAAAACTAAATTTTTCTAAGCTACTTGATTTGGCATTACTTTGTGCATTTATTTTTTTCTAAATAAGCTTTATTGCCTTGAAATAATATTTAATTTTCTTTGGATCAATCGGCGGTCAGTGTGGCTAAAAACATAATTAAATAAAAAACCTATACTAAAAGTTACTGAAATCGATTCAGCAGTAAATTACGAACAAACTGCTTTCAGGACAAGAGTTACACCTTGTATAAAAAGGATAAGACACTAAAACCGGCCAAGTGCGAGTCGGACTCGCACACGAAGGGTTCCGTCATAAAACGCCGAAAAAAAGTTTCTTTTATACCCCTTTAAATTTTAACTTTATTTTATTTTTATTATTTGTTGTTATAGCGGCAACAGAAATACATCATCTGAGAAAATTTCAACTGTCTAGCTATCACGGTTCATGAGATACAGCCTGGTGACAGACAGATAGACAGTGGAGTCTTAGTAATAGGGTCCCGTTTTTCCCTTTGAATGTACGGAACCTTTGGCTGACAAGCGAAGAGACTAGATAGAAAAGTAAATAAATAGAACCATTCTAGGAATAGTTATTGAAGTAATGTGACAAACAGTGGATCAATTTACTCTTCCCGGAGTACCGGAGGAGGTGCTGCAGTGCGATTCTGTAACCATCTCACCGTGAAAGCTTAGGTGAAGTGAGCGTGGAGTGAGCTTTCAATAGTGTCAATTCCTAGCAAAAACAAACTCACTTCACCTAAGTTTTCACGGTGAGATTTTTACAGAATCGATCGGTTGTATTGTGCGAGCGTCATCAGGGAAATTCAGAAGACAATCTGATGAATCCAACATGTATCAGAGTTAGGTACCTTTTAAGTATTATGAACAATGCCTCTGAAGCACCATTAAAACGCAATATAAAGTCCATGACTCGCCATGACTCGTTACGTGGGCTTCCCAAAGTTTTCTTTTCCTGAACTACTTATCCTGGTGGGCCAAATTAATTCAGGCTACACTTTAAAATGGTAGAGCAGTGGCAGCCCAGTGGTTACGACCGAGGTCGTAGGTTCGAACCTAGGCAGGTGCTTTACTTTGAGTAAATCATTTTACTCACCACTGCTCTCAAAACGGCGAAGGAAAACACCGTGAGGAAACCGGCATGTTGTAGAACCAAAAATTCGAAGACATGCGACATCTACTAAACCGCACTGGGCGCTCATGATGGATAACGGCTCACTCCCTCTCACCGAGAGGAGGTATGTGTCCCAGAAGTGGGAACTGTATAGGCTGATTATTTTGCTTTAAAATGATATAATATCAAAAGTATTTCTTAGAGCAAAATCTGTATTATAAATTGATGACCTTATCACGCACTAAAATTAAGTTGATGACATAACCCACCTTACAAAAGGTCGCAGCGACAGACGATAAAAACAAGAAAAAAGATAAAAAAATATAGGTATATTTTTCGATATTATAAATCCGCCTAACGTGAGCGCTTATTACTTTTTGTATACCTATTGTATTTGTCATCGACGCCATCTATATAAATGAATCACACTTTACACTAATATTATAAAGACCTACATACACATATTACATAGACCTCGGTTGCTGCAACCTAATTGTGTAATGTACCTTCAATCACTATGTATATCATTTTGAAGGATATTGATAGTTAATCACACTGTCACACTAATATTATAAAGGCGAAAGTTTGTGAGTGTGTTTGTGTGTGTGTTTATATGTTTGTTACTTCTTCACGCTCAAACGGCTGGACCAAATTTGATAAAATTTTGTATGGAGGTAGCTGACACCCTGGATTAACATATAGGCTATTTCTTATCGCGATATTCCCACGGGATCGACAATTACGCGGCTGAAACCGCGGGACGCAGCTAGTACTTAATATGATAAAGCTGTAGAATTTGTATTTTTGTTTGAACGCGCTAATCTATGGAACTACCAGTCGGTTTTGAAAAAATCCTTTGCATTTGATAGCCTAATTCTTGAGGAAGGTTATAGATTATTTAATATCACGCTACGACTCTTAGGAGCCGAGCAAAAGAAAAAAAAAGTCTGAAAGAACGCAAAGCGAAAAAGAAGTAAGAGCGCGGGTGGGCGATGCGATGCGACGCGGTGGGGCGTGGACCGACGGAGTTTTATAAAAATGTGGCTGTTATTTTAGTATATTGTGTATCTTACGACTTCCACGCGAATGAAGTCGCAGGCAGAAGCAAGTTTTAGATAATTGTTAGACGTTGACGTGTTAGAATGTTGACTATTTATACTTTTTACATACAGTAACAATAGGTCATACAGCTATGAATGTGAATAGCCAACTGTCCATAGAGTAGTTAGAGTACCATGATTATTGTGTTCTGAATGCACCCACTTTAAATTAAATACTTTGTTTACTTTGACTTCATCGTTTTCCTATTATGTATTCCATTGTAGTATTATTTGTGTCAATACTCTCAAAGTGTGTCATAATTTGTATTTTACGTGCTGTTGTGGGAGTAAAGAAATAAAGTAAGTCATTGTGTGTGTAGCGTACCTCACTAGACGCACACGTGCACATCCGTTGCCGCGCGCTGTCGAATGTACCTAAAACTGAGCACTTCGACGACTTTATTCATCCAAAATACTGACTCCAAGCAATATTTTGCCACTAATTAAGACTTTATACCCCATTTGGAATCATAACAATGTTATTTACGGCTCAATTTGTACAAAAGTAAAATGGAAAATCAAAGGAATCGAAATCAAAGAAAACTGGGATTAAAAATAATTCACACTAATTGAGTTGGTACGTACATTCAACTTCAATGAAATTCCAAAAATAAGAAATCATTGAATTTTCCAAAATTAATTAAAGACTTTGTAAATCAAAGTTTGTGTACTTTAAATTTAATACTCAGCTACACAAACATCGTTTTGAAGAGAGGAGGTCTATGACTCAGCAGTAGGCCTATAGAGGAGGTCTATGACTCAGCAGTAGGCAAAGTAAAGCCAAAGCCAAGCCAGCCAAGCCAGCCAAGCCAAGCCTAGCCAAGCCAAGCCAAGCCAAGCCTAGCCTAGCCAAGCCAAGCCAAGCCAAGCCAAGCCTAGCCTAGCCAAGCCAAGCCAAGCCAAGCCAAGCCAAGCCAAGCCAAGCCTTTGTCAATGTTGACAAAGCTGGCTTAGATAACATAATCAGCCTATAAAGGCTGATTATGTTATCTAAGCCAGCTTTGTCAACATTTCAATGAGGGTATTCTGAAATAACGTTCGCTAGGTGGCAGCACGGACATGTCAGGTCCAGGCATCTGTCAAAGAGCCTATATTTTCTTTAGTCATGACTGAATGATGAACGAATGAATGAATCGAATGATGAACGTCATCATATATTTTATATTCATTGTCGAAATGGAAGACCTCTTGTCAAAGTGGTGCCAACTGGTGTCGTAAATTTTCACGAAAACCCCCATTCAAGGCCCAGTTGTCACAATTAGCTTCTACGCTATGGGTCGCAGGTTTGATTTCCATACAGAGCAAAAACTGAAGCCTCCCGAAATAAGTAGTTCCTGATCGGGATGTTAGTAGAAATATGAGATTTGTGTTTGTGAACACATACATTATACAAAAGGAAAATGTAGGGCAAACAATTTATGAACAGGAAGAGTTGATTATATTCTTAACATAGTTAAAAACAATAGCATAATCAGGGTCTAATGTTCCCACTGTTGGGTCACAGGCCTCCTCTCAGTGAGAGGGAATGGGCTGTAATCCACCACGCGGGCCCAATGCGCAGCCCCGGATCTACGATTTTTTCGAACCGGGGCAAAACCTTGATAGTGGCGCCCCCTCCCTTCAGTGTTTGAGAAAAACTTGCAAATTGTTAATTTCCACTACGATAACATATGATTTCACTAATAAATTACTTATTTTATTAACGCTGATTACTCGGAAACGCAATCAACCACCATAAACAAACAGTGTTGTCAGTTTGTCACTTGACGTTCAACTGTTTGAATTTGTTCGGCTCGGCTCGTATAGATATGTGACAGGGATTCCCCTTAGCCGAAAGATCACGGACACTACGCACGCGTACAAAAATTTACTTGATCTGATAAGATGCTTTCATAAAACACTTAGTATGTGTTCAAAAACTAACTGGGCGTATGGAAATAGAAAAGTTTGTTTTTCAAACATATTATAATATTAAGATTCGATTACTTGTTAAAAACCTATGAGATTGTAGGAAAAGAGGCTTCATTTGTTCGATATTTCGAATTCCTGTCTCAAGGATTTGGCGCCCCCATGAAGCTGCCGCCCGGGGCAAGTGCCCCGGTTTGCCCCCCCCCCCCCCTTAGAACCGGGGCTGCCAATGCGGGTTGGTACACGTCACATGTCTTCGAATTTTTGGTTCTAGGACATGCCGGTTTACTCACGAATTCACGATGTTTTCCTTCACCGTTTTGAGAGCAGTGGTGATTAAATAATTTACACAAAGTGCCTGTCAGGCTTCGAATCGAACCTACAACTTGTAGGTCGCGGCCGTTTCCACTGGATCCGTGGGGTCACCAAAGCTCGCAATTCGCAAAAAACAATAGGTACAATGCGTGCCACGAAAGATGAGACTTGACACACCACGTGGTTTGACTTGCGCAGAACACGATTTTAGGTATCTTTAGCGGTATGAGGTCTGAGTGCGGGCCGGGACCAGACGTCATAGGGGCAGCGGAAAGAGCGGTGGAGGGGGTCAAGTCTCATCTTTCGTGGCACGCATTGTACAGCTCTTTTTTCAAGGAATTCAATAAAATGCTGAGACGACATACTCACATCCAATCGTACGATACAATTTCCGACACACGACTGTTAAAACGAACAACATCATTGAATGTTGCTGACCTTACTCAAATAGTTCGCGAAATTATATCGATGATGTCATTCACAAAAACAGGTTACGGTTTCGAGTTAAATTCGCAGATTTGCCATGTTTTCGTCAACTGTAGATTTTGTGGGTAGGTATTACTTACCTAGGTCTGTGTGATTGGTTTTCAGTTTCAATAAATTACGTCACGAAAATTAATAGGTTTGTTTGATTTAGGTAAGAGGTTTTATAAAATACTAGCTTCCGCCCTCGGCTTCGCCCGCGAGGTATGTCGATAAAAACTATCCTATGTCCTTCCTCGGGATGCAATCTATCTCTCTGCCAAATTTTATCGAAATCCGTTCAGTGGTTTAGGCGTGAAAAGGTAACATACAGACAGACAGAGTTACTTTCGAATTTATAATATTAGTATGAATTAGCTTCTGTCCGCGACTTCATCCGCGTGAAATTTCATGTTCCCCCGATACACCTCGTCGCGTTGCATCGCATCGCCTACCCGCGTTTATTACTTCGATTTCGCTTCGCGTTTTTTCAGTTTTTTCTTTTTGCACGTCTCCCTAAGGATCCTAGCGTGATGTTAAATAGCCTATAACCTTTCTCAAGAATTGAGTTATCAAATGGAAAAATAATTTTTCAAATCCGACAGGTAGTTCCAGAGATTACCCCCTACACACAAACTTACAAATAAACAAAATTTACCTCTTTATAATATTAGTATCGATTTGTTTTACCTTAAGAAAAATCTATTTAATTCGCCTTTTATTTTTGAATATCAATCAACAAACAGTTTACAGCAACAAGGGAAAATCTGTAAAGTAGACCGTTCAACTTTTTAAATGCTTTTTAAGTTCAAGATTTTAATTAAAACCGTTTATAGTTGTAAATGTATATGAAATTTAGTACAAACAAACACAACCGCCTTCTTTATCATTCAGTAACACATTTTAATGGAACAAATATTAATAATCCAAACTGCGGCATTTAAAACAAATATTAATGCAGCTTGACGCCTGCACCCAATTGGCAAGCTCCCAATTCTCGAATACGCAAATTTTGACGGATATCGTCAAATACACCGCGCAAGTGACTGCGTAGGCACACATTTAGATCAAAGACGCAGTTGCAATATGTCACTGGTTGCACTGATCAAGTGGATATACCCACTTGCAATTTGTTGGTACAGACAAGGGTGACTACCTAAATGACGACAAATAGAGAAGTATGGAAGAAATATAAATGTTGCCATACTTTTTCGGATCTGCCCCAAATAAATTGGGATAAGGGTAGGACGATGACCCGATTGCAATTTGTTGAACTAAATCGCACTTCATGTTAACGTAACCTTAGATCCGCAAAAACTATATAAACCTGCAGAAAATCAAATCCAAATCTGTTCAACGGTTTACTCGTGATTGAGTTACAAACATCCAAACATCTTCACAAACTTTCTAATACATATTAGTAGGACAGTAGGATCACAAAATACATCAAAGAACAAACATGTATCATAGTGTACAATGAGAATTATTGATCGAAGACAATGCGTGGTCTTATCACACAAGGCGTTCTCTTACAGACAACCTTTGGATGGACTGAAAGAAAGGAGAGACATTTTTCATTGTCCGACTTATTCTGTCCACACAATTTATAGTCACTTGTCTGCGCTGAATATAGCTAATCACATAAAATGGTACAAAAGCGGTCTTAATGCCTTAGGTAGGTCGTCTCTGTACCAGTCAACCAAGGGTGGTGAAGAGGTTCGATAGCAGGCGCAGGTGTGTGAATATCACAGAATTCTACGTAAGTTACTATTTAATTAACGGCGAGGGGAGGGGGGCTAGGAGTCCATAGCACAGAGTATCCTAGTTTGGATTCCTGACTCCCACAAGTCCTAATACCTACAATATTTTTGTATCACCTCTGTTATACTGTAATTGTACCTTTTGGGATAAATAAATATATTATTATATATAAATTATTAATTATTAAAAACTTTTTGCACAAGTAATAAAAATAACGAGCCGAAATTAATAATTTAGGCAAATTTTCCGCCGACGGCGGATATTTTAAATTTCCAATTCGATGGCTAAATAAAATAACTTCTTTTTTTGGCATCGATGGTAGGTACGGACGCCAACACATCAACCTACCACAATCTGTCAGATTTCTTTAATAGATTTTCAACTTTATCGCTAAAGCATAAGGTTCAAAGTTGATTGGGAAAATTTGACAGTTTCGGGTAGCTTGATGTGCTGGCGTCTGTACATAATATTACACTGTTCGGGTCCAGTAGGTGGCTAATCTGCGTTCGCGATTTATTTTCCAAAAATGTAAACAAATATAAATTAATGGAAAAATAACTTTAATTCCTACACAATAAAGATCAGTTTACGCTACAACTTCAAACATTTTTATAACTTTTTCAATAGTGCTAGTCACTCTGAAATCAACTTAATTGCCATTAAAATAAAGTTGATATTTGTTTAACTTGAAATAGGGTGGGGGTGTCCAGCACTGCGCATTGTTACTATACGTTTACTGCGGCGTCAGAGGCGTAAATAAAATAAAAGTATATTTCATTACAAGTGCGGAAAGGTTGTCATTGCAAAGAGTTCCGACAAATGTCTACCCGAGCCGAGGCGCAGCCGAAGGCGAGGGTTGACAGTCGGAACAAGTTGCAATGACGATTTCGCACGTGTACTGAACGACTATTTTTAATACAGTTGCGAAAAAAAGAAGCAATTTAATAAAATAATAAAAACACAATAAACTCAACTAACCAATGGCGCCAACCGTAGAATATAAGCAGAGATTTTTTTTTCTTCACCCATTCTGGTAGGCAAAGGGAACTATGCCCATACAGCCAAGTCTTCAGTAGAATTTTTTTATTGATATGAAATGAAAATGAAATTTAATGAGATGAAATGAAATGAAACCTAACTTAACTCATTCAATCAAATCATTAAATCTGATATTGAAACAAATTAGTAGCTTCTTTTTAGAAATATACGTATTTGCATTAATCATAAAAACTTCCATGAATTTTTTTAGTAAAAACTTCATGGTTGGTTTTTCTTTTTAATAGACATTATTTTGACAGTTGGGAAAGAGAACGCACGAGTTCGGGAAAGGTAAAAAAAAAGCACGAGTATGTAATAGCCCACATCCCGAACGCTATACGTCCCTGCAATACGCCACTTTTTGAGCAACTGTATTAAGGGCTGGATCTACGCCATTGACCTTGCTCATGTGGGCGTTACCAAGACAAAGCCCCCCGCGTGCGCCTCCCCACCCCTAACAATAACTTCGTGCAACGCGAATATAATTTTGTGCTAAATGTTGCATCATCGCAGCGCCCGGCGCCCGGCCCCCGCCGCCCGCCGCATGCTATCGCTATCGCTTCCAGTAGCTGTATCTAATGCAGAGGTGTAAAACCTTTTGAATGTCCAAGACCGAAAGCAAGGGAAAATATAATTATGTATATTGTATAATTTATAGTTTTTACGCGTTTTAGGTTTAACTATGATGAAGAGACTTTTACATGTTACCATTGTATATCTTGATTTACTCGATAAAATTTACTACTTACTTTAAAAAAATCTGGGAATTATGAACCTGGAAGGACCGGTCAGATTTACCAAAACTGTCAATCTGAATCCATCCTTCCGAGACCGGGTTACCTATAACATCGCCAATTTGCGTGATTTTGAAGGGTTCTATTATACTAACAAAATGTATATGATGTTGCTGTTGTGTTACCATGACAACAAAATTATACCGTTGTCAGACTACTAAAACTGTTAGTTGAAAATATCTATTACTTATAATTACATTGGTAAAACTTATTGCAGAAGTATTAAAGGAAAATAAAAAATCATGGAACATAATATGTATATATGAAAAAATTAAATTTTTTGTTTACAATGTTCATATGATAGTCGTACATTTTAGGCCGGATGTGATGTAATTTCTTGAAATTGATCGTGTCCACATCCTGCGACTATTGTACCAACCACACCACATGTATTTAGGTTATTTTTTTTCTGGACTATTGTTTCCATCGATTACAAAATCATATTGCATAAACGACACTTCAGCGTCAATTTAGTCATTAGGCCTGTCAGTGGTTCAGATATAATTTCAATCGACTGTAAGCCGCAATTCAAAGGCTCATGGGATGATAATTATATTCTGTAGTTCTTTAAAAAAATGGCTTACATTTACAATACGTCTACCAATAGATTTTACTCTGAAACAAAATTAATTTAAGTTAATGGAACAAACTGTTCTATCTATTTCACTCAAGATTGTTAAAGAACATAAAGAACCTGGTATCTTCTGTTTCTTTATCATCTGTTATTTGGTTTCGATCTTGTTGCAAACTATGTTCAATAAATAGGTGGTGACTCTTGAGTACTTGGGGGACTCTTGGTAGTAGAACTGAAAAGTCACGAAGATCATTGTGTAAGTGTAATAAATAAATGTCGTTGTTGCTATTACCCAATTTCTTTCCTCAATCTGTAATATCTTGAGTCGTGAGTTTATTTAAAACAAAATTATACATGTTTTCTCCATAATTTATTATATGCACCGATTTTTGTTGTACGTTGGGTGATAATAATTTATTTATTTAAACTTTTCGCACAAAAAGGTACAAAGGCGGACCTAATGCCTTAGGCATTCTCTACCAGTCAACCAAGGGTGGTGAAGAGATTGGATGGCAGGTGCTTTGTTTGAGAGGAACAATGACAAAAAAAAATCTATTAAAACTAGTCTATTTATTGGCAGTGGAGCTGTAAACAAACAACGATTTTATAATGCAAAATGTTGGGTTCAATCACGGAATAGAAAAAAAAGAGTGAAACTGTCGATATTCATAAAATAACCGCTGTCACCAAACTGACACAATATTTGAGTGTACGTCATCATTGCGAAGTTCATTACCGCGATGTACGTTACTGCGAAAGTTTGTTATTGCAAACTTACGTTGCAATAACAAACTTTCGCTGTAACGTACATCGCAGTAAAGAACTTTCGCGATAACGTACTTCGCAATCAAGAACTTTCGCGATAACGTATTTCGCAGTAAAGAACTTTCGCGATAACGTAGTTCATAGTAAAGAACTTTCGCGATAACGTAGTTCGCAGTAAAGAACTTTCGCGATAACGTACTTCGCGCGCCTCAAAGAGCTCTCAGCAATCTGACGGAGCCCCCATAGAGGGCCAAACGCCTGCCCGGGTCGTGGGACTGTCTTATCAGGTAACCGTGACCCTGAAACGTAAAGGGCTATTGATGAACTCATTGGATGATACCTAATCGTACAGTGATTGTATTGTAATTCATTAATGATTGTATTATGATAAAATTTAATTAAAATATTTTTGGAACAAAATATAACATGGGTGTAAAAATTATTGGAATCGATTCAGTTACTGATTCTGAACAAACTAGTATATTCAGGTTTCGCATATCCTAAAAATAATGTTGTAGATATCTACACAAACTTTATAAAAGTAAAATTGACA
The DNA here is from genome assembly GCA_963855955.1 of Luperina nickerlii. Lineage (NCBI taxonomy): Eukaryota > Metazoa > Arthropoda > Insecta > Lepidoptera > Noctuidae > Luperina > Luperina nickerlii. The sequence continues at coordinate 8,120,517 of OY979687.1, read as the reverse complement.
AAATGTTTAACATCCATGTTCGTTACTTATACTTTCATACTTTTTGTTGACATAGTTTTACGTTCATAATACCGAAATATCAACCATAAATGATTTACAAAATAATAGTGCCCTTCAAAACATTTTTGTGTGACAATGGCGGATTGGCGGTGGCTAACGGCTTCTACAAAGGCAGACAATACGAACAGAATAATAAAACGTTATTCCCGTCGAAATAGAGTTCATTATTAGTTGCGAGGTGCTCTTTTCTATGAAAATATTGGGCCGAAATAAGACCTTATTTTTATAAAGTTAACCGTGTAATTCGATTGTGCATCGGATTCTCAGAATAATTTTAGTAAACTGCGTACTTACCTAGTTTAGAAAAATTTTTAGTTTTCACCGTTTATGGTTTAGTAATAAAGACCTAATTCTCTTTTCGTATTAGTTTATGTTATAGAGTCTGTACCGTATACCTACTAATTTTGTGTATACCTACTTTAAAATTCTAATTGGTTGGGCTACCAACAATAATTTTGTTTCTTTCTTTCTTTTTAAAGAAAACGTTGCCCGACAATAGTAATTACTCCTGTATCGTGGATGCGCGACACAAACAGCCAGACCCGGAACAACTACCTGTAGGCAATACAAATATTTGTTCCGTGCGGGAATCGAACCCGCGACACGCAGCGCAGCAGTCAATCGCTCAGCCACTGCGCCAACCGTGTCGTCAAAGTGTGTTTGCGGAGAAAAGTATCACAGGTCCGTTCAGCACAGCGTCTCGTCCCGCACTGATTTATTGGGCGCCGGAGGGGTGGCTACGCGATCTGCGAGTAGCGATTACGTAAAAAAATCGATTATAAATAATTAAGAAAGTTATTGGCAAAAATAAGCCGAAGGGGACATCGGCGTTACTTAATATAATATATTGGTGGCAATTAAAAGATCCTGTGATTGATAGTTTAGGAGAAAAATGGTAGTAAGTTACAAAAACAGAGGTCACTTTGCGTATTTATTTATGATATTTCAAATATATTTTTATTTTTTTTGAGCCGAAGAGGACATGCTTTATATTGTGTAGATTAATATATATTTTTTTGAGAAAAATTCTTGTAAGGATTACGGAAAAAAATGGTTCTAATGTATCCTAAATGAAGCCCAATTCACATATATCGACGCCTTAAAAATGACTTACCGGTATCGCCCACAGCTTGGCTAAGCGTATTCTCCGTCACCGGGCGCAACGCCTCGACCGCACTAATGTAGCCCAACCGATCAGCGATAGCACAAGCTGTCTGCCCATTCTGTAGACAAGAAGACTTCTTCACTCCCTTCTTATAGACAGAAGGACTTAAAGCCCTCAGAAGTGGACTAAACATGGTGCACGAGTTTGTAATGGACTCCTTAACGATCCAATGATTATAAATCAAGTAAATTGATTCGCAATCAAAGTGTTTTCCTATTGTTAGTATATGAAGTGGTCATTTTCTGAGTGCTATGACGTATGTAATTGACGCGTGTATGCCTCGGTACTTGTTAATTTATTGATACAGATAACTCTGGGAGTATAATTCACTTTATTACAGATATTGTGTGAAATTAATTACTTTTATTTTATCTTATTTATTACTCTTTCGTGTTTTATGAACCGGTGTGTAGACTCGTAGTCCCAAAGTGTCACACCCTTAGTCTTGTCTCTCATCTCACTACCTACCTATTATGATACTTGGACAATTAATACTTACAGCAGACAGTGCGTTAGGATCGGCGCCCTGTTTTAACAGCAGCTGGAGGATCAGCGTGTGTCCTTGTTGCGCCGCCTGGTGCAATGGCGTGAACCTGTATACAGTATACGTAAAGTACCGTAAATACCACTAAATATGGTCTTTATTATGACATGTTTGTTATTAACTTCAGGATACAGATACTAAAATCGATTTGATACGGATTGCGCCAAAAATTAAGTTTCTTGTAAAATTGACCAAAGGCTTTCTTTATGCATTATCTAACTGGAGCATTGAGTTTTATAGTGATACGCAAAAATATTATAGTTTATGCGACCGACAAACATCCCTGAACATTTTGGACGATGTGTCTCATCCAACATACTGTTATGTGTGCGATGTTGATATTTGTCTGTGATTGTTAACTTTCTATGCTTGTCCCAATAAAAACTTTGTCTTTTCTTCGATGTCTCCCATACACACATACAAATGCAGTGGTGGCTCAGTGGAATCGGCCCTGACTTACGAGTTGTAGGTCGTAGGTTCGAACCTAGACAGGCGCTTTTATCATCATCATATTCAGCCGAAAGATGTCCACTGCTAGACATAGGCCTCTTCCAACCACACAGGCGCTGTACTTTGTGTAAATTATTTCATCACCACTGCTCTCAAAACGGTGAAGGAAAACATCGTGAGGAAACCGACATGTCCTAGAATCAAAAATTCTAAGACATGTGACATCTACCAACCCTCACTGGGCCCGCGTGGTGGATAACTGCCCGCTCCCTCTAGCAGAGAGGAGGCCTGTGTCCCAGCAGTGGGAACATTACTACAATAATAACGTTTAGAGGTAGACAGAAAGCAAGTAGGTTGTTTTTGAAAAAAATTAATACACGTGATATATTACTACACCCCCCCTCCCCCCTTGTGATATTTCGTGATTTTTTATGGACCCCTCTCCCCCTTTCGAGCCTCACGTGATTAATGGATAGCCCCAAAGCACTAGGAAGTGGTGAAGGGCGGGCGTTTTAGGGTATTGTCTTTTGTAATTTGGACGTTCGAAAAGTGCTGATTCTCAGCCTAATTTGAATAAATGACTTTTGATTTTGATAGCTAGATAGATGTAACTTCTTTTCGTGTCGATGGTACTTTTCCTCTTTTGTCTTTGTAGCATTATTTAGGTCATCCGAGGATTTAACAAGGTCCAATCACTGTTGTAATGACACGGCGTTTATGAGCCACATTGGCTGCTGTGACTTTCTTGTTTTATAATCTGCTTACCCATGAGCGGCCCTGGCGGTAACATCAGCGTTGGCTTCTAAGAGCGCGCGCGCGGCCGCATGATGCCCGTGATGCGCGGCCGCGTGCAGGGGCGTGTATCCGTCGCGTGTGCGGGCGTTTACTTGTCCTCCGGCCGACATTAGGACTTTTAAGACACCGGTGCGGCCTTCTGATGCTGCTAAGTGGACTGGGGTTAGACCTGGGGGAAAAAAACGAGATTTTTTTAATAATAATAATCGAAAGAGTCAAGACTATAATAGTCAAAGAGATTATCGATGAGGGTTGGTCTTCCTCTTGAAGACATTAAAATATTTGGGGCCCTCAATCCTCCCTAGTCAGGATTTACAATGAAGAGTCGAGCCAGTCTTCTCCTTAAGGTAATTATTATATGCCGAAGATGCCTCACCGCGGTACATCGCGGGCTGCTTTGGGACTCGATGCCTAGCATGTGCGTGCGTGTTTATTAGGATGCATTCATGGGGGAAGCGAGCTAAACCGCGACCGCGAGGTATCGCAGTAAGGCATTTCAATTGATGCTGACATCTCTTTGAGGCGCGCGTGGAACACGTACGCGCCGTCCGGCACGGGCCTGCCGGTCGATTCTGTAAAAATCACACCGTGAAAACTCAGGTGAAGTAAGTTTGTTTTTACTAGGAATTGACACTATTAACAGCTCACCACGCTCACTTCACCTAAGTTTTCACGTTGAGATTTTTACAGAATAGCACCGCTGGTCCTGATCGGACGGTGAGCTACCCATTACTCTCCGCCCGCAGGCCCGCGCCTACGGTGGCCGGGAGTCGTCGCGCGGCTCCCGACGCCCGGAGCGTCTCCCGCGGCGGCTGGGACGGGAGGCTAATTGCTATATGCCCCTCTTGAGTGAAAACCTTGATCCGCGTCTGCCAAGGAGTCCACAAGTATTTTTGGTTTGCCTTATTTAGACATTCACAATCTGTGAATAGTTAACTGTTCTTAGCTACTGCTATCTGACGGTTGCAGTACTATAATAAACACTTACCATTATTAGCTGGTACGTTGACGTCAGCCCCTCGTTCGACGAGCATCTCGACGCAATCCTCGTGTCCCTCCTGTGCCGCCATGTGTAGTGGTGTGAAGCCTGCCTTAGACTTGACGCTGGGATCCGCATCTGTACGAGAAATCTTTTCATTAAGAAATCATTTGATCTATTCTGAAAACATCTCACCGTGAAAACGTAGGTGAAGTGAGCTTTACGTGAGATGTCAATAATGTCAATTCCTAGCATCATGTCATGAGCAAAGACAGCTCACTTCGCCTAAGTTTTAACGGTGAGATGTTTACAGAATAGAGCGGCTGATCTAATTAATAGAAAAGGTACTAAAAATCATAAAAGACGAGATAGAGTTATAGAGGTATGAGGAACAAGGTGTAAAGTTCACTCATACTCCATAGAAAAGGGAGGACCTCCGATCACACGGGTGTCACGTCTGGCGGGCAATTGCCCTATGATTCATGTCGGGCCGTTGTATACTTATATTATGCTAGTTGCGCGGTAAACTCTGCTTGCGAGATGCAGGATTTAGCGTGACGTCAGTATGACGCGTAGTTCGCATGTGGCGTTGTAGATACCGCTACATAGTAAATGAATGAACTACGTAGATTTTAGAAAAAAAATATTTGTGGCCGATTGAAGTTTATCGGTTTTTAGTTTTTTTTTTGTACAAATATTTACATAAAGACTATCGGGTTTCTAACGACCCGTAAGGACAGCCAAAAATCCACGAATGACAACCGGGACCAACGGCTTAACATGCTCTCAGAGACACGGAAGGGCCTTGCTATGTAAATATGGTCACCCATCCACGGACCAACCGCGGCAAGGGTAGATTAACCTGAGCGATCGACCCGTGCGGCTGTTATTAATTAGCCCCTCTAGTAATATAAATTAACTCACCATGTTCAAGCAATGCGAAGGCGATATCTGGATGGTTGTGTCTACACGCAATGTGTAATGCCGAGTGTCCGTTCTTCGCCAGCGAGTGGGGCGACGCACCTATAAGATAATACTCTAGCTTACTGATACTAGCACAACTACAGTTAGGTCTAAATGAGGGATGAATTAGTATGTATAATCTGTTGAAAATGTAGAGATGCTATTTTATAGCATATTTTTTACAGTTAAGTCGTAAAAAGTTAACATGTGTTACTTACTCAAATATTTGTGGTCTTAGCTATCTTACTCAATACAAATTAACTATGTTATCAATTGTGTATTATTGTTCCAAGTGTCTGATGAAAATTTAAATAACTCAATCAGAAAACGTACCTGGGTCGTTCTTCTTTTTTACCGACAATGAAACGATGTTTTTCTGTTTTTTTGGTTTTTGAACTATCTATAATTTTGTTTTCTGTGTGGGATTTAAAAAAAACTGCATCTGTATTTCATTAGGACCAATTAAAGTTTCCTTTCTGGCTAATATTGTTTTTTTTTAATGTTAGTTTTTAAAGAAATAATGTGACAAAGTGGCCTTTTTCTGTAGAGACTACATTTCAGTTTACCACTCTGTCACGCCATTTTACGGAAAACAACGTATAAAATATGTTGGTTAGAGAACATGAAAAATGGCATAATATTAATAGATAAGAAAAATATGGACGTTTATTCGAACCGAATTAAAAAACCGTTTATATTAATACTCCAACGAGATGCCATAATAAGACCAAGGACAGACTATTGTCGGTAAAAAAGTAGAACGACCCACCTACCTGTGGATGCCAATTAGTAGTGCCACTTCGGATTAAGTGCTTTGATTTGATTATTTGAGTACTTAAACTTGAAATTCTAATTTTCAATCACATTAAATGTTTTTCATATCGTGTTATCTTTATTTTATCAATTTTCGTCGATGATATTTCAAATATAATTTGATAGGTATATTGTTATTTAAAAACCGATTAATTTGGAAAAACTGGAGAGACATATACTTAAGAGGGTTGATCCGTTAGAGCCACGCTGGAGTCAAAATTGATGATTTGCGACGGACAATAAAACCATAATCTGTTTAATTTATAGATAAGATATTGACGTCATATTAATGGGAATTTCATAATCTAGTGCATGGCTGAAAAACATTTTCATTTATTCGTACAGTTTTCTCATTAGAACAGTTTTTATGCAAGCCTTTTTTTAAACTAGCGATCGACGGTCTACGCAAATGCAAGGTATTAGTAAAACCATATACGACAAACTTATGACAACGTTGCTTTATAAATAATAATAGCATTTATTAGTGCATGGCTGAAAAAAAAAACGATTACTGTAAGTTTTCATTCAAGAAAAGTATATTCAAAAGTGTCAATTTTAGCCACTTTTCGATATTTTAAACGCGTTAGTTTAGGATGAAATCTGAAATATTTATATGTTATTTTAGGCCTAGTAAACGAAGACATTTACGTTCTAAAACATGGTACAAATATTTTTTTAATAACTTATTTTTTTATTTTACTATGAATTATTTAGTGCTGCTATATAATCGGCGCGGAATCACGCCAGCGCTCAGTGCCGGCTGAGGCCTTTCAGAGGTAGGACGTGTGTCGCTCCCGTAGCCGCGAGTCGCGTAAAATATTATCGTACTTTCGCGAGTTTTTAGCGCGTCTAGGACATGTTGATACTTTTTATTATAATATATTTTTATTATATTACAAAACTTTGGTGAGTACATATTTTAATGTAATGGTGTTCTATTAACTTAAGAAAAATTAAATTAGACTTCTTTATGTATGTTTTCAATTTACTTTTTTTTTCAGATATGGCTAACAAAAGGCGCTATATGGGAACAAAAAAAAACGAAAATTTGGCCAAGGCTAATGAAGCTAAAAGGTATGTTACCGAGGTTCTCTACTTATAAAAAATATATTTTTATTAGGTGTAATAAGAAACAATATACTTACTACTTTTTGAAGTAATTTTTTTTTATTACTTTTTGTTTGGATATTTTTATGAAACACAGTAGTAATAAGATAAAGTTAATATCCAATTCGTTGTTATAGGCAGAAAAGAGAAGTTCAAATACTTCAAAACCAGGACTTAAATAAAAATGCTGTTGTAAGTTTTATTTTTTTACTTTATATTTTACTAGCTGCAGCAGACACGTGTTTCCTTGGTTTTGATTGAGCAGTTGTTAAACCAAAACTAAATAAGACCTTTATTCATTATTTATTTATCTCAAGCCGACAATCGATCGCCTGTCATTGTCCTTACTTTTTGTGTCACTATATTATACCCTACATATTATTTTCAGAATCAAGAAAATGAAAAAGACAGTGAAAAAACACTGGAAATTCTGGAAAACTTGCAGGCATTAGAAACGGCTCCAATTCAAGATCCTGACGCAGGGAATCTTGTAAGAATTACTTGGTCATTTTTATACATATTTTAGCACAAAAAAAACATTGTTAGTTATGTGCTATCTTAAGCCGACAATCGATCGCCTGTCATGGTGCATACGGTTTGTGTCACTATATTATACTCTACATATTATTTTCAGACTCAAGAAAATGAAAAAGACAGTGATAAAACACTGGAAATTCAGGAAAACTTGCAGGCATTAGAAACGGCTTCAATTCAAGATCCTGACGCAGGGAATCTTGTAAGAATGACTTGGTCTTTATAAACATATTTTAGGACAAATAAAACAAGAACCTTCAAGAACAAGTGCGTATTTACAGTATACTTTCATAAGTTCAGATACATGTTGTACATTGTTTCTGATAATATTAGACTTAAAAATATATTTCCAAATTTTATGTTATAGGTAAATAATAGACAAGAAGTTGAAAGGGATACTGTACTTCAGGCAGAGAGTGCACTTTGGCTAGAGCTACGACGTTGTTTATTGACAGCCTCTTCATTCTGTAAAGTGTGCAAACGGCGATCGACTATTAGCCCAGCCCCTTTGGTTAAACAATTTCTTTCCTCATATTCCTTGGACCATATCCCTAGTATTCAACATGGGAAAGTAAACGAAAAAGTGGCCATAGAACAGTTGCAGGTACAAGTTTAGATTTTTCTAACAAACAATTTATTTTTGTATTCTTAAATTCTATTAAAAAGAAGTAATTAGAGTATTGAGTTTCAAATTATTATGATTACAGGTGCTTCGCCGGATGGACTAATCGACGATGATGGCATCACCGAAATTAAATGTCCTAGTTCGGCATTTGGATTAGAGGCAGATTTTGCTATTAGCCAAAAAAAAATTAAATTCTGGAAAATAGATGGATCTGTGAATCGACGCCATGACTGGTTTTATCAGATACAGGGGCAGCTGCATATAACTAACAGAAATTACTGTCTGTTTGCTGTGTGGACAGGCAAAGATTTTAAATTGAAGACTGAAAACATAATCAGGGACGATAAATTTTGGAGCGAAAATATGGAACATCGGCTAGTCAGCTTTTACAATAAATGCCTGTTACCCGAAATTGTTGATCCCCGAAAAGCTAGGTCCATGAAACTTAGAGACAACAAATATTAAGATTTTATTTTACACGAAATTGTTTTTATTTACTTTAACCTAACTAATAATAATTTAATTGCTCATTTATTACAATAAACAAAAAACTGAATCCCCGCTTACGGAAAACGAAAACATTCCCTACTAACTAAAAACTGGCTAAGTATCAAGATGATTCTAAGCGGTGTATGATACGCGCTCCAACACAGACGGCTGTGTGTGTGTTTAACTGTATAGCTGTGTGAGTATATTTACCTAAACGCGAGGCGCGCCGTTCTGGAGTAACGCTCTTAAAACCATTGTAATACAGACGAATATGTTACTAATTTCCTTTATGACTGATTGCGTAAGAATTTAACCTGAACAGGGTATGTTTACGATTTCATTAGATACTTTTGGAACATACTGTTGCGCGCCGCAAATAATGCTTGATACATGGCGACATTAGTTACCACTAGCGCCATCTAGTATCGGGTAGCGGAACAAGTACCTTGGTACTAGGACCTTGACCCTACTTGACCTTGTTCTAAGTACTAGTAATTCCGAGAACTATCGACGTCGAGTCAGTCGGGACCGGTATGTACTCGAACGTTCTAGATGTTTATGTACTAGCTCTGCGGCTCTATATAAGGCCGGGTGGGCCGCGAGACACACATAGTTTCGATTAAGCGATACGAGCGATAACATCGAAGGCGATATTCGAGTGCGACTTAAGAGTGATCAGTAAGTGCAATTGTGTTTCTTATTAGTGTGTTTGAATTGTAATTAGTGTTGTGATTAAAGTGTCAATTTTTGGTGATTGAATCGGCAGTTTTTATTGTCACGAACCCCAAGCTCGTAACAATTGGTGTCAGAAGCGGGGATTAAAATCATGCCGATTTTACCCAAAGACGACATGGAGGGTATCCGTACCCGGAGTCAACGCCAGCAAGAGACGGATCAGAGGCGATTTGGTGGAGCAATGCCACAGGTGTCGGAAGGCCAGCTACCGACCACGGAGGCCAGTCCGTCCACAGCTGCTCCGGCATCATCAGCACCAGATTTTGCTGCTCTGATGATGATGCTGCAGGAGCAAGCCCGCCGACAGGAGGAGCAGGCCCGCCGACAGGAGGAACAGGCTCGTCGGTTGGAGGAACAGCTCCAGCGGGACAAGGAGGAGCAGGCCCACCGACAGGAGGAGCAGGCCCGCCGACAGGAGGAGCAGGCCCGCCGACAGGAGGAGCAGGCCCGCCGACAGGAGGAACAGGCTCGTCGGTTGGAGGAACAGCTCCAGCGGGATAAGGAGGAGCAGGCGCGCCGCCAGGAAGAGCAGATGCTCCTTATAAAGGACCTTCACGCTACCTTCGGTAAAGACATGAAGGAGGTGAAGGAAAAGGTTGCTCAACATGACAACCGTCTGTCGGAAGCCGAAACACGAATCGACCAAGTGAATAATCGGGTTGACAACGTGATGGCAGACGTGAAGGAAACCGTGATGGCTGACGTGAAGGAAACCGTGATAGCTGACGTGAAGGAAACCGTGATGGCTGACGTAAAGAAAACGCTGGATTACCTGAAACTGGGTGATGGAATCGCAGCTCCCGTAGCTACAACACCTTCGCTACGTGGATTCAAAGTGCCACCGTTCGACGGAACTTCTTCCTGGTCGGCCTACAAAATCCAGTTTGAGGCTGTCATGAAGGCGAACGGGTGGAATAAAAGTCAGGCCATGACTGCCCTCACCCTGGGTTTGCGCGACCAGGCCTTAACTGTTCTGGAAGCTCTCGGTAAGGAAGTGACTTACGAGCAGCTCCTTGAGGCATTGGAGGCTCGGTATGGCGACGCTCACCTGGAGCACGTGTTTCGTGCGCAGCTCAAGGATCGCGTGCAACGCAGCAATGAAAACCTGCAGCAGTGGGCCCTTGAAGTGGAGAAGCTGGTTCGCAAAGCTTACCAGTCCGTACCTGCACTTATTGATGGGAACCTGGTGCAGGCATTCATCGACGGCATCCGCGACCTTGAAGTTAGAGTTGCTGTGAGGCTCGGTCACCACGGGACGCTGAAGGACGCCTTGGCCCATGCACTGGAGGTGGAAGCTGTGCGGCAAGATCATCGTTCCCATCGCGTCAGGGAGGTTGCAGCGGCTACAGTTCGCGAGCGCAGTAAAGGATACAGCCCTAAGTGCTACGGCTGTGGGGAAAGGGGCCACCTTCGGTCCAGTTGCCCTAAGCGAACTGCAGAAAGAGAAGACGGCCGATCTCCAGAAGGCAGTGCGGCTAACAGCACCGCCCAACACCAGCAGCAGGGAAACGAGTAATAGCCAGGACTGCGGGGCGGGTGCTGGCTGATGTTCAAGGAGCCCCAAGGATTTCGATCACACAAACCCATGATGGGAATAGCCTAATCATCAAGGGCGAGGTCAACGGAACGCCGTGTAAGCTGACCATAGATACTGGAGCCTCTCGTACGGTCGTCAGTTCCCAACTTATAAGTCGGTTCCTTGGGGACTCCGCACACAACCGAGAACACATTAATTTGGTAACAGCCACCGGTCAGCGCATACCCGTCCGTGGAGAGAAGAAGATGGAGTTAAAGCTAGGCAACAGAATCTACCTGCATAATGTGATTGTGGCTGATATAATGGATGATTGCATCCTGGGCCTTGACTTTATGAGGAAGAATTGTTGCGAGATTGACGTCAAGCAAGGTGTTTTGAAATGTGGACAAGAGGAACTTTTCGTGGAAGGGGCGTTACCAGGAAATGTGTACAGCCTTAAGAAGATTGTTCTTCCGCCGAGATCGGAAACGATTGTGCCGGTTAGTCTTCCTCGGAATCCTGGTCAAACTCATCGTTGTGTACTCGTGGAAAGGGTAGACAATGACCTTCCATGGAAAGTGGCACAAACTTTGGTCAGAGCCACCGACATCTCAGGGGTACGTGTGCTGAACCTTTGTGATCAGGAACACATTATAGAAAAAGGCACACTACTTGGTACTTGCGAGGAAGTGGATTGGTTGCGTCGATGCCAATATCTATCGACTGGGACCCTCAGCAAGGATGCACCAACGAGAGTGACCACCCTTTTAGAAGACTGCCGCAGCGCTCTGTCCCAAAGTGAAATGGTCAAGGCTAAGAAGATGTTACTGAAGTACGCCAATGTTTTCTCGTCCAACGATGCTGACATCGGAAAGACTGGCATAGTTCAACACAAAATAAACACAGGAGAAGAATTGCCTATCCGTCAGCGGCCAAGGAGATTGCCGGTAGCACGTGAAAAGGAAGTAGAAACCATGATTGGGGGAATGGTGAAGGATGGTGTTATTGAACCTTCATCTAGTCCATGGTGTTCACCTGTAGTGCTGGTAAGAAAGAAGGACGGCAGCATGCGGTTTTGTGTTGACTATCGTCGTCTGAACGACGTTACGAAGAAGGACAGCTACCCTTTGCCAAGAATTGATGACACGCTGGACATGCTTACTGGCGTAAAGTGGTTTAGCACGCTGGACCTGAAAAGTGGCTACTGGCAAGTTGAAATTGATCCTAAGGACAAGGAGAAAACTGCATTCTCGACAGGAAAGGGTCTGTGGCAATTTAAAGTTATGCCGTTTGGATTGTGCAATGCTCCGGCAACGTTTGAAAGATTGATGGAACTTGTACTTACCGGGCTAATTGGCGATGCATGCCTGGTCTACTTGGATGACATCATCATCGTAGGCCGTACGTTTGAAGAACATCTACAAAACCTGGAACGCGTGCTCATGAAGATCCAGAGTGCCAACCTCAAGTTAAGTCCGAGGAAGTGTTCACTATTCAAACGACAAGTTAGCTTTTTGGGATATGTCGTGTCCGAAGAAGGTATCCGCACGGACCCAGAGAAAATCGCCGCTGTCAAGGATTGGCCAGTTCCAAAAGACAAGACGCAGGTCAGAGCATTTTTAGGTTTGTGCTCTTATTATCGGCGATTTGTCAAGAACTTTGCAGACATAGCCAAACCCCTGCATAAGCTAACCGAGGAGAAGCGACATTTCTGCTGGGATAATAGTTGCGACATCGCATTCCAGGAGCTAAAGGACCGTCTGTGCAATACACCTATTTTGGGATACCCTGATGCGGGCAAGGAATTTATAGTTGACACAGACGCAAGTGACATAGGACTTGGTGGTGTGTTGTCTCAACGGAATGGTGATCAAGAGGTTGTGATAGCGTACTTCAGCAAGTCGTTGTCAAAGCCGGAAAGGAACTATTGTGTTACGAGACGGGAACTGCTTGCTGTGGTAAAGTCATTGCAGTATTTTAGCAAATATCTTCTGGGGCGGAAATTCCACTTACGAACTGACCATGCTGCACTGAAATGGCTATTGCAGTTCAAAAACCCAGAAGGACAAGTTGCGAGATGGATTGAACTACTGCAGGAATACGACTTCGTGGTCGAACATCGCAGCGGAAAATCTCATGGCAACGCAGATGCATTGTCAAGAAGACCTTGTCCTGAAGACTGCAAGCATTGTACTAGGCAGGAGAGTAAAGAAGTGGTACCTGTGAGGATGCTTAAGACAGACCTCAACAACGTGTGGAAGGAAAGCCTACAACGTGCACAGCAGGAAGATTCAGACATCAAGCCGATTCTGGAGTGGATGAAGGCCAGAGCTCCTAAGCCCAGGTGGAGCGACGTCTCAGCGATGAGTTCGGTCACAAAAAGCTATTGGGCCCAGTGGGACAGCTTGGTGGTTCAGGATGGAGTCCTGTGCCGTAAATGGGAAAATGCTCGAGGCGACAGCTGTCATTTGCAAATGGTTGTCCCTAAAGCTCAAGTACCGGATATTCTACAGCTGTACCATAATGGTTGTTCAGGAGGTCATCTGGGAGTAAAACGGACTCTACTGAAGATACGAGAACGGTTTTACTGGGTCCACTGTCGGGACGATGTCGAGGATTGGTGTCGCAAATGTACAAGTTGTGCAGCTGCAAAGGGACCTCAGACTCGTAGTAGAGGTGCATTAAAATTGTACAATGTTGGTGCACCATGGGAGAGGATAGCCCTCGACGTTGCGGGGCCGTTTCCGGAGAATGAAAGTGGCAACAAGTATTTCATGGTTGTGATGGATTACTTCACGAAGTGGCCGGAAGTCTTCGCCATTCCAAATCAAGAAGCTTCGACAGTTGCGTATAAATTGGTTCATGAAGTCTTCTGTCGTTTTGGAGTACCTTTGGAGATTCACAGTGATCAAGGAAGGAATTTTGAGTCCCAAATATTCCAGGAAACTTGTCGAGTTATGGGTACTCATAAAACAAGAACTACTTCCTACCACCCACAATCGGATGGAATGGTGGAACGATTTAACCAGACACTGGAGAGGTACCTAGCAAAAGTTGTGGAAAATCGGCAACGAGATTGGGACAAGCACATACAACCGTTTTTGCTGTCATATCGAAGCGCTGTTCACGAAAGTACATCGGTGACGCCTGCTTTCGCAAACTTCGGAAGAGAACTACGGCTACCTGCAGACCTGATCACCGGAATACCACCTGATGCCCCACGCAGTGTAACTGATTATGCGAATGATTTGCGGAACAAAATGAATGACATTTATGAGCACGTCAGACAATCGGGCCAGCAAATGTCTGAAAAGATGAAAACCCGTTATGACCGCAAAATGAACAATAAAGGGTTCGACGAAGGTTCACTGGTGTGGTTGCACAATCCAGTCCGCAGCAAAGGGAAATCTCCTAAGCTTCAAGCTAAATGGGACGGACCGTACCGGATTGTGACAAAGATCAATGATGTAACCTACCGGATACAGAAAGGTGCAAGAGGTACTCCTAAGATCGTCCATGTGGATCGACTGGCGCGTTATTATGGGGCCAATAATGCTCGGGACGAGCATGTCTAAGGAGGGGGCAGTGTTGCGCGCCGCAAATAATGCTTGATACATGGCGACATTAGTTACCACTAGCGCCATCTAGTATCGGGTAGCGGAACTAGTACCTTGGTACTAGGACCTTGACCCTACTTGACCTTGTTCTAAGTACTAGTAATTCCGAGAACTATCGACGTCGAGTCAGTCGGGACCGGTATGTACTCGAACGTTCTAGATGTTTATGTACTAGCTCTGCGGCTCTATATAAGGCCGGGTGGGCCGCGAGACACACATAGTTTCGATTAAGCGATACGAGCGATAACATCGAAGGCGATATTCGAGTGCGACTTAAGAGTGATCAGTAAGTGCAATTGTGTTTCTTATTAGTGTGTTTGAATTGTAATTAGTGTTGTGATTAAAGTGTCAATTTTTGGTGATTGAATCGGCAGTTTTTATTGTCACGAACCCCAAGCTCGTAACAATACTAATAGGTACTTAATTTTTTTTGAAAGGGTGTAAAATAAATTTTAGGGCTGATTTTTCCAACGTCAGATACTTGAGGAATAATTTAGAATTTTTGACAGTTTCCATACAAAATCTGCCAGACGTTAATTTTATTCTACGAATAAAAATTATCTGTCGATTGAAAAATCAGCCCGTAAACAACAGTGCGGTTACTGCTTTATTCCGATGTTGCTGCCTTTAGCGGTCAGGGACATAGTCGCAAGTTTCTATGCATCTTACCATTTGTCTATTGTCAGTGATTTCTCCGCCTAAGATGCACTTAAAACACTGTCCTACCTTTGTCCAAGAGAGTGAGCGCTATGTCAGGGTGGCCGTAGTACGTGGCCATGTGCAGCGGCGTGATGTGGCTGCGGCCGGGCGCGGCCGGGCCCGCGCCGCGCGCCAGCAGGAGGCGCGCCACGCCCGTGTCGCCGTACTTGGCCGCCAGGTGCAGCGGCGTGAAGCCCTTGCGGGTCTCTGCTTCGATGGGTGCGTTGTGATCCAGGAGGATTGAGGCTACTTCTTCTTTGCCTGTGAAAGAAAGTTTGACTGAGATGGGACTGAATATTTTGAGACTAATATTCAACTGGTAAAGGTCCTTCGGCCTTTGGCCCAAGGCTTTAAAGCGCTCGGACAGGCCAATCGAGCGATATGAGGCTAATTATATATATTTAAATCATTTGACAATAATACCTATAGAAACTGAAACATTGCAAAAGCAAGAAGGTAAGTTACATAGAGAAAAAAAATACTACTTGTGAGTCTCCTGCACTGACCTCTATCATACAAATGCATAATACAGGTCAGTGGTTTCTCTCTACGACACCTTTATGGTTATCATCAACAAAACTACGTGACAACTATTTAGGTGTCGCTTTTAGTAAGCAATACAAGCGCATTGTTGGATTTTCAATTTCGTTTTCTATTAAATTGCGCGTTTTTTATAAGCGTGTACCGTGTAATGCCTAAATTTGTCGGCACGGTTGGCGCAGTGGTTAACCAATTGACTGCTGTGTCGTGTGTTCGATTTCCGCACGGAACAAATATTTGTATGACCTACAAGTAGTTATTCCGGGTCTGGCTGTTTGTGTATGTGAGTTTAAATGTTTGTAAACGCATCCACAATACAGGAGAAATTACTAGTGTGGGGCAACGTTTTTTAAAAACGAAAAAAAATGTGTTTCGGCTAGACGCTTTTTGCCTTGAAAAAGCGGCACTACACAAACGTCGAAGATGCATAACGCCGTGTGCTTAGGCCCTTAGTTTCTTTCCAATGTCAATAAACGTTCTCCTACCTTCTTTAGCAGCGATATGCAGCGGCGTATATCTGTCCTTAGTAGTGGCGGCGACGTCGGCGCCATGTTGCAGCAACAACGCGGCGATGTCGGCGTGTCCCAGTCGCGCGGCCACGTGGAGTGGAGTTTGTTCTTCTCGGGCGCGGGCGTCCACCTAAACACGGAAAGATTTTTAATTTAGATTGTTTCATTTTTAATTCAGATGTGCGAGAAAGGCAAGTTATACCTTTGGTAGCTGGTTCAAACTAAAAATATATTTATTGTACACCAGAATAAAAAAACCGGTCAAGCGCGAGTCGGGACTCGTGCACCGAGGATTCCGTAAAATTTGTAGGTAAGTAATTACAAATTTACGGTTTTCGGATTTTTTCCTTTACTTGTGCTACATGACATTGCTTCTTGCCAAATTTCATGATTCTAGGTCAACGGGAAGTACCCTATAAATTTTGATTCCCATAAGGGTGTCGAAATTTATGTTTTTTGTGGCATAAACGGCCGTATCTTTTTTACGTTAACTTAGAAGTTTGATTTTTTCACAGCTTCAAGGGACTGTAGACCTGATCATATGGTTTTAATGTCAACTCGATACCTCCACGCGTTCCCGAAATAAAGGGTCTTGACAGACAGACGGATAACAAAGTGATCCTATAAGGGTTCCGTTTTTTCTTTTTGAGAAACGGAACCCTAAAAATGACCAGTAACTTTAAAAAATACAGGCCGTTAGAAAGGGCGATTTCTTCACTCAACTCACTCTCTCTCCACTCAACTCTACCTTGAGTTACTGTGCACTAATGTTGCTTTCAGGCGTCAAGCTCATCCAGCCATCTTCGCCTGAGTCTGCAATGATGTCGTTGTCACTTTCCGGAACTCGGTTTTAGATAAATTAATTTGCTCTTGATCTATTTGAGTTGCGGCAGACTTGTCTGGCCCTGTCTCACTTTCCTTTTTGAAGTGAAAACTTCTTTAGCGGCGCTGTGTACTTTTTTTGGAATGGGTAAAAACTTCTAAATTCGCGTCAGGTCACGTGACCCTGATCGAAAATTCGTAAGACGTAAAACGTCAGACGTAAAACGTAAAACGCGCGTTGTTGAGGACAGCGCCATCTATGCACATCGGGAAGAACTACGAGGGCCTCGCGTACTAACGTCAGACGTAAAACTTAAGACGCGCGTTGTTGAGGACAGCGCCATCTATGCACATCGGGAAGAACTACGAGGGCCTCGCGTACTAACTACGTAGGCCTCGCGTACTAACTACGTAGTTCATCCAACAACGACGAGATGGCGCTGAACCACGGATATATAACTGACGACGAGCAAATCTGAATAAATTCCTTTCACGAGAAGAATAAACCAGTCACTTTGGTCATCATACCTGATTTGCAAAAAACCCTATAAAATAAGGAACACACCTTAACACGCGTGTTTTGTTTATAAGACGATTCACAAAATACACTCGTAATTGTTCAAGTTTTCACTTCTGTCGGCACTACCGGAGTGCCAGTGTTTTTTTTGTCTATTGGGTGACGTTGGTTGATGATGCCTCGAAACATCACTACAATATGTTACCTTAGCATTATTCCTGAGCAGCACTCTGACGAGATCAGTCTGGTGCGCCCGGGCGGCCAGGTGCAGCGGCGTCTCGCCGCGCGCTGTGGCCGCGTCTGCGGTGGCGCCGGCGCCGACCAGTACGAGAGCTATGTTCATGCAGCCCATGAACGAAGCCACGTGGAGGGGGGTGAGACCTGATTCTGTTGTTGCTGATTTGCCTGTGGAAAGAATAATTAGTTATTTTAAAATTATGAACTGCAACACCCCATCTTTAAGACTTTAAGTAATAATTTTACCAATTTTAATACTTAATAAAAACATTTTTTTTTGTCTGTCCTACCACAGCTCAAAAGCCGAGATATTCTAAAAGGTCAACTGAACCTGTTTTCAAACACACACTATCGAATGGTGTAATAATAGTGCTTTTTTTTTCAAAATCTACGGGTTCGATTCCTGGCTAGAAATATTTATTTTTCAAAAATCCTATGACGCAGTTTTAGTTTTCATCAAAATCGAGCCCGAGACTCCTTTGAGTACTTTTAGCTATTCCTCATTCATAGTTTCAGATTTGGCCATCCACGCCCACTTGGAAAAGTCATCCTGTATATGTTTGACAGTGATACATAATTTTGGCAATTATTTCTTTTGTTTTGACAATAATTACTATAGCATGAGGTTTTAATACTCACTGGCGCCATACTTGAGCAGCAATTCAACCACTTTGAGCCTGTTTTTCTTGCAAGCGATGTGTAGCGGAGTAAACCCGTTCAATGCTCGAGCGTTGGCATCGGCGTTTCTGTCTAGAAGAAGTTTTGCGACCTGTAACATAAAGATTTCTTTTATTAAAAATATTATTCTAAATCCAACTTTATTGTGTGAGAGATTTGGTTGATATTCTTCTGATATCAATCATAGGTAGACTGAATTAAAGCAAATCATTTCACCCTTTGAATTCTTTGTCTAGCCTTTGACCACTGTAATATCGTATGTATCTTGCTATGGGTAAAAGTAAGACCAATACTACCAAACTAGCTTCATATTTTCTCACTGACCGACTTTTTGACAATTCAAAAGTGCCTGTAAATGGTTTAATTGAAATAAATGCTTTGAGTTTGAGTAAGACCAATACCAAATTCATCAGAAATTGTCTCAACAAACTGAATTAAACTTCATTCCCTACCCAATATACTTCACTTCACCTTGACATGTCCACAGTGTGCATGCAGCACATTGCAATGGTGTGTGACAGCACTTTGAACTTATTTTTTTCACATTAGGTTGACTTTACCTTGACATGTCCACAATGTGCAGCGACGTGTAATGCCGTCAGGTAGTCCACTGTGACGTCATCGATGGGCGCGCCCTCTGCCAGTAGAACTTTGGCCGTCTCCACGTGTTCGCCTTGCACGGACATGTGGAGAGGGGTCAAACCGTTCTGAAAGAAAAAGAGACTCTTTAGAATTTCCAATTTTCGTGATTGTGCACTTAGCGAAGCGACCAATACCAATAAAAACAACTTAGTGACTTTTGCATCCAGTTAAAAATTACTTACGAAAACAAATTTCAGCTATATTCCCTAACGTAAATGTAAACGCAGTCGATGGTTCGACGTTAAGGCGACGCATTGTTAAACAATAATTCCAAAACCGGGCACGCGCGCCCCGCAACCCGCTCACACCTCGATAAGTAACGTAAGTATTGCGAGACGCGATGCCGCAAAGTGGGCTGAATTTCGTGTTTCATAGACATTCAAATCCTTTTTTGCAAGAGAGAGAGAGAGATATCTCCGTTATCGCACAAATAGGGAAAATGCATGTTTTTTTTTAATTTTAATTCACTTCTTACATTATTATAAAATAGTAATAAAAAATATAAATACTGTTGGAAATGATAAAAACCTTATTTTGTTAGTTAGTTAGTTAGTTTTCAATCCATCTGGATGGATGGATGGATGGATGGATGGATGGATGGATGGATGGATGGATGGATGGATGGATGGATGGATGGATGGATGGATGGATGGATGGATGGATGGATGGATGGATGGATGGATGGATGGATGGATGGATGGATGGATGGATGGATGGATGGATGGATGGATGGATGGATGGATGGATGGATGGATGGATGGATGGATGGATGGATGGATGGATGGATGGATGGATGGATGGATGGATGGATGGATGGATGGATGGATGGATGGATGGATGGATGGATGGATGGATGGATGGATGGATGGATGGATGGATGGATGGATGGATGGATGGATGGATGGATGGATGGATGGATGGATGGATGGATGGATGGATGGATGGATGGATGGATGGATGGATGGATGGATGGATGGATGGATGGATGGATGGATGGATGGATGGATGGATGGATGGATGGATGGATGGATGGATGGATGGATGGATGGATGGATGGATGGATGGATGGATGGATGGATGGATGGATGGATGGATGGATGGATGGATGGATGGATGGATGGATGGATGGATGGATGGATGGATGGATGGATGGATGGATGGATGGATGGATGGATGGATGGATGGATGGATGGATGGATGGATGGATGGATGGATGGATGGATGGATGGATGGATGGATGGATGGATGGATGGATGGATGGATGGATGGATGGATGGATGGATGGATGGATGGATGGATGGATGGATGGATGGATGGATGGATGGATGGATGGATGGATGGATGGATGGATGGATGGATGGATGGATGGATGGATGGATGGATGGATGGATGGATGGATGGATGGATGGATGGATGGATGGATGGATGGATGGATGGATGGATGGATGGATGGATGGATGGATGGATGGATGGATGGATGGATGGATGGATGGATGGATGGATGGATGGATGGATGGATGGATGGATGGATGGATGGATGGATGGATGGATGGATGGATGGATGGATGGATGGATGGATGGATGGATGGATGGATGGATGGATGGATGGATGGATGGATGGATGGATGGATGGATGGATGGATGGATGGATGGATGGATGGATGGATGGATGGATGGATGGATGGATGGATGGATGGATGGATGGATGGATGGATGGATGGATGGATGGATGGATGGATGGATGGATGGATGGATGGATGGATGGATGGATGGATGGATGGATGGATGGATGGATGGATGGATGGATGGATGGATGGATGGATGGATGGATGGATGGATGGATGGATGGATGGATGGATGGATGGATGGATGGATGGATGGATGGATGGATGGATGGATGGATGGATGGATGGATGGATGGATGGATGGATGGATGGATGGATGGATGGCTGGATGGATGGATGGATGGATGGATGGATGGATGGATGGATGGATGGATGGATGGATGGATGGATGGATGGATGGATGGATGGATGGATGGATGGATGGATGGATGGATGGATGGATGGATGGATGGATGGATGGATGGATGGATGGATGGATGGATGGATGGATGGATGGATGGATGGATGGATGGATGGATGGATGGATGGATGGATGGATGGATGGATGGATGGATGGATGGATGGATGGATGGATGGATGGATGGATGGATGGATGGATGGATGGATGGATGGATGGATGGATGGATGGATGGATGGATGGATGGATGGATGGATGGATGGATGGATGGATGGATGGATGGATGGATGGATGGATGGATGGATGGATGGATGGATGGATGGATGGATGGATGGATGGATGGATGGATGGATGGATGGATGGATGGATGGATGGATGGATGGATGGATGGATGGATGGATGGATGGATGGATGGATGGATGGATGGATGGATGGATGGATGGATGGATGGATGGATGGATGGATGGATGGATGGATGGATGGATGGATGGATGGATGGATGGATGGATGGATGGATGGATGGATGGATGGATGGATGGATGGATGGATGGATGGATGGATGGATGGATGGATGGATGGATGGATGGATGGATGGATGGATGGATGGATGGATGGATGGATGGATGGATGGATGGATGGATGGATGGATGGATGGATGGATGGATGGATGGATGGATGGATGGATGGATGGATGGATGGATGGATGGATGGATGGATGGATGGATGGATGGATGGATGGATGGATGGATGGATGGATGGATGGATGGATGGATGGATGGATGGATGGATGGATGGATGGATGGATGGATGGATGGATGGATGGATGGATGGATGGATGGATGGATGGATGGATGGATGGATGGATGGATGGATGGATGGATGGATGGATGGATGGATGGATGGATGGATGGATGGATGGATGGATGGATGGATGGATGGATGGATGGATGGATGGATGGATGGATGGATGGATGGATGGATGGATGGATGGATGGATGGATGGATGGATGGATGGATGGATGGATGGATGGATGGATGGATGGATGGATGGATGGATGGATGGATGGATGGATGGATGGATGGATGGATGGATGGATGGATGGATGGATGGATGGATGGATGGATGGATGGATGGATGGATGGATGGATGGATGGATGGATGGATGGATGGATGGATGGATGGATGGATGGATGGATGGATGGATGGATGGATGGATGGATGGATGGATGGATGGATGGATGGATGGATGGATGGATGGATGGATGGATGGATGGATGGATGGATGGATGGATGGATGGATGGATGGATGGATGGATGGATGGATGGATGGATGGATGGATGGATGGATGGATGGATGGATGGATGGATGGATGGATGGATGGATGGATGGATGGATGGATGGATGGATGGATGGATGGATGGATGGATGGATGGATGGATGGATGGATGGATGGATGGATGGATGGATGGATGGATGGATGGATGGATGGATGGATGGATGGATGGATGGATGGATGGATGGATGGATGGATGGATGGATGGATGGATGGATGGATGGATGGATGGATGGATGGATGGATGGATGGATGGATGGATGGATGGATGGATGGATGGATGGATGGATGGATGGATGGATGGATGGATGGATGGATGGATGGATGGATGGATGGATGGATGGATGGATGGATGGATGGATGGATGGATGGATGGATGGATGGATGGATGGATGGATGGATGGATGGATGGATGGATGGATGGATGGATGGATGGATGGATGGATGGATGGATGGATGGATGGATGGATGGATGGATGGATGGATGGATGGATGGATGGATGGATGGATGGATGGATGGATGGATGGATGGATGGATGGATGGATGGATGGATGGATGGATGGATGGATGGATGGATGGATGGATGGATGGATGGATGGATGGATGGATGGATGGATGGATGGATGGATGGATGGATGGATGGATGGATGGATGGATGGATGGATGGATGGATGGATGGATGGATGGATGGATGGATGGATGGATGGATGGATGGATGGATGGATGGATGGATGGATGGATGGATGGATGGATGGATGGATGGATGGATGGATGGATGGATGGATGGATGGATGGATGGATGGATGGATGGATGGATGGATGGATGGATGGATGGATGGATGGATGGATGGATGGATGGATGGATGGATGGATGGATGGATGGATGGATGGATGGATGGATGGATGGATGGATGGATGGATGGATGGATGGATGGATGGATGGATGGATGGATGGATGGATGGATGGATGGATGG
Organism: Luperina nickerlii; assembly: GCA_963855955.1. Taxonomy (NCBI): domain Eukaryota; kingdom Metazoa; phylum Arthropoda; class Insecta; order Lepidoptera; family Noctuidae; genus Luperina; species Luperina nickerlii. The sequence continues at coordinate 8,097,148 of OY979687.1, read as the reverse complement.
ATGGATGGATGGATGGATGGATGGATGGATGGATGGATGGATGGATGGATGGATGGATGGATGGATGGATGGATGGATGGATGGATGGATGGATGGATGGATGGATGGATGGATGGATGGATGGATGGATGGATGGATGGATGGATGGATGGATGGATGGATGGATGGATGGATGGATGGATGGATGGATGGATGGATGGATGGATGGATGGATGGATGGATGGATGGATGGATGGATGGATGGATGGATGGATGGATGGATGGATGGATGGATGGATGGATGGATGGATGGATGGATGGATGGATGGATGGATGGATGGATGGATGGATGGATGGATGGATGGATGGATGGATGGATGGATGGATGGATGGATGGATGGATGGATGGATGGATGGATGGATGGATGGATGGATGGATGGATGGATGGATGGATGGATGGATGGATGGATGGATGGATGGATGGATGGATGGATGGATGGATGGATGGATGGATGGATGGATGGATGGATGGATGGATGGATGGATGGATGGATGGATGGATGGATGGATGGATGGATGGATGGATGGATGGATGGATGGATGGATGGATGGATGGATGGATGGATGGATGGATGGATGGATGGATGGATGGATGGATGGATGGATGGATGGATGGATGGATGGATGGATGGATGGATGGATGGATGGATGGATGGATGGATGGATGGATGGATGGATGGATGGATGGATGGATGGATGGATGGATGGATGGATGGATGGATGGATGGATGGATGGATGGATGGATGGATGGATGGATGGATGGATGGATGGATGGATGGATGGATGGATGGATGGATGGATGGATGGATGGATGGATGGATGGATGGATGGATGGATGGATGGATGGATGGATGGATGGATGGATGGATGGATGGATGGATGGATGGATGGATGGATGGATGGATGGATGGATGGATGGATGGATGGATGGATGGATGGATGGATGGATGGATGGATGGATGGATGGATGGATGGATGGATGGATGGATGGATGGATGGATGGATGGATGGATGGATGGATGGATGGATGGATGGATGGATGGATGGATGGATGGATGGATGGATGGATGGATGGATGGATGGATGGATGGATGGATGGATGGATGGATGGATGGATGGATGGATGGATGGATGGATGGATGGATGGATGGATGGATGGATGGATGGATGGATGGATGGATGGATGGATGGATGGATGGATGGATGGATGGATGGATGGATGGATGGATGGATGGATGGATGGATGGATGGATGGATGGATGGATGGATGGATGGATGGATGGATGGATGGATGGATGGATGGATGGATGGATGGATGGATGGATGGATGGATGGATGGATGGATGGATGGATGGATGGATGGATGGATGGATGGATGGATGGATGGATGGATGGATGGATGGATGGATGGATGGATGGATGGATGGATGGATGGATGGATGGATGGATGGATGGATGGATGGATGGATGGATGGATGGATGGATGGATGGATGGATGGATGGATGGATGGATGGATGGATGGATGGATGGATGGATGGATGGATGGATGGATGGATGGATGGATGGATGGATGGATGGATGGATGGATGGATGGATGGATGGATGGATGGATGGATGGATGGATGGATGGATGGATGGATGGATGGATGGATGGATGGATGGATGGATGGATGGATGGATGGATGGATGGATGGATGGATGGATGGATGGATGGATGGATGGATGGATGGATGGATGGATGGATGGATGGATGGATGGATGGATGGATGGATGGATGGATGGATGGATGGATGGATGGATGGATGGATGGATGGATGGATGGATGGATGGATGGATGGATGGATGGATGGATGGATGGATGGATGGATGGATGGATGGATGGATGGATGGATGGATGGATGGATGGATGGATGGATGGATGGATGGATGGATGGATGGATGGATGGATGGATGGATGGATGGATGGATGGATGGATGGATGGATGGATGGATGGATGGATGGATGGATGGATGGATGGATGGATGGATGGATGGATGGATGGATGGATGGATGGATGGATGGATGGATGGATGGATGGATGGATGGATGGATGGATGGATGGATGGATGGATGGATGGATGGATGGATGGATGGATGGATGGATGGATGGATGGATGGATGGATGGATGGATGGATGGATGGATGGATGGATGGATGGATGGATGGATGGATGGATGGATGGATGGATGGATGGATGGATGGATGGATGGATGGATGGATGGATGGATGGATGGATGGATGGATGGATGGATGGATGGATGGATGGATGGATGGATGGATGGATGGATGGATGGATGGATGGATGGATGGATGGATGGATGGATGGATGGATGGATGGATGGATGGATGGATGGATGGATGGATGGATGGATGGATGGATGGATGGATGGATGGATGGATGGATGGATGGATGGATGGATGGATGGATGGATGGATGGATGGATGGATGGATGGATGGATGGATGGATGGATGGATGGATGGATGGATGGATGGATGGATGGATGGATGGATGGATGGATGGATGGATGGATGGATGGATGGATGGATGGATGGATGGATGGATGGATGGATGGATGGATGGATGGATGGATGGATGGATGGATGGATGGATGGATGGATGGATGGATGGATGGATGGATGGATGGATGGATGGATGGATGGATGGATGGATGGATGGATGGATGGATGGATGGATGGATGGATGGATGGATGGATGGATGGATGGATGGATGGATGGATGGATGGATGGATGGATGGATGGATGGATGGATGGATGGATGGATGGATGGATGGATGGATGGATGGATGGATGGATGGATGGATGGATGGATGGATGGATGGATGGATGGATGGATGGATGGATGGATGGATGGATGGATGGATGGATGGATGGATGGATGGATGGATGGATGGATGGATGGATGGATGGATGGATGGATGGATGGATGGATGGATGGATGGATGGATGGATGGATGGATGGATGGATGGATGGATGGATGGATGGATGGATGGATGGATGGATGGATGGATGGATGGATGGATGGATGGATGGATGGATGGATGGATGGATGGATGGATGGATGGATGGATGGATGGATGGATGGATGGATGGATGGATGGATGGATGGATGGATGGATGGATGGATGGATGGATGGATGGATGGATGGATGGATGGATGGATGGATGGATGGATGGATGGATGGATGGATGGATGGATGGATGGATGGATGGATGGATGGATGGATGGATGGATGGATGGATGGATGGATGGATGGATGGATGGATGGATGGATGGATGGATGGATGGATGGATGGATGGATGGATGGATGGATGGATGGATGGATGGATGGATGGATGGATGGATGGATGGATGGATGGATGGATGGATGGTGGGACTCCCGTCCCGTTTTCGGACTAAATTTTTAAAATTGCACAATTCTATCTGTCCTAAGGGCTTGTGTGACTTCCTTTTCCAGTTGCTATTTTTTATATACTTGAATTTT